>VUYV01000181.1:1459945-1481374 GCA_008711295.1 Anarhynchus alexandrinus | reverse complement strand
ATGGGATGGGCATCCTGTTGTCTCCCAGGACTCCCAGGGCCCTTTCCACAGAGCTGCTCTCCAGCAGGTCAGCCCCCAACCTGTACTGATGCATGGGGTTATTCCTCCCCAGATGCCGTACCCTACACTTGCCCTTGTTCAACTAGGCAAGGCAATTCCCCAGGCAAGAGCAGAGCAAAATGAAGCTCCTGCCCTTCTTTTCCACCCAGCAGTGCCCTCCTGCAAGGAAGGAGCTCCAGCGCGGCTGCTCCTTCGCTCTTTGGTCCCGCTTTCCAGCAGGTTGTGGGTGAGACACACATGCTTATCTTCAACAGACAGTGAGGGAAACTGAGGCAGGCAGCAGGAATGTGATTTAACTACAGACACTGGAGACATCAGGGGTATCTTTTGCATAAGTGCTCACCCTGCCTCCCCTCCTTCTCTTCTCCTTCCTCCGGCCTTTCCCCCAGCAACGCGGCTCCTGGCTGACAAGGAAACCTCCGTTCCCTGCCCCTTCCTCCCCGTAGCCACAGCGCTCTGCTCACATCAACCCCACCTCCATCCGGGCTTGCTCCCCTCTCCCGTTCCTCTACTGCATTTCACTGCTGCAACCGAAACTCCCACCCGTCTGCCGCACTTTTCCCTGCCTGTTCCCGAAGCGCAGCTCTGCCTTGAAAAGGGATTATGAAAAAAAAACCCCAAACAAACAGGGAAACAGCCTCTGTCCTTGGGGATGGCAGATTGAAATGCAGATTCCCTGCGTGTGTGCAGATGCAGACCGCGTAACATCCCCAGATTTTCTAGACCCTCCCCACAAAGGCTGCTGGTGCCTCCTTGGATTTCCAACCCCCTTCAGAGGCACGGCGCAGGCAACGTGCTCTCTCTTGGTGACTCAACCGCTCTGTGCTGCTAAACAATAATCAAAAAAGAAGGGGGGGCTGTGGGAGAAACCAACAAACCCACAAAAAAAGATTAAAAAAAGAGAGGCTGACACGGGCAGAGCTCCCTGGGCTGCTCTTCCGCAGGGAGCAGCCAGCGGCCACGGCTGCACGAGGTCTCTGCTGCATCTGCAGCATCACGACTTGAAGGATGCTCCTTGGAGTTACTGTTGGGAATTCGTGTGCATTTCCTTCCCCAAAAGGGGTTCCTTTTCCCCTTCTTCACCCTAATCCTTCCCACTGGGATGTGAAGTAGGTTCCTACGTGTGCCCGAGCGCGTGAACCAGCCAAGGGACGCAATCTGCAGAACCCCAGGGCTGGGCTGGGCTGGGGATGGATGGATGGATGGATGGCTGCCTGCAGCTGTGCAGCATAAAGCCAGATAATCACTGAGCTCCTTTTAGAACATACTGCAGCCAGGGAGATTTTCCTGAGAGAAAATGCTAAATTGTGTAGGATTATAGGATCCCGGCCAAAATCGGGGATGAAACTCTATTTTAAGAGAGACACAGGGGAGAGAAAAAAAATAAAAAATTAAAAAAGCAGTGTTTCTTAAACAAATCCTCCACCTTCCCCCTCCAACACGCAATGTACAATTTTTGGGTCCCGTCATGGTGAGTCACAGATCGAACCGTACCGTCACACAGTGGGGGAGAGGAGGACGGTGCATCTGCTCACACTGCTCCTCACACTCCGGTACGTTTTTGCCCACAGGCAAAGCAGGTGCCTCTGTTCCCTGCTGAAAGTCGGCTCCATGAACAGCCTTTTTCTGGGGTGCCCAGCTCCCTTGGTGGGCACGCCGGTTTGGGGATGGCACGGGTTATTTAGCTGCTCCTGGGAGATGCAGGAGCACTGGAGAGGACTCACCCGCAGAACATGAAGATGGTGCTGGAGGAGGGGTCGTGGGGCAGAGGGAGGGTCTGCTGGAGACAGAGCTGCTCGCAGCCGCCGTTGAAGCCATCCGAGCAGTCGATCCCTTTGGAGTAGTCGTAGCAACCGGTGCCATCCTTCATGGGTCGGAGGTCCTCAGGGCACTGCAGCGAGAGAGGGGACGTGGTAAGGTCACTTGTGAGTCCCCACCTCCCCTGGAGCCACAGCCTGGTGGGTGCCCTCCCAGGGCATAGCCCACCGTGAGCCAGAGGGATTTGTGCTGTTGAACTCCATCTGCATCTGAAGGAGATGAGTTCATCCTGAGTGATGGATGGGACCCCAAGGGCCCTGTACCACCTTGCATGGCCTTTGGGGAAGGGCCAAGGACCGCAGGGCAAGGACCTGGTCTGCTGCAAAAGCCAGGCTGCCCATCCTCCCTCCCGAGGAGGGTGAAATCCTCAAGCCAGCAAAATTACACAATGAGGAAGCCTCAAGCCAGCATGGGGTGAAGTGTGATGACCTGCTTCGTAACATGCTGGAGAAACCCTCTGCGTTTGCTCCCTGTTCCTCTGAGATGCAGAGAAGTCCGGCGTGACCCAGAAAAACCATCTCAATGACTGGGACCAACCCAGAAAACTATCTCAGCCCAGAAAACAATCTCAACCCATGCCTTGGCATCATCTCCAAAAGCATCTCGCTGCCTCCCACCGGAGGAGGCAGCTGCGGGCAGGACCGGCCCGTGGTGCAGGCAGGACCGGGGGAGGGCAGGATCGCAACCCAGACTCATCAGAAGAGTTTTCCGCAGCCGAGGGAACCATGCTGATTCGCACAAGCTGGGGGTCTGGCTCTGGGTTTTAATTTCAGTTCCCCAGCTGGCTTTCCTTGTCCCAATAGATAAAAGCCAGCAGGCGGCAAATGCCATCAATAAATTGTCACCCAGATTAAAGCTCTCTTCTATTCCGCTTGCGTTATTTATCCCTTTTCGCCAAACATGCACGCATACAAACAACAACAAAAAGGCCAGTCCTTGAAAAAATAAATAAATCTTGCCTAGGAGCAGCTCGCAATTAAAAATGCATTATGGAATTTCTTGAAGATGAGTTAGACTGGAGCTCGTACAGGTAGGGATGAAGGCAGGTTATAAATGGCCTCTGTCAAGCAGAAGAAAGGTTATAAAACTGCTATACTTCGTGCTTAAAAAAGAAAATCAATTTTCTGTGTGAGAAAAATGCTGTACATATTAATAAAAGTTCAGGAGACCCTGGACCCCGCGTTCGCTGTCCCAGGCAGGGTCCCGGCAGGAGATGGGCTGATGAGCCTTGCTCACTCTTGGCAACTCAAGAAGCAAAATTCCCACAGGGAACATCAGGAAGATGCTTTAGGGAGTCCTGGCCCACCCCATCTGAGTGATGAGAAGTTTCTCTCCACCTCCTCGAAACCCTGTGCCATTTCCCTGTGGCAGCAGCATCAAAGGTGCTTCTGCCCCACACGCAGCAACCGCGATGTCTCAGGCATGACGTCCTTCAGACACCTCGCCGGCTCCCGTGCCCTCAGCTCTGCAGCTTGGGTGGACCTTGCAAAGCTCAGCCCCTTCCTTGCAGGCAATGGATAAGGTGGGAAGGGGAGGCAAGGGAAGGTCGAGAGGCACATGGCTTTTCTAGCCAAAGGATATTAGGACAAGGGGTAACGGCTTTAAACTAAAGGAGGATAGATTCAAACTAGATATAAGGAAGAAATTTTTTACGCTGAGGGTGGTGAGACACTGGTCCAGGTGGTGGATGCCCCATCCCTGGAAACATTCAAGGTCAGGTTGGACAATGCTCTGAGCAACCTGATCCAGTTGAAGACGTCCCTGCTCATGACAAGGGGGTTGGACTAGATGGCCTTCAAAGGTCCCTCCCAATCCAAACCATTCTATGATTCCACGTTAGCAGCAAAGGGTTCTGGAATAGGACGCTGCCCGTCTCTGCGGAGCAGGCAGGGCACAGGCAGGGCACAGGCAGGGCACGGAGAAGCAGCCTGGGAAGCAGCGGCCCTGCCTAGGCACGGAGCAGCAGAAGACATGGGAGCGAGAAGCTTTCTAGCTTCATGTACAGAATAAATACGAAGGAGGAGAGGACACTTAGAACAATCTGTGCTTTCACCGCCGATCTGCCTGGGAAACAGGATCGGGATAAGTGTGTTTGCGAATCCGCAGATACAACACTTATCTCCTGTGGTCTCCGCTGCATCTGCCAGCCCCAGTGTAAGAATAAGAGCTGTGCAAATTGGTAGAAACGTGTCTCCCTGGAGGACACGGAGGGCTGACTGCAAACAGCATCTTCCACTCCACGGCACCACATCCACCTCTCTGCTGTTCTCCCCATGCTGACAGGGATGGGGAGGTCTGGGACTCTGCCCAAGTCCCCTCTGGAGTTCCTGAGGGACCTTGCAGGGTGCTGAAGGCAACCAGATGGGACCTTAAGTCAGCAGGAACTACAGGATCACAGCCAGGGCATCAGTCACGGCTTTTCTGAGCTGTCACTTGGGACTCTCCCCCTGGCACTGATCCGTGTGCTGAGCTCAGCATCTTCCCCAGCCCGCAGAAGAAGATGATGGCTAACCCAGGACTGGGTTAGCAGGTCACCAAAACCCTCCCTTAGCCCCACTTTGCTCGAGGCCACCCTCGGGATATTCCTCCAGTTCAGGCTTTTAATCACCACGAAACACGTTTCCTTTCTGTTTGCAATTATGCATCCTAATACGCATTAATTATGGCAGGCAAACAGCTCAGCACACAACTTGCAAAAGAAAGCACACCCCCCTCCCCTCCGCACCCGTCCCCGGCTCAGCACGGCGCCCGCGCTCCGGCCGGCGGTGGGGTTGCGGCAAGAAGCTCTCCAGGGACAGAGAGCTCCGGCAGCCACCGCACAACCACGGGAGGTGTCCCGGCTTGGGGGGGCCGGGGAGGGGACGACACGAAGATGCCAGGGAGAGCCAGGCAGGGGAACCGGCCAGCTCTGCGGTTCGTGCCAGCCAGCAAACCCAAGGAGCAGCGGCAGGAGAGGCAACGCCAGCTGCCGGCCCGGAGGGTTTTGCGGCGATGAATAGATGGATGGAGCAACTATCGGGCACGATAAATCTTCACTACACGTATCCCTGCCCCCGGGGCAGAGGATTTGCAACCAGGATGCCCCACCAAAAATCAGAGCAGGGAGAAAACTAAAGCCCATTTTGGGTGTAACTATGTCAGAAACGACCCAGGAAAGAGCCAGCTTGTGCTAACGCCACCTCTCCGGGCCGGTGGCTGAAGGGTCGGTGGGCTCTTGGGGTGGGCTCACAAACCAGCGCCCCTTCTGCCTTTGCTGGGCTTTTATAAAGGACCAGATCTGTTATTGCTGACATTGATTTGTCTGGCTCGGGCAGCAGAGAACCAATAATTACAGTGAGTTTTAATCAATCCCCCATCAATTCAGCTGCAGTTCAATTTGCGATCTGCCTTGGCAGTGACACAGGATGGGGGGGCTGTGTTGGAAAATGATTAGAAAATCAATAAGCAACTCAGCCAATAACTCTGTCTGGGCGATCACGGGTGACACGTCCCTCCCCGATGGGAGGAGAGCTGGTGAGACGTGGTGCCCCGGCAGCCCCCGGCCAACCACCTCTGCACACCCCACGTCTGGGTATGGGATGGATCCATTTATCCAGGGAGTCAAAGGGATCCTACAAACCTTTAGTCAGCTATTCAAAAGAAAAAGCTGTTTGCGGTTTTCCACGTTTGACCCGCGCTGCTTGGGAACTCGCTTCAAACTCCCAGACCATCCTTCACCCATGGATCTGACAAGCAAAAGTATCTCAGAGCTTGGGAAGAGGGTTCCGTACTTAATCCACGCTATGGAGAGGAAAAGGGAGGTAGGGGGAGATTCCCACTCGTCATCTGCTCTGAAAAGCCTGGGAGAAGCCGTTACCATACAAATGTAATTCCACTGCCTTGCAAATCCACTCCGTCCACGCAGGACTGAATTGGTTTCTCCCTGATGACACTCAGCCCTGAAAATCGCTCTCAGGATTGGAAAAGAAAACTCAGTTTCTTGTCGTCTTCTGCATTAGCACTGATAACACAGATCCTGCAGGCTAAACGTGACCCACGGCTACAACACCCCGACCCTACTGCTGCCGATATAGGTTCGCGAAGGCAGAACCGCCGGCAGCTCAGCAGGGGTTCGCCTGGTCACACTGCCACCCACCGGCTCGTCCCCTCCCCGCCACGACGGGCAGAGCACCCCGGTCTTTACTTTCGTCTTTGCAGTCAGCAAACAGACTCCGCGTACACACAGGATATGGACATGCTGAACAAGAAAGTGCTATTTTTACCTGGGTTTTGAAGAAATGAGCTTTTCTCCCTTTTAAATGGCATCTCCAAGGTGACATGGAGCGGCAAAGCTGGCAGGACCTGCTGCTGTGTGCCCGCTGCCACCCCGGAGGCCACCAGAGCCTCGCCGACGCACGGGGCCGCGGTTTGCAACGAAATGGGATGCTCGCACCCAGCGCCCGTGACACCGCGTGGCCTCCGACCACCAGCGCTCAGCACAGCTCCTCCACCCACCACCACCGCCCGCAGCACGGCCAGAGCCAACGCAGCGACAGGAGCAGCATCTTTCAAGGGCAAAGAAAGCAAGCGTCCACTGAAACCCGTACAAGATTATGTCCTAGGAAAATAAGTATCTGGACAAGTCCATGTTCACGTTAGGGAGCAAAGCCGCCCCTCCCCCCCCTTTTTTTTTTCTTTCTCATTCACAAAGCTCATTAGCAGTGAGATGGGTGAGGGGGTCACTGGAAATTAAATCTGAGTCTCATTACTGACGCTGATCCCCCAGACGAGAGGACCTCAGCTCTCCACCTGAGCTGCCTGCCAGGGTTTCTCAGCTCAGCTCCTCTCTTCTGTTATTAAGTCGTGGTTTGTTGGTTTTTTTTAAAAAAAAAAAGAATATTTAATAAAGCATTTCTGTAGAGAGTAAACTGCTCTTTTTCTTATACCGCTCTGTTTTCTCAACAATAGCAGCCTTTTTGTTAGAGATAAAAGCTCAGACGTCTCCTGCACCAGAGTGTCGGAGGTGATGCTCTGGGCACAGATGAGCCCGGCTCTTCCCCAGCTCTTCCAAACCACCCAGGGAAGCTGCTACGAATGGGCTCCCAGTGCTGCTCCGGGTACCACACCCCCACATCTGGATGCATCCAGAGGTGAGACCCAGGACCCCGTGCCCGGTGCATCTTCCCCCAGCTGCATCCCCAGCGCCGCCGGCCCGAGGCTGCGGGAAGGGCTGGTGGCTCAGCGCCGCAGCGACACAGAGGGCAGCGTCCAAAGGCCCTAATAACCTCCCGTCATTTAGAGGCATCCTCACTCCTCACCGAGGAACCTCTTCCGCGTGAGACAAAAACATTAATCTGAGGCACTGCTGAGGTAGAAGCAAGTGCCAGCATTTTAATGAGCTCCGAACTATGCACTGGCATGTATTTTATTTGCTTGTTGGAGCTCAGAAATGATACAAATGCAGTAAACGCCGCTGTGTCCATGTATTTTTATTTATTTTTCAGACAACTTTGACTTATTCTGCCTCCTCTTTCCAGGCCCAGAAGGCCCCAGGCAAGCAACGCTCCTCAGCAGCAGCAGGACCAGTCTCGCTATACACATACCAGTCTCTACTGGTGAGATTTATCCCTCCTGTCCTAATATTCCGGTAAAACAGGCCAAAAACCTGGTCACTAAGGCACCCGTCAGTTCCAGGCAATCTCTGTCCAGGGCCACCCCTGCCGCACCTCCTCGGGGCAGCGATGTCCCCATCACAGACCCGGCTGCGGCAGAGCCCTCCCTGACACCCCGCTGCAGGGGAGCATCCTTCCCAGAGGGAAACATTACAACTGTTTTCTGAAATAACAGTCATTATCTTCCCACTCTTTTTTCCCCCCTCCCTCCCTTCCCCCTGCTTCCTTTTTCCCTTTCAAGATCATCAATCATTATTTTAGCCTCAGAAAAATCAAACCCATCTGTCTTCCAGGCTCCCGAGCACACGCTGCAATAGCACACACGCTCCTCGGCTCGGTCCCCCCCCGTGACAGCAGGTTGGGGGCTCCACGGAGGAGCCGAAGCTCCGGGCAATGAGGTGGCATCTCCTCGCCTCCAGCCACCGCACAGCTCTCGCATGGCCCCTCTCGGGCAAGTCACTCTGTATTTTACGCATCTCAATGCAAAGTGGGACGGACTCTTTTCAAGCGGCTGGTGGGATGCTGTGTGCACAGACATGAGCGTTCAGAGCTCCTGCAGCAAGGAAATCAAGCTGGAGGAAACCTTCCAGCTGCTTTCCTTCCAGGAGTCACCAACAGCTCATTTAGGGGTGCGTTGGCACCTTCTGCCCATCAGGGCATTTCCCTTCCTAGCCACAGCAGAAGCTGGCACCTCCAAAACCCTTTGGGAGACCAGAAATTCAACTCCTGCCCTACCGCACATCCAGCCACAATGCTACAATGCCAAATCCTACCACCCAAACCAAACCCAAAGCCCCAGCCCAGCTGTGACCACAACACACGAAGCATCCCAGTCTACTGGGGAGCAGAGGGGCAAGAGCTGGTGCCAGCCAAGCCCTCCGAGGAACGCCGCTGAAAAAGCCAATGCTGGACAAAACGGGGCTTTTATCACCCAAACTACCTCTTGCCAGCGCAGGGAGAGACCTCCAGCTCACCTTGGTGCTACCTGAGCTATTCCACTTGATTCCAGATTTGGCCACCGCTTGCCAACGTGGTGCAAACCCCTTCTGCAGCACTGAAAGCAAAGGCAGGTGGGTGGTGGGTTCCCCACGTGCCCCTCCGCTCCCGGCTACCGACCCCAGCGGCTTTTACCATCCATCTCTTCTCTCTCTTCCCCAAATCCCATTTTCATCGCAGGTAGTCACCCGGCTTAAGGAGATAAATCCAAAACCTCAGGCTTCTTAGGAGGGGGGCTTGCTGTTGAGCTCAGGGGGGTTCTGCTTCCAACCATAACATGCATAAGGAGTCATCTTCTGCTCCAAGGAGCCAGCTAAACTTTAAAGGGATTAGAAAGAGAATGGTTTCCTCCCCATCTCCCTCCCTTGCGTGTGCATCTCTAACATAATTAGCTAGGTGCCTCGTAAGGCAGGGACGGATGAGTTTTTATTTTTCGATGAACAATTGTCTGTCAGAAAAATGCAGATTTGATGAAGCTTAAGTGCTTTGTGGGATTCCATCAATTACATCTCAAAATTCATTGGGAAATTAGGAGAGCATTTAATTTTGACAAGGTTGAAATGTTTTGGTTTCCACTGCCTAATTTTGTTTTTATTTCAGGCTGTACACTGGGGTAACGCAATATATAACATAAAACTCCAGATGATAATGTTGGAATTAAACATTTCCGTCTCCTTCATAGAAAGGAGATGTTTTGAACCAAAATATTTTGGAACTTGCACATATGCGGGGGATTTCTGCACAGCATTTTGGGTTGGGTTGAAACTCCCAAACACCCAATTTCCCCCCTAAGAATATCAGTTCTCAGCTTCACCCGCTTCATTTCAAAGTCCCTCCCCACTCTCTTTGGTCCCCAAGCCACCCCTGGGTGACTCGGGCTGGAAGGAGGAGACTGAAGCGGTAGCCACTGCCCTGCTCCATCATTTTTAATCCCATTTCTCCCTGAAATGGTTACGCTCTTAAATTAAGCTGCTTCTCTGCCCCACTTTGCAGCAGCTAAGGAACAGCCCATGGTTTTGATGTGGAAGAGAGCAAAAGAGAGGGATTAGCTCCAGACAGGCTGCGCTAAGGCTTATCCACCTGTGTGGACCATGCCAAATTTCTCTTCCTTCTCTGCCTAAAAAGGCTGGGACTGACACCGCACCGGTGTCACCACGGGCCACAACTTCATTAAGAGACTCTCTGGCAGATGTTGTCCCTTCTGCACACTGCTGAGCCAGACAAACTCCCTCCTGCCTGACCCGCTGACCCCCTGCTCGGGAAGAGGAACAGTTCACATCGTACCTGGAGCTGAACTGTACTTTTTTCTCGCTCAAATTAGAAATAAATCTGTGCTAGAGGAACGCCAGCCTGCGAGCGGGGAGATGGTGACGGTCAGCAGGATTTTGGGTGTGTGCAGAACAGCAGCGCCCGCTGCCTGGGCTGGGTGGGCTCTCCTGCCTCTTGCCAACACCTCTCCCAAGATGGGACGGCGCTTGGAGCCCTTCCATAGCCACCTGCCACATCTTTGGCCTCCGTGGCACAAGTCACTCTTTTCTGACTTAAAAGACTAACTCACCGCCTGCAGGCATCATGGGTGTTGCAGAACCATCAGATCACATTATCTGCACCGCTGCGGGGATGCTGCTCATGTAGCAGGGACCCAAGGGGCCTCATTCTGCTGTCACCTTAGCTTGGAACCCCGAGCTGCCTTCTCCACCACCAGCTGGGCAGCTTGTGCCCTCCTGCTTCTCTTCTTCTGGGGTGACGATCCTGAGAGACACCATGGGGCTCAGACACACACCTTCAGTGCACGCCTGTGCCTGCTGCTGCCTCCTCCCGCAGCGATGCCGAGGATGCCCAGCACACACCGGAGGGGCACCATCCACCTCCTCACCCTGCTCACGCACCGAGACCAAAGCTCATTTTCCTTGGGGTAAAAAACCTCACTTTTCTTATTCTTCCAGGGCTGCAGTCCTGCCTTGCCAGGGCTCGCAAACAGGCACAGCCATGGGGCAGCAGATACAAGTGACACCCCACCCCTCCTCTTCTCAGGGTGGACAAGAGGACTGGCATCAGTGAGAAAAGCCGAGCTGAGAGACAGGTGGGGAAACCTGAATTTAAACCACATTACAGGTGTTTCTTTCTGTCCCTCAGGGCCAATTCACAGATTTTAATCTCAAATTATAAATCACCAACACATGAGGGTCAACCACTTGCCCTTCTTCAGCCCTTCCCTGGGCTGAGCAGCCACCACCGTGCCAGTAGAAGGGATCAGCCATGCATATTCCTGTACTGAATCTCACTTAATCCTCCAGCACAGTTTCTCCTGGGTTGCTGTGATCCCTACAAGATGGTATGAAACGTACACTACCCTCAACAAGCAGAGAAGAGCCACCGGATTTAGAGAAGCTCGTTGGGATTTTGTTTTCTTAGGAAACGCCTGTGGCTTCCCCAGACCTGATAGCAATTCTGGGGCGCGACAAGGAAAAGCAGCACGGATACAGGTTTTCTAGAGCTTGGGGGTTGTCTTGTTACGTTGCAAGGCAGGGCTCAACGGCAAGGCTCCAGTTAGCAATGCCAAGGTCTCAGCAAGGTTGCAGCTCATACTTCTTAAAATTACCCAAACAAAAAAGCCTCCGATAAGAAAAGAACTGCAGAAAACCTTTATGCACTAATGCCATCTACTGGGTACAGGTAAAAATAGCAGAAAAGCCATGAGACGAGGGAGGAAAAGGGGCCCCGTTGGAAGTGTGGGATGGAAGCCGGGGAGCTGTCACCCCTCCAGGTGGGGACTCCACTGCGGAGCCTTTGGGGTCTTCCAGGTGACACCTCGCACGCAGGATTTTACCTAAGCAAAGGGACATCCTCGTTTCTCCTTTGTAAGCCCAAGGAGACTGTCCTCAGAGAGACAGCAGGAGCTGCAAGCAAACCGCCCTCGACATTTTAACCAAGTCCTTTTAAGGCCAAACAATTAGGTAATGGCAGAGCCCACGCCGCTAAAACCCCCGAAGATAAATGCATCCCCAGCCCTCGCAGAATTACTGGAAGCCGTATTAAGGGCATGAAGGAACTGGTAACAGATGATGATTATATATAAAAGGAATAAGAAATCTTTGAGATTTGTGCTGTTCCCCAGTTGAGCTGCTAGGCTCCGGCTCTGCTGTGTATTAATTGCTTACAAGGCTCCATGTATATTTTATGCTCAGTACCTGCCTGGAACATTTGTTGGATTTAGCCTTGATTGATGAACCACTGATTATATACTTCTGTGGTCCTTGGCAAATTAATAAACTGTTGACTGGTAAAGATTAACAACATGTCATGATTTGCAAAACAGTGTCCAGAGTAAAGCTGAAGCAAACCTAGTGCTAAAATTAGTACGCGAATGCTCCCTGAACTCTATAAAAAGGGGATAGCTTAATTAAATTACATCCCGATATTGCCCATAGCACTTACCAAATTGGCAAATTGAGTTCACGGCAGTTCAGCTTTAAAACTAACTGACATCTCTGCAAATTTGCAGCAAACGACCCCATCCCTGCTCGCACTGGAAGCCCACAGCTCACTTCCAGTAGGTGCGGGGCACAGGGGCGGGATGAGGAGGGAACGTATTGCCCAGCACAGGGACCAGTGCAGAAGGTGCTGCCAGGTCACACGCCGGGGCTGTGGTGAGCTCCCAAACTCAGCTCCTGTCACCTGCGACCATGGGGCCATGGGTACGACTTGGGTCTGGGGCAGCGCTGCCTGCCCACCCCTTCCGCTTTTCCCCAGATGACCATCATGGACCAGTCAGAAACATGGGACAGTGTCCTCCAGACCTCTGCTTGAGCCCCTGCCATTGCTGGGGACCTACAAGCAGGTGATGAGGGTAAAACGTTACATGGGATTGGGAGAGCCGGGAGAGATCACAGAATGGTTAGAGTTGGAAGGGACCTTGAAGACCATCCAGACCCACCCCCCTGCCCTGGGCAGGGACACCTCCCACCAGCCCAGGTTGCTCCAAGCCCCGTCCAACCTGGCCTTGAACACCTCCAGGGATGGGGCAGCCACAGCTTCTCAGGGCAACCTGTGCCAGGGGCTCACCACCCTCAGTCAAAAATTTCTTCCTAATATCTAACCTAAATCTCCCTTCTTTCAGTGTAAAACCATTCCCCCTCATCCTGTCACTCCCCTCCCTGATCCAGAGTCCCTCCCCAGCTCTCCTGTAGCCCCTCAGGCACTGGAAGGGGCTCTAAGGTCTCCCCAGAGCCTTCTCTTCTCCAGGCCGAACACCCCAATTCTCCCAGCCTGTCCTCCCAGCAGAGGGGCTCCAGCCCTCGCAGCATCTCCGGGGCCTCCTCTGGCCCCGCTCCAACAGCTCCGTGTCCTTCTGCTGTGGGGACCCCCCGAGCTGGAGGCAGCACTGCAGGGGGGTCTCCCCAGAGCGCAGCAGAGGGGCAGAACCCCCTCCCTCGCCCCGCTGGCCGCACTGCCGGGGATGCAGCCCGGGATGTCGGCTCATGTGGAGCACTGTANTGCTGTTGGGACCCCCCGAGCTGGAGGCAGCACTGCAGGGGGGTCTCCCCAGAGCGCAGCAGAGGGGCAGAACCCCCTCCCTCGCCCCGCTGGCCACGCTGCCGGGGATGCAGCCCGGGATGCCGGCTCATGTGGAGCACTGTGCCCCGGTGTCAGTCCGATGGGAAACAGGGAGAGATGTGGACCGGAGCGGGGATGCAGCAGTCACCTCCAGCCTCCCCCTGGGGAGCTCAGCTCTGCTGTCCTCAGGCTGCAGCTGGGGCTGGGGGGGTTCACCCCACAACCAGGGGCTGCGGAGAGGGGCAGGGCAGCCTCACGCTGCTGCGGCAGGGAGAAAAAGGGGCAAAGAGCAGAGGGAGGAGAGACGGGCATCTCTGCGGCCGTCTCCTGCCCCCATGGGACACACAGCCCCGGTAGCCCAGCGGGATGCATGGAGGGCCCGTCGGTCCCCGTGTGTCACCTCTCGCCCACAGCTCTCGAGGAGGGGATGCGCTGCAGGAGAAGGGCTCCTGCTGCTTCTCCTTTCTCCCCGCCCTGCCCGCTGTACACCGTGTGTTCTCTTTACATAAAGCCTCGGTTAGGCATTTCAGAAGCACGGGGGGGGGGTATTTTCCCCGAGTGACACAGTTTTCAATTTCTGCCTCTCCACATGCCGGCGTGGCGAGCGCTGGGCCTGTAATTTATTGACAATTTCTATCTTAATATATCCTGACTTTTAAAAAGAGGCATCCCTTCCCAGCAGCACGGGACGATCAGAGCCCCGATTGCTTCTGACAGTGTCTGGGAGGCATGTCGGCTTGCAGAGCAAAACAACACCCAAAAAACACAGGGGAAAAAAACCCTAAAAGACTGGAAAGGCAGCCGTTCCTTGGAAAAGGGAACAAAAGAAAATGACAATGGGAAAAGAAAGGAGGAAGGGGAGCCGAGCGGCAAGGGGAGACAGTGCCGGGCGCTGCTGGTGACACATCAGGCTGTCATGCTAAATGGCCTTAACAAGCAATTGGAGAAGGGGATAATGAAAACGCCACCCCCGGGACAGCACAGCTCCAGCCTGACCTTTCCCAGCTGCTGTGTATAAACATCTTCAATAAATAAAGAGACACTTAACTCCCGCCTCTGCCGAGATGGGAGGGATGGGGCAAGGGGGCTCTGCCTGTGGCGAGAGGCGGGGGAAGGGGCAGAGGGGTTTCGGGGGGCTTCGGAGCCGCAGGTGTGTGTTTGCAGGGCAGGCGGAGCGGGTGATGGGCTCTGGACCCCCTCGGGGGTCACCACCCGCAGGCAGGGGCTCCTACAACAGACAGACAAGAAGGGATGCTCCACGTTTCCCCAGTTTCCCAAGGCTCTGCCCCGGCGTCTGCGCACGCCGTCCCGGACTCGCACAAGCTCCGCGTGCAGGGAAGTGGTGACTTTGCTGTCAAGGGTTAGAGCCGGGAGAGGTGCTGAGCTCTGCTGCTCCCCCCTGGAAGAACCACGAAACCCCTCTGCGCATCGATAGCCGGGGACGATTCGGAGCCTCTGCCCAAAACTAAGGGTCTAGCGTCTAAAAGGTTTTCTGGAGGGGGTATTGCAAAACCTGGGACTCCGTAGATTGTCTGGCAAGACGTGAGCATGTCCAGAAACAAATCAAAACTCTGAGGGTGTCAGAAGGGCCCAGAGGGGGAGAGGATGGAGAGATGCTTCATCTTTCTCCCATGCTGGGAAGCACAAGACAGGAGAAAAAGCGAGACTGCTTTCAGCCTGTGCTTTCTTGACATGCAGGAAAATGACCATCAGCCTCAAACATTTTTCTTTTGCTCATCGGAGCACTTGGGCTCCTTCCCCAAGGTCCTAAAGGCACGTGTGATTTGCCGTGAAGGCCCCAGGGGTAGGGGGAGGCCACCACCACCACACACATCCCCTTGGCCACATCCCCAGAGAGGATGCAAAGGCAATGTCCCCCTCCAGCACGACCCCAAATCCGATGCCAGTCCCCGGGGCCAGCAGCCACGGTACCTACCACGCAGCCCGTCGAGTCCACCTTGCGATCCGAAACGCACTTGAAGTTGCGGGTACAGCCACCGTTGTTGCGGGAGCAGTCTCGGACCGGCCCGAAGGAGGAGAGTAAGTCATTGATGGTTTCAAAGTAGGTGGACAGCATCGCTTCTTCCCTTGGAGAGAAAAGGCACCGTTAGGGCTGGCAGGGAGCTGGCAGGGGGCTGGCAGGGAGCTGGCAGGGAGCCGGCAGGGAGCTGGCATGGGCAGGGCAATCCACAAAGAAATCTGTTCTGGCAAAATCACATCTTTTTGTTTAGTAAAAGTGAGTCAAAGGAGGCTTCCCAAGAAAATTAAGGCTTTGTGATTATGCTATACAAAATAAATTTGCTTCATATCTCTAAGATCCCTGATGAAAACCAACCAGTTATGGGGTTTCAAAGACACTATCTACCATTTTCATGCAAACTGGCAACTAAGAGATACTTTATTAGTAGCCTGGAGTTGTTTATGAATCCAACCCTGTACTAGACAACAGTGAATCCACAACAGTGACACTCCTGAACGTTTCACAGCTGGGCCAAACCTCCCTCAGCACCCACACCTCATCCATCACCCGGGGACACTGCTGAAGCTGGAAAGCCAGACGAAACCTGGCTTCGAGCTTGCCGGGACGTGGATGCAGCTCATCCCCGTGCCGCGGGGGACGGGGGACCTGGGGCAGAGGATGCAGGGAGGGATGCGGGCGCTGCTCTCTGCTGCGCTGCTCCGGCTCGCAAAGCTCTGCGACACCCCTCTCTTAAACAAGCAAGAAGTGTAAATGCCCACAAATTCCACGGGCACGGAAAGCCTGGGGAAGCTCCCAGCCCTGCCTCGCCGAGCTGCGCACACAGCAGATTTTGTCTGTGACAAAGTATTCAGGCGTTTTGCTTTCTGCTGCGTTCCTGCAAAGGGAACGCAGATGCTTGTCAAGAGCTTTTGGCATCTCCAAGGTATTCTTCATCTTCAAAGCACGTGTTATTTATTAACTGATACCTGCAACACATGTCGGGAAAGAGATCTGGTCACCCTCTTACCGACAGGAGAGAGACAAAGCGATTCACCCAAGGTCACTGAACTAGTCAGTGATGGAGATGGACTTGATCTCCATAGGTTATTTATTAGACCTTTATACGCAGGGGGCTGCAAACAAACACTGACCTTCTGACCTTAAAATACCCCCTAAGGCAGTGCCAGGAGTCACAGGGGGATTATTCCCCTTTAGCATCTCCCCTGCTCTCCCATCAGCACCTAAAAAGCCGCCCAATGACTCGATGCCCGCTGCTAGTCTCCCTTTTTGGGGGGTTTTTAATTTGAAAATCACGTGCTTGGCAATGAAAAAGCGGCGGAGGAATATTCAACAGCCCTTGAAGACCACAGCACCGCTGTCTGGAACTAGCACGGCGTTATCTGTCGGCGGAGGGAGGGCCCCTGCGCGCGCACGCCGTCACACTCACGCTCGCAGCCCTGCCAACACCAAACGCTCGGAAAAATCATGAGTCAGGCATTAAAAAAAAAAATAAAATAATGCGATTGGCATAAAAATGATGAGATTTTAAAAATAAATCAATCACTGGGTGGGTTTTGTTTTTTTTCCCTCCCCCTAAATTTGCCTCCTGCTTTCTGAGCCTTTAGGGTGTAATCGAGCTTTTCCCTGCAAACTTGAGGGCTAGAAACTACCCGGAGACCAAATCCAAAGAAATAAAGCCCTCCGCAGTACTGAAGTCACAATTTTGTAGATTCCAGATTTCCAGGCAATCACAGGCTTCCAGAAACTGGGACTTTCAACAAGGAAATCCCGATAAAACCAGCAAGAACCGGTAAAATGTCACGTCCCCACTCAGACGGAGGTGGAGGGCAGCTTCTCCGCTACCGTGGGTTGGGGCGGACCAGTTACCCCAGTACAGGGGTAGCTCCGTGCCCACCGCGGTGCCTCCGGCTGCATCGCTGCCCCGTGTAGCAAATTCATGTCTGCGCTGCCCGCTTTCACCCCAATTAATGCTTCCCAATTAACTTTTCCCTCTTGGCGATTATGCTTCCGATATTCCCCCTCTCTTGGCCCATCTCCTAGATTTTCCAGCATATTTGGAGCTGAATCTCCCTCTGTCCTTTCTTGGTCATGTTTCAAATATCTTTAGAGGCCCTTTTCTATTAGCACTCTGTTCCCACCAGAATTTGCAGCTCCTCCGAAGTGAGGGAGTGAGAAAGGCAGAATATATTAGATCAGGGCACGGATTTCTGCTGGAGAGACGGGGGGAGAGAAAGGGCGTATTATTTACTAACCCAAAATGCTGTTTATTAACGTAGAGAGAATTATTTAAATTAAAAACCCAACAAACCGTGACAACTCCTCCACCGCCCACCCGGATAGCTCAGCCCCATCTGGTCCTCCCAAGGGGTTTCTCATCGTAGGTGGACGGCAAGGAGAACCGTGTCCCCGTCCTCCCTCCTGGCTTTTCCCTTTGGTCATCAACCAACCAGACCCTCCTGCAGCTCCCACGGCCCTGGAGGGTGAAGGTGAGGAGCTACAGCTGCGCTGGGTGGTGGAAAGGAGACCCTGGGGACGGATCCTCGGCAGGGGTAACTCCGGAGAGCCGGAGTGCCGGCGGGAGACGCCGGCACATCCCGCACAGCACCGTGCTTCCCAGGCTGGGGCTGGCAGGGGCAGCTCGTCACGCTTTTAATTAAAACCTGGAAGCACAACCCGACCTTCTGCCCTCGGGAGCGTGGAGGATGGGACCGGGAACCTCGCTCTCCGAAATTGCGCCTGGCATAATGGATGACCCCCGACAAAACACGGGCAGGGGCTGCCGAGCTGGAATGAGCCATTAAGCGTATTAAAATATTAACCTCGCTGGAAGGTGGGGAAGCGGCGCCGGAGAGAAGCGTTCAAATGTCACCTGCCAGAGGAGCGGGGTGACGCTGCTGCCGGCAGACGGAGGGGGGCTGCTCGGCCGGATCGCTGCGGCGTCGCCCGTCGTTAGATTAGAGGAGCATCGCTCCGGTGCGGCGCCCCGACGAGGGGGATGTCAGCAGACGAGAGGGCTGGCGCGATGCTCGGAGCCAGCCGGGAGCAAAGCGCTCTCCTCTGCCTCCGGAGGGGCTCGGTGCACTTTGGCACTGCCAGCCTCAGCATCGCCTTTTAATTTTAAGGGGTGAAGAGCAATAATTAATTACCCGCCTCCCACAGCGGCAACGGGACAGGCAACACGTGGCACGGAGCAGATGATTTCCCACCCACGCAGCGCCGGCGGTGAGCCTGCCCGTCCCTCCCTGCCCGCAGCCCCCGGAGAGCGGGCAGTGCCGAGGCAGGGGACGCTTGAGGAGCGATGGCAGCGTCTGGCCACCGCCGCACGGTGCCCGCCGGGGACGGCCATCCCTCCCCACCGCCCGGACGCGCCAGATTAGACCAGCCCTGACGGATGAATCACTTTCCCTGCAGTAAGGAGCTGCCTGCAAAAGAACAGCTCTGTTCTCTTGTTCTCCATCTATCTGTATTGAATTTCACGGAGTGACCCCCGGGTCCGTTCTGACACGGCAGGATGGAGAGGACGGGCTCTGCGGTTCGTGCCGTGCCCGGAGCACAGCGGAGAGCCGGGGAAGCGGCCAGGGGCCCTGGTCGGACCCGGACGCCAAAGGCATGGAGACCAGACAGGGCTCAGCACCCGGAGCGCTGGGGGGACAGGGCAATGCCCCACTGTCCTGAAGCAGACGCTAGGTCCCATCAAAAAGGGCATTTTGGGGCAAACGACCTAATTTCTGCTGCCGGATTGTCTCCAGAAGCTCCCGTGTGTCTATGAACACACGCACAGGCTCTTTCTCTGACTCTCCAGCCCTCCCAAAGGCACACGCAGACGCCCGAATGATGCACTTATAACTGAAACACACTCCCCTCTCTACCAGGACCCACTGATGATACACAGCCTCAGCAAAAACCCCTTTTCTAACAACTTTTGTTGCCACAAACGGTCAGTGTGATGCACAGCAGCAGGGCTGTCCCCCAGACCGAGCACCGCTCCTGCGGCGCAGACCATGGCACCCGTCCTCACACCATAGCACCCATCCTCACACCACAGCACCCATCCTCACCCGGCCCCGTGCCACCCCCCAGCATTCGCACTCGCCTCGACTCCCTCGAAAATCCTTTTCTCCATCCTCCCCCTTTGTTCCAGGCCCTCGTTAATGAAGCAGATTCAGTGACAAATATCACTGGGGGTTATTTATTCATGAAATACCAACACCATGCAATTCTCAAAGCCTCCAAAGCACTCATCTCGGAATAAGCTCCTGAGCTTCGCAGTGGCTCTTCTCTCCAGCTCATCCTGCACGGGGATTAGTGGGTGTTATCCCACTCAGCTGCCCCTTCTTATTGCCTTCCAATGGTTAAAGACTTCAGTGTCTTACAAAGTTAACCATCGCTGAGAAAAACAAAGAAAAAGACGCGAGCTGGGGACTAAGCCAGTGCTGCTCTGCCATCTGCTCCCCGAGCTGTGTTTGGAGAGGGATCGGGGGGAGAGTTGAGGTTCCTGAGTTTCTAGAGACGGGGCCCACTAGCAGCAAAAGGCATGACGCCGTGTCACCTGCAGCTTCATCCCGAAGGAGGGACTGCTACGGAGCGGGGACCCAAAAGCACCCGGCGCAGCCCAGCCGGGATGCCTCGTGTCCAGCACCTCGCACTGCTTCCCACTTCCAGCGGCCAGACCCCGCTCAACAGAGAACTTCGGACCTGATGCACTCGCAAACCAGTACGGAGCAATTTACACCCAGATTCTGCGTTTTTCAGCCCGCCAGCAGCTCCCCTGAACAATTTTGACCAGCTCTGGCCACAAAACGTCTGCTGTGCTGTGAGGCTCGAGAAAGGGCTGGTCTCGCTGCTCAGAGCCCACCTGAGTAAAGGTGCTCACTGCTGTCGGATGTCCAACTGGAGATGCTTTCAAAATTATTTTTAGTACTTTTAGCACTTCTCGCGCTCACAGTACAATCCCAACCGGGTTTGATTGCACCACGGGCTCAGCTGTTCTGCATAGAAACACTCAAATTATGACGAATGTACGGTCGCCTCAGAAAAGTGATCTCCAATTTAAAGACAAGAGGATATGGGTTTTTTTTCCAGGATTTCAACCCTTTTTTATCCTGTCTGCAACAACAGACCATTCCCTCTACAGCCCTCTCCTGCACCCTCTACACCCTTTCCCACGTCTGCAGTCAATGCAGCACCCACCTCCTGCAGCACCCCACCATGAGCTACCTCCTGAGCAAGTCCATCCACACACTGACCAAACTGGGATGCTCTGGAAAAGTTCATCTCCAGCCCCGGTGTTGGAGGATATGATGAGGTGGTGGCAGCTTCTAACCCAGGGACTTCACAGCCCGAAGCTTCAGCACGCTTCAGCGCATGTCTTCAACCAGGTTTCTTAGCGCGGTGCCCGAAGACGTGCGCGCACAGGGTGGATTTATTATTTTATGCAGAAAAACTGAGTTTCTGCCCAGCGCACCCACAGACACTTCTCAGCCACTTTAATAGTGCTGGGAGGTTTGAAGAAAACCAGTCACCCACGTCCTAAACTGGGAGAAATCGTCCTTACTTGGGTGACACTGGAGAAAGCGCTTCAACGGAACTACGCTGACATATTGCAGCTGATGAGCTGCTTACTATAAATTTTCCAGGTAGTCTCACTTCTTGTGGTAATACTATAATAAACACTTGCAAAAACGCTCTCCCAAAAACCTTGAGGTTGCAAGTGTGAAAAATTCCCTACCACGCTTCAATAATTTGCTAGAGATTCAATAAAACCATCGCTCCGCCGGAGCGTTTTGAAGCTCACCTCGGCAACCAGAAAGGCCAGAAATTTAATTACAGCCGAGCAAAGCAAAAACAAACACACCAGAATAAAAGTGAGCTCGGAAAGCCCGTCGCACGCAGCGCACGTCCCGGGGGACGCCAGGGCTCGCCAGGACCCCCCACCCCACTGCAGCCCCCTCGGAGGCAGCACGGCTCTGCCACACGAAGGACCAGGGTGTCGCGGATGAGATAAATAAAGTAGTTTTAATTCTGAGCATTTTTTGCCCCAAAAAGGCAAAAGGCAAAGGCAGGTGGTGCCGGCTCGGTCTCCCAGGCAACCTCGGCACTGGGAGGTTTAAGAAAAGGTGCACGAGCTTTAATAGGGCTGATAAAGCACGGTCAGTAATTGCACTGGAAATCCCGCTTGTCAGTGCCTGCTTCACCGTGGCTTGGAATTAATCCCAAATTTGGCAGGTTGCATTTCCCACGTGGTGGCAATACTGTCAGGGTGCTCCTGTGCGTCAGGCGCCTCGACAGCAAAACGCGGGATGGGATGGGATGGGATGGGATGGGATGGGATGGGGATGGGATGGGGATGGGATGGGATGGGATGGG
>VUYV01000181.1:1424152-1459868 GCA_008711295.1 Anarhynchus alexandrinus | reverse complement strand
GGGGGGGGGATGGAGATGGGATGGGATGGGGATGGGATGGGATGAAGATGGGATGGGATGGAGATGGGATGGAGATGAGATGGGATGGAATGGGATGCGATGGAGATAGTATGGTACAGGGGCTTGGAGCACAGCAAGTGCCTTTTGTGGGACAGAAAACCCACACTGACCACCTGGGGACACCAGCCAGGAGGAGAACCAGCACTGCTGAGCATTGTGTCCCACTCCAGCACGTCTCGGCAAAGGGGACGGTGTTGCCCTGTGTCCCCACCACCCCATTCTGCATTTATTTAAGATAAGCAGAGCCCTGGCTCCCTGCTGCTATTACCACAACTGCTGCTAGCATTCCAGCTGATGTTTTCAGCTTCAAAGGAATCAGTTTCCCCTCTGCTGCCTATATCACCGGCCAGAGCCAGACATACCTAATTCAGTTTTATTAACTTTAGTTATTAAGTTATTTACCTATGAAGCACGCAAAGTTATCTGAGATGAGCCTGACCCGTCCCTTTCCCCACACTGCTTCTCCAAGCTTCAGCTGCAAAGAAAAGCTTTACAATATGAATTCTCAAAGTTAAAAAAATGGTAGCACACCAGAAGCACGGGAAAAGCACAATTTCAACATCTTATGACATTAGATAATAAAAAAATATAGCATTTAGACCACCAGGAACAGCAAGCTCCGGGCTCAGCGAGGAGCCACCTGGCCCCTCACACCACCACAATTACCAAGAAGTGCCTTTTGGCGAAGGGTTCTAGGCAGCTCCAAATATTAATAATTTTAAACAGTTAATAGTAGTGGAATCTGCTTGTCCAACACAGAATCAGTAGTAGTAGTACATATTAATGGATAGTAATTGCACACTAATTAACACACAAAGTAATATGTTTATCTAGCAAAATGGATCACGCTATTGGCACGGGGGTTATCAGTAAAGGCAGCAATGCATAATTAAAAAAATACATAAATGAAAATTATCAAATGATTTCTTTCTGCTAATTAGTATTTTTGCTAGCTCAGTTCGCCCAGCAATGCCTTCCATCCCATCCTCTCAAAGTATTATTTTCGAAACAGTGAACGTGTAAACACATTTCTGCCTTCAATTTAGGAATAAAAATCAACTGGAGGGGTATTTTTCATGCTCAGAGGTAACACGGTGATAACCATCTGCGCAGAAGGGAAGCGAGAGGCCACGGGGAGGGCTCGTGCCTCGCCACGGCTGAGCAGCTCTGAGCCGCTCTGAGCCGGGCAGACCGCGCTGACGCTGCCGGCAGGACCTTCGGCAGGCTGCCGGGAAAGGAAGCACCCAAAAATACTTCTAACGCCTCTACCAAAGAAACACCAACCCCGGCACCGCGCCGGCGGTGGCCAGGAGTCCTGTGGGCTTATCTGGAGGGATGGAGCAAAACACACCACGCAGTAGGAGAAGGGGGGGGGGGCGGTGGTGGTGGTGGTGGGGAGAGAAAGATGGTTTGATGTTGATTAAACCCCCAGTTCTCACCTCAGAACTGCATGTCGTGACCACGGGCGCCAGATCCTCCATGGGGATCACGCTTCTGCAGGAGCATGGACTCTGCTAGCATCCCTGCCTTGCTCCCGCAGCCCCGCCACCCAAATCCAGAGCGGCTGCCGAGCACTGTACCACCGTTAAATTTACAGCAAAGCCCTCCGGGGGGATGATATCCAGGCCATCTCCTCCTGGGTGGTGGGATCTCTGCTGGCAAAGGGATCCTGCAGAGCATCTCCTCCGCAAGGCGGAGCCAGACCAAGTCTCCGAGGAAAGCCCGTGCGAGCAGGGCTGCGGGCACGACGGGCACCGCAAAGCTGGTGAGACATCAAGGCCCACCAGGCGTCCTGAGGACGGGAGCCACTGCCACGCAACGTGGGCACGCACGGGTCTGGGCACGTGGAAGAAGTATGATAAAGGGAATGATAAAGGTCGCAATGTCACATACTCAAAACTTAAGAAAACGTGAGAAGCGAGGTTGCCACAGCAACCTTCATTCAGCCTCTGGTAATTATGCACTTCAGCGAAGGTGTTGATTGCAAGACCCCCCACAGGAGGGTTATCTGAAGGACCTACCTCTCCCCCAACGCCAAAGGTGACGGTGCTGAGCTGTAGCCAGGTGCCTCTGGGTGCCTGAAACAGCCAAACAGCCCCGAGCTCAGCATTTGGGCACCCCAAACCCACCCCCGGGGACCTACGAACGTCCGCGTCCTACAAACAACTTCATCTGCAGCTTCTCCGTACCTTGTTCTCTCTTTGTTGGAGGACATATAGCTCCTACTTTACTGTACTCTATTCAGACGCTGCTCTGCATGCACAATTACTCAGCTCCTCATGGGTTGCTTACCCTTTGCTCAACACCAAAAAACAGCAGTATTTCACAGCCAATAAAGTGATTAAGTTCCCAATCTCCCTGTTACCAGCCCCATTTTACAGACAGGGAGCTGAGGCCCAGGAACGGCCATAGAAAAAAACATCCGTTACATTACATGCACCAAATTTGAGACATTTAGGCTTGATTTTTCAGAGTGCTTAGCATTAAATGACACTTCCCCTGCTCAAAGCACAGCTCTCATTGACTTTGGGTGAAGTTTTTACGGCTCCGCATTAATGCAGCTCATTCCCAGCGCGGGTTCAGCGGCTGTGCGAAGCGAGGCAAAGGTGAAAAACGAGGATGGGATTGTGCCATTAAAGACGGATTCATAATGCATATGCACAGAGGGGCTGCCTGAAGGCTGCACAGCAAACCCACCCTGGCACCTCCCGGCTTTGGGGTTTTGCAGACTTGATGACGTTTCCTAAAGAGGAGCCTAATCGGGGTTTTATTCTGGGCAGGGAGGAAGGGGAAGGGGCTCAGTCTGGAAAAAGAGGACATTTTTCAGCAGTTGCAGGATGTGGCCTTTGGTGGGCAGCGCTCTCGCCGGGGGCAAAATTACCTGCGCAGGCTCCTACCTGCCCGCTCACCGTCCTCTTCCCCCCTTGTCCCAGTGCAGCCGACTCCTCTCCCCCATTCCCCCAGTTCCCCTTCCCCACTAGACCCAAACTGGGTATTTTTGGCCCTCGCGCCCTCGGCCGTCGCTGGGGAGCGGGGATGCTCAGCCGCGCTCGGGCACGGAGGATCGCTGGCGACTCTCGCTGCTAAAATCAAACCAGGCTTCACGCCGTGTGCGGCGATTCAGGTTTTTCAAAAGCGCTTTTGAGCTGGCCAAATTAAGGCGGTTCTTCGCCTGTAAAAGAGAGACCCTCCACAAAACGTCTGCCTCAATCCTCTGCAACAGTTTCGCCTGGGGGAGAAAAAGAAATCTTAGAAAAACAAGCGATCGAGCAAAAGCCTAGACAGAAGGCCTGAGATTTCTCATCCTAAATTATTAAAGGCTGAAAACACCACGAGATGGGTCAGGTCACCCCAGTACCAGGCAGCGATTGCAGCCCTGCCTGGGCTGGTTCAAATAAAACATAGATTCGCATAGACTTTATGTGGCATGGCGAAAAATGCTATTAATTTCACTGCCCTGATGAGCTTTGGGCGTCTCCTCGCTACCTCACCCGTATCTGCTCCCGACACGGACCCGATCAGACACCGGAGAGGAACTGAGCATCCAGCCACCTTCCCCTTGTCTTTGCCCTACAAAATAATCAGCCGTCAGCAAACCCAGACTGCAGGTCACTGCTCGTTCATCATCCCAGAGGGATGAGCTAAAGGATTTTCCCATTTAAAACAGACATATATCCTAGCCCAAAATATATTCTAGCTTGGCTGCGGCAGATCCCATCTCTCCACCCTGATTTCCTCGCCTAGAAATCGGGAATTTGCTTGCTGGAGGGGCCAGAAAGACAGAGAGGAGCTGGAAGGACCCCAGCCCGCATCCCAGCCCCAGGGGTGGCACAGCCCCACATGCCGCAGCTCGTCCCCCAGCCCCGTGGAGGCAGAGATGTCCTATAGTGTCCCATGGGCACCAGGGACAGACCGGCACAGGGTATGGCACAGGGGGCTGTGTCCGCCTTCCGTCACCGTGAGCGTTTTGCAATGGCAAACTTGAAAATCCCAGCTTGGGGCTCGGACCTCAGCATCTGCTTAGGCACAAATGAGTCACTGGGGTTCTCCTTCCCTTTTATAGCCTTCGAGGGTATTTTGGGGAAGTTTTCCATTCTAATGGGCTCTTCTGGATCTGACTTTGTAGCAATTCATGAGGGTCACCAGGAAAAGTTGGACTTTGCAGGGGAAGTGGGAGAGGGAGGGGGTTATCCTTTAACCCGTTGTTTGGTTGTGCCCAGGCACCGGGACCAGCCACATCCCAGACTCGACCGTTCTCATTACACAGCAATTAGCATTTTTTCAAGATACGTATAAAGTGCTTCGATGAGGTGGCGATAAGCGCTTTAGAAATGCCGATAGAATTAGATTAGATAAATAGGAAATGGTCGGGGCTGCAGGATCAGACATCCATGCCCTGATTTTTCACAGATGCTCCTATCGATCCACCAGGAACAGTGTCGAGCCCCCGGGAACCCGGGTGCCGAGGATCGGCCATCTCCGTACGGGCAGGGATAAGGGTTGGGACTGGAGATCCCTGCCCCGATGAGATGCTCGCTGCAGGCAGGATGGTTCATAGAGGAGCAAGCCCCTGTGGACCACAGCAGCTCAGCATCCCCGTGCAGCTCCAGTGACAACATCTGGCTCTGCAATAAAGCTCCATCCAGCTGACCTCCCCGAAAGCCACACAGCTGGCTGACCTTCACCGACCCCTCTGCATCCCAGGGATCACCAGAGCCCGTCCACCTCCCTGCTCCCCGCAGACCTGGGGAGCTGCACGCGTTGCTCCCAGCCACGGCTCTGAGCCAGCAGGCGTCCCACGGCGCCGGGGTGCGTATGGCTGCACGGAGAGAGGGGTAAGAGCCCACAAAAAGCAAAACTAGAACTTTTTGGAGAACCAAACCCATGAGTTTTACTTTTAGGCACTCACCTGGGCCAGTTACTAGGGATGCACTTACGCATAAGTATACACATATGCAAAGCTTTGCTGCTATATATAGCACCTTTATCAGCAACGCTCACTGCCTTTGAAAAAGCCAGGTGAATGTCCGCAGACAGAGGAACTGAGGCACAACTAGATTATTTACAGCTCGTTTCCAGAAGTAGTCTTTGAAGTTGAAATCCAATTAATTTCATACCTGGGGAGAGATTTGCATAGGGATTTTCCATCCATATGGGCAGATTTTTCAAAAGGACTCGGCTTTTATCGAGGCGCCCAATGCAGACTGTGTTTTCCAAGGTGCCCGGCATTCATTAGCAGCTCCTCAGAGTATGCCTGGGTTTGTCACAAGGGCAGCACCCTTCTTGGTAAGCCACCGGTCACTGAGCCCTTCTGAGGACACCATGTCCACGGGTCTGGTCCCCAGAGGTGAGGAGCACCCCAATCTGCCGCTGCCTTTGGTAGGGACCCATCTCACTGGAGATGTGGGCATCTGAGAGCAAATAACTTCCTACCGCAGAGAAAGAGAGGGGGTTTATGCTGGCTTAAATCCCTGAACAAGCTCAGCCCAGGATCAGAGAGATGCCACTGCCGGCATGGGGCAAGCAATGGGCATCGGTGGCTGAGGGAGGACCAGGACCACCCTGTGTGGTGGCCATGACCCACTAGATCACCATGGCTATGTCCTAAAACTGCACCCATGCTGCCAGGAGAGTCTTTCTTGTATCTCCCCTGCAAAGATGCCACATGCCCCACACCCCTGTTGCCACCACGTCAGCAAGCGCTGCCTCGACAGCCCTCAAAGCACCCACACGCCGTCCCCAACTTGCAAACTCCGGGGCAGAAGCTGTATTGAGACCCGGGCATGGGACAGCCCTCTTCAGTGAACCTTTCCTGAATTGCAGTCTTATGAATAGCCCAGAGGAGACACGAGCAAACCTTTCCCCGTCCCCTTTCACACCCCCATCGCCAACCACAGCCCCCGGGGAGCCCCGGGCACCATTCCTTGAAAACCTCCGATCCGCGTGACGGCTGCAAAGCATCGCCTTCAGACTTCTGAGGAAGAGACAGAGCTTCAAATGCCCGTGAAAGCCCCAGAGGCCAATGTTTCGCAAACAAACGGCGCCCACCGGGAGGGAGCGGGCAGCCCTGGCTGCAGCAACGCCTGCCTGTAACGAGCTGACCCGCAGGCTTCCTCCCGGCTCTCCGATTTGCAGGGTAATTGCTGTACATTTTTAGCCTTGCCTGCAGCCATCTCGTACAGCGAAGGCTGCCGAGCTGTGTCCAGGGCCAGGTGTGTTCAGAAAAAAAAAAAAAAAAAAAAAAAAAAAAGGATAATCAGCATTTTTAAAAAAGAAGAAAGAAAAAAAAAAAAAGGAGAAAAATCTGGTACTGAATCCTGTTGCATCCATTTTTGTTCCCGCTGAACCAAATTGGCTGCCATCAAAGCAAATGGCAGATGAAGAAAACATTGACTTTCTGCTTGGGTCAATAAACAAGATAAATTGAGCGTGGAGTTGAACGTGGAACAGGGAACATCATCGTTTACCTGAGGAGCAGAGAGGGTTAAAGGCAGAGAGGCTGAAGCAGGGCACAGGTCTGTATCTCGCGTAAGGGTGTCTCCCTTGGGGGCTCACGCTGGGAGGAGGATCGGTGCCGGCTCCAACGAGGCTTGGGACTATGCTGTGGGACTGGGTCTGATATGCTTAAAACAGAAGATCCCGGACCCAAATCCTGAGATAAGAAAATGGGGAATTGCAATCCCGCAACCCAGCACCTGCTGGTGCCGATGGCATCTGCCTGGAGCGGGTGTACAGCCGGAGCAGGGCTCAGACCTGACTGCTGCTGGTCCAGAGGTGGCCAGACCAACCCTTCCTGAGGGCTGAGAGACGCCGAGGATGGGGTTCAGCTCACCCATCCCAAGAGAACCCAAGATACGCATAGGACTGGTCACTTTGGGCTCCTCCAAACTCAGCAGGGGAGATGAGCTCATTTTGGGGACCATCCCCCTGCCCTAAGGAAGTCAAGGACTGCAGCAGGAGCTGATCGGTGCCCTGAGCTCCACAGATGAGATCTCCGCTGATTAGAAAAGGCAGCCTCGGGACCAGCCTAGCTATGGATCTAGGGATGATCAAAGCTACTCCTAAGCACAGTGAAATCACTCCCAGCCTACGGCCCTTGGAACTACTTGCAATAGATACCAGGGAGAGGAGGAGCCTGTTATTGGCCTTCTGGAGGAAGAGGAAGGTCTTGAGCTTACCTGTAGCATTAAGATACCTAAAACACCATTTGGGAGAGAGACAGAAAGTCTCAGCTATGGAAAAAACTCCTTGTACTGTCTTTGACACCACAGATGTACCGTGAGAAACAAACCTGTAAGACATCAAAATCCCAGTGCCCACAACAGTGTGCACTGTCCTCGCTGTGCCGTCCCGTCTTTCAGCCTCTGGACATGGTAGATACCCGAGGTTCGATCTGCCGAGCCCGGCTATTAATGGGACGTGTGGGTGGAAATGCAGAGGGCCGAGCAGGCTCCCAGGGGTGCTCATAAGTCCCAGACTCAGGTTTCCAAAGGAGAACATCACTTTGGAAGATCCACCTCCTTATTCTGTTGGTTTTTTCTTTTTTATTCACAAGCCTACGCCCTCTCAACAATAACCCACGACCTGAAACACCACTAAAGAACAGACGATGGCACGAAACCAACGGCAGCACCGTGCTCACCCACGAACACACACCAATTCCGCAGTTTAACTCAGAGCTCCTCCCACCTCACCCTGACACCAAGAGCCCCAGAACATCCTCCCTTTACCTCAAAACCTTTGCGCTATTGCATTATTAAGCAGAACATAAAGAATATATGCATGTATTAAAGGCAGAAGAGGCTCCACCTCCCAGCAGATTCTTCCCGGAGCTCAATTATTGCCACTAAGTGTCCCACATCAAAGGTGTTCAGAAGAGCCGCGCTCTGGCAGAGGCTGGAAGGGATGCGTCGGGGGCCCGAGCCCACGGGCAAAGACGGGAGCTGCAGGCAGGCGCACGTGGGATGGGAGCATCCCTCCCCTCGGGCCAGCCAGATCTCAGCCATCAGGTTCGTTTCAGTTGCCGGTGTCACGGTGAAGGATATTCAGTTTGAACCCAATTCACAGGAGTGTGGGACACGGCCGTCACCATTCCTGCCTGATTAGATCTGTCAAAACCTATCAGGGGGCAGTTTGCCTGGGAACCCGCTCTCCGGCTGCACGTTTAGCAACAGGAGAGTGATGACAGGAGAAAAGGAGGGGCCAGGGAGGGAAGACAAGAAGAGCATTTGCACACTGCAGGACCACCATCCTTCTCCTGCCCATCACATTTCACCCGCCGCCTTTGTTCTGGTGTCTATCTTAATTAAGCAGACTAAATGGAAAGGCTTCCGTGCTAATCCAAGGTCTGCCCCGCGGGGCCAAGGAGGATGCTCAGAATACAATTTGCTTCCTCTGAAAGGTGCCAGAGACGGACACGCAGAGACGTGTCCCTCCACGGTCCCACCACGAACCCCACAAACAACCTCTGCCAGGGCAGGGAGCGATGGGTGAAGATCTTCTGATGGGTGCAAGGAACATCCACCAGAGCCCGTGGCAGCCGGTGCCTCCGGGTAGAAAGGGGAGCTGTGAGCATCGTGTGGGCTCTCAGAGGAGGGGGGGGGCGAGGGAGGGCTGATCCCACCCTGATGACCCACTCTTCTTCACGGGGTGACCCCTCAGCCTGATCCGCTCCACTCTGCAGCTGTGCAGAGCGCGATGCCGACCCGACGCTGCGTGCGAGGAGAGATGAGGGTTACCCAAAGCCTCTCAAATGCTCTCCCAAAATACAGGCCAAGACTCCTCTTTGACTACAGACACGAGGGCCAAAACATTGATTTTCAGCCAACAAGCAGCATCAGAAGCAAGTCCCTGCGAATGTGACCCTTGAAAAAAGAGTCAAGTAGGAGGTTTTTGGAGGCAGAGCTTACCAGAGAGGCAAACCTGGGGATTTATGAGCAAGAAAACAGTCGGTTGTATTTTTACCATTTCACCCCAATAGGCTTCTCCGTACTTATTTGCAGAAAGCGGGATCATAGCAAAGATGGAGCTTCACTTGTTTCTCCAAGTTTTTGTCTCGATGGAATGAGCACCGCAAAGCTGAAATGCTGCCTGATCGCTGGCCCGAGGGCGGCGAACTCGCTTTCAGCATCTGACCTAATTCACATGACAAGACTCAAATTTGACTTCAGCAATATTCACCTCCATCTATCCTAAACCAAACTCGGTTTAAAGAAATGCAGATGACCTCAAAAGTCCTGAGGGGCTGCTCTGCCGCAGAGACGAGCAGAGATTATTCCCAGGAATAAAGCCCCGAGCGGGAGTTGGCGTTTCGGGATGAGCTGCAGACTCGGATGGGGAATTACCGCGCGACCGCGGGCAACGCGCAGGACGCGCCAACCCTCCCGACTCCTCATCTGTAAAACGGGGACAACAACAGCTACCTCCCTCCCGCCGTGCCGCGCGGGTAATTAATGCTCCTTTGAGTTGTGAAGATGAAAAGCGGCATGTAACTGCAAAATAGTGCTTTATTATTATTATGAATGGAGCCTCCGCTCGTTCCATCAGAGTGCACCTTAAAGCAGCGCTACCGCAGACACTGTGAATTGTTCCCGGCAGCGATACTACCGCTGGCACACGCAGGAGTCTGACTGTGGACTTGTAACTAAGAGCTTTGAACGTGTTGGGGAAGAAGAAAGAGAGGGAGAACAAACAAATAGAAATCCCACCGCATTTTGCGCTTAGCACCTGGAGACGATGCTCCCACCCCTCCCGGGGGCTGGAACAAAACGAACCGGAGACAACAGCATCTCTTTACCTCCCGCTCTTGCCTGTGCTTTCCCTTCCGGAGCTGCCGTAGCGCTGCATGCGTAACGTCAGGGCAGATCGTACTGGATCGTACTGGATGGGCACTTCAGCAGCACATTCAGATCACACGGCCACTTTAGGCAGTGATTAATATAATGTCTCTATTCGACAGGTGGGCGAAACGTAGCACACGATGCTGAAATCACCCACAGCAAGGTGGGGGCAGAACGGCGAGCCTGAACCAAGGCAGGGACAGACCCCCTGCCCCGGCTGGGGCAGTGCCAGCTGTGCCCAGATGTTGGCACCACCCAAACTGTGTCCCCACCAAAGGGTGGCGGGACCACTCCGCACCCCCCACCCTGGGGGCTCTCCAGCCCTGCCAGCCCCCCTCACCCTGCCACGAGCACCAAAGGTGGTGGAGCAGGTCCAGGGTCCCCAGTGCCACCCCAACCCCTGAGCTGCACGCAGGCTCCGTCCCTCTCTGGCCACAGATGGCTTTGGGTTGGTAGCACCAGACTAGCACATAGAATCATAGCATGGTTTGGGTTGGAAAGGACCTTGAAGATCATCGAGTTCCAACCCCCCTGCCCTGGGCAGGGACACCTCCCACCAGCCCAGGTTGCTCCAAGCCCCGTCCAACCTGGCCTTGAACACCTCCAGGGATGGGGCAGCCACAGCTTCTCTGGGCAACCTGTGCCAGGGGCTCACCACCCGCACAGCAAAAGACAGCTCACTTCTTGTCTTTAACACTTCAGGCAAGTCACCTTTATGTCCCTACGCTTCCTGCATTATTTAACATTATTTCCTCTGCTCCACCTCGTGTATCTAGCCTGCATCTCTCCGAGGCAGAAATCTCCTCCCTCGCTGCCCACGCAGCACCGTGCCCTCTGCCTTCCCGACCCCGCAGCCAGCCTCTCCGGGCCCTGCCAGTGCAACCCCAACCCGGCCGAGCAGCCTGCGGCCCTCCATCCCTTCCCTACCACCTCCCCCACTTCTCCAGGCCACCTCCACCGTGCCCGGCTGAAGGACTGGGATGCCTGCAGCGCACGGTGGCCACGCCGCTCCCGATAGGTACCTTTCATGTTTAATTCAGAGGCTAGTTTAGTTAATCTATTTTTTAATAATTCATCCCTTCCATCTTAATTTTGGTAGTTGTTGAAAATCCCTAATAAAACATTTAGGGACTCTTTTACTGAAGCAATGGCATGATTTACTTGACGGAATCCAGTCTTTGATGTCCTGTCTTAATTCCCTCCCTCCCACTGTGCCTCAATCCTGTTTATCGCTGTGCCGGAGGTAAGAGGTTCTTGTCGAGTTTTGTAGCACTCAGACGCTTGGTCAGCGTTAATAATTCAGCCGCCCCGCACGGTTTGGACAAACCGGGTAGCACGTCAGCCTCCTCCTTTTGTCAACGATTCCCTCTGCCACCGCGGACCCGGGCATCGGCCGAGAGCGACGCGGAGGGCCCCGGCGGAGCATCCCGACCGACGCGGGTCGGCAAGCGCGTGAGCTGAATATCGCAGGTGCCAACTACGTTGTTGAAAGAATATACACCCTTTTTACAGCGTTTATATTTCATTCTCTACTGCCGGAATGGAGAAACACGCTGGGTTTTTGCATCCGTAATTGGGGAAGAACAGATGGTGGAGGCACAGTTGGAAGTAATACGGCCATTAAAATAATCTATACGGCTTGTAATTCTCCACCATAGGAGAAAGAGGAGGGCCCGCCTTCGCCCGAGCGCCCAGCCCGGCCGCTCACCCCGCTGCAATATGGGCAGGAACATATTTTTTTTTTCAGTTGTTGGGATATTGAGGTGTTTTGGTGGGTCTGATGGGTTTTACCATCTCCCTTCTCCCGGGATTCTCCTCTCGAAGCGACGTGAGGAGCCCACAGCTGAGCCACGGCTGCTGCCAACGGGTATCTGTTTGACTCCTGCGCGCCACGCAGCGCACGTTTTCCCCCCAAATCACCCAGCTAAAGCTTTACATCTACCTTAATGATATAAAAAGAGGAGCAGAAAGACCCAAGCACTTCAGGCAGGTAGGGGTGTCTCTACAGTTAGCTTAAATTTTAAATGGGTGTGACAGGAGAAAGAATTATGCAAAAACCAACCAACCAAGCATTGAAAACTTCTCACAGGAACGCACAGGCTTTGCCACCACCTCTATCACTTTCAAATCTCAAGAGCGCTTCTCTGTAAAATCAGAGCAAGAAAATTGCCCAGAAAAGCCTATATGTTTAGTCGATATATGGAAATATACGTCCTTGCTCTGCATGATTTAGGCCATGGCTTCAGAGACGTCTATGCCCTCCAAACACCCCAACCACCACGTTGTTTGGTACCTCTTGGAAAGTGAGAGTTTGTCTCTGGGCTTTTGTGTCGGTTTGTTTTTCCACAGGAACATACTACAGAAAAGGTCCTGCTTCATCAATATAAAATGGAGAAAATATCTCAAATCTCAAAAAACCCCACATTGGAAGGAGCAATCCTTTCCCACGCAGACCCAGAGGCCAGCATCCCCATCCTGATTTACCGAGGGGAGAGGGAAAGGGAACCTAGCCAGGAACCCAAGCACCCCAGGTTCCCTGGGCACCGGGCTTCCCATGAACACCTCCCCAGGCTGGACGTAATGATTTTCTCAGCCAGAAACCTCTTGATTGAGCTTAAACCGTTCACTACAATCACGCAATCAAGCACCTCCCCCAAATCCTTACCCTCCGCCCCGAATGCATGGGAGCCAGCAGGACATTACCTTGACAGCTGGCTTTGCTTTATGGAGCTGTAAATATATTTTTTAATAGGCTGGCAGCGAGAAAGATGTGTTTTCAGGCTCGACAACATCCAAAATTAACTGTGATTCATTTCAAAAGGGGCAAAGGGGTGGAGGAAGGGGGAACGCGAACCTAAAACCCGCAGAATATAAAAGCCTTGGAAGCAACTGCCAAATAGCCCCTGCACAGCTGCCTTCTGCTTTCGGAAGGAGATTAAAAACCCGAGCGGCATCGCAGAGTCAGCTGAAGCAGACGTCACAGAGGCCACCCTGGGCCACGCTCATGCTCAGATAAGGCTCTTCCTTATCATTATTTTCCCGGCGATGACCCAGCCTTCGCCAAGGCACAGCTCTGCCCCGCTCCTCGCATCACCCGGCACGACGGGTCCATCGAAACCGAGGAGAGGAGACGCGAGATGACGGTGCTGGGGGGTGACCGGGGTGTCCCCATGCGTGGTCCCCGGGGACCTCGGAGGGATCCTACCCTGAACGTCGGCAGCTCGGCCTCCTTCAGCATCTCGCCCTTCTTCGTGTGCCGGAGCATTAAGCCTGACGCGCCTTCGTTAGCCCCAGCACTGCTCTCCAACACCTAATTTGACTAACCCTTTAGTGACTAATTTAATTACCCCGGCCCACAAACTGACAGACAGCTGTTAAAAATGGTTATTGCATTATTAATACGCTCTAGTAATTTCCCATTAAAACTATACTGTTAATAATTTTTTTCCCTGTATTTCTTCCCTCTTAATTAGTCTATTTAAAACTTTGAAGGAATATTCTCTTTATGGTAAATGGGAGCGTCGAGCAAATTACATTTTTGATTGAATACTTCTGTGATAGGCCAGCAAATAAGACCGTTGAGTTGTTAATTATTGTCAGAGTTTCACACGATGCCTGCTAATGAGGCAGTCAATCTTCTCTGCCATTCCTAGAATATTAATGGAGGTTTTGGGTATTGATTTTGTCACCGGGAGAAAGCAGGAGCCCCTCCTTCTCGGGTGGCTCTGGGGTGGGCAGAGGGGGACTCTGCACTGGGAGGGGACACGGAGGGGACCAGAGACCTTTGGGATGGGGTGAGCCACAGAGGGCTTGAAGGTGGGTGAAGCTTGGGAAGTTCTGGGATGTGCCAACGGGGGCTTGCATGGCTCACGGACCCGGTGGGGGACCTGGCGTGTCCCCACGGGGATCCCCCCATCCACACGTGCCGATGCACAACGGGCGCACCCAGGGGGGACAGGCAGCAGGGAGGGGGCAGCTCCTGCCGGACACGCTGGTCCCTGTCCCCTCTCTGTGTCTACCTGTTGAGCCTGAACTGCATCAGATTCCCCCCTTGTCCTTCTGTGAGAAGAGGATCTGTATTGTTTTTTTTGAGGCAAGGGAAATACCTGATCCGCCTGGACTTCACCACATGACTTGATGGAGTGATGTGGGGAAATCATTAGCAATGGGACCGCGGATAAGGATTGGCATGAAACTGGGAGGTGGCTCAGAGACTGTACTAAAGCAGCCTTTGAGCTGTGCTGGAAGATGCGACAGGGAGGTTGCGGTACCATTTCTCAAGCCGTCTGGGGATTGGTCCTATTTGCTATTTGCACCAGGGCTCTCCTCGGAGAACGGAGGAGTTTGGCAGCAAAGTCTGCCAGTGCCAAAGTCGTAGGACTCGATGACTCTTCCCACCCAAGCTCCCGCTGCCCGGCGCACAGAGCAAGAGAGTCTCATGGGGCCATGCCCAATGCCATCCCCAGTGCCAACGCCATCTCCCTGCAAACAGTGTCTTGGCCAAACCAGGGGTAACCCTACTAAAAAAACGTCCTGATTCTATAACAGGGGAACCGAGACAGAGAGAGGCAGCAGCCCGGGAGGCGTGTGGGTCTATGGCTGATGTCCCAGCCGTCCCGTCAATGCCATCCCCCCGCGCTCCCCTGAACGACAGGTCGCATGCACATACATGAAATTAAAAGATGACGCACGTCTCCCTGCTTCAGCCCCAAAAGCCAAGGAGGAGCACAGGGAAACTGTTCCTCTTGAGCTGTGGAGGCTGTTCAAGTGGCACAACTCCCCCACTACAAGCGTGTCCTCCGCCTTCAGCGACCACATCAGCTCCCCCAAAGAAGAGCAGCCCTCCCCAGAACCGAATTTCTACCGCTGCGGGTGAGAATCCCTCACTGCGCGACGCGTGGGGCAGCCGCCGGGATGCCGCGTGGTCGTGCCGGCAGGAGGGACCGCAGCAGCTCCTGGCAGTGCAGGACCTGCGCCAGAGGACATGCGACCGACTTTGCCGGGACTCCATGGCACTGAGTCAGAGCAGAGACGTGGATTCCCGAAACTAGGTCGCCCGACCCAGAGACCGGCAGGATGGATGCCGCGCCGAGACGCCGTGCTGGCCCTGCAAACCAGCTCAGCTCCTTCGGAACTGCTCGAGCCCTCGCAGCCCGAACCTCCCCCAGCCCTGCTCCCACCGGGAACACCAGGACAGACCAGGTGAACTTCGCAAAGTCCAGAAAACCCGGTAGAGCAGGCGATGTGCCCACACAGTTCAGACTGTCACAGCTGCCGTGGAGAGGCCAGAGCTCAAGGACTTCACTCCAGCTACCTGCTGCAGCCACTCCAGCTGGGCTTTCCACAGCCAAACCCACACGCTCCCAAAAAATGAGATTATTTTCGGCTATTCTGGGAACACCCTCCCTCTGCCTGACCAGGTGCCACTGGGAAAGGTTGTGGGGGGGTCTGGAGCATCTGTGGGGATGCTCCCAACTCCCCGCATGCCCCGTCACCCGCAGCTGCACAGCTGGAATGACACCAAGGGAGAGGGACGGATGGAGGACAACGGCCGCCCACCCGCGCTGGAAGCGGTGGTGGGGTCAGGACCACCATCCCCGCAGCAAAGGGACGGCAAAGCTGCTGCCACCTCCCCACCTCTGCCCACCGCCCGAGCAGGCTGCCCAAAGGCCGGGGAGCCAGATGTTCAGCAGGAAATCTTTTCATGCTCCCTTAAATCCCTGCAAAGCCCCAGCTGATGAATCCAAAAGGCACACAGCAACTGGGGCTTCTCCCTGCACCGCTCGCCAGATTTCCACTCAGTCCCACCCGTTTCTTGGCCCCTCGCGAGGCCGGGCAAGGGGACGGCAGGAATTTCTGCCGTTTCTTTTCCACCCTGGAGCTGGGCAGCAGATGAGCATGGCTGCTCCCCAAATACAGGCGGTGTCCCCCCACCCGGTCACCCCTGCTGCTTCCAAGCCCTTCTGCTGCCCATTTGTGCTTTATAAACAACCCAGGCGCTATTTTTACTGCAATGAAGTTTTTCAGACTAAAAGCTCCTTTTTTTTTTTTCCTTCTAATAAACCAGGCTTCAATAAAAGAGGAGGTTTCTGTTTATAATTAATTGCCTGTGATGCAGCATATCCTGGTTTTACCAGGAAAATGGGAGTCTCTAACTCTCTGCAAGCTCCAAATGAGATGCCACGGAAAGCCCTTCAGGTCAATGGCAGCCATTCTTGACTCTCCTCCTCTATCCCGATCATGTATCAGCTATGTTTGGGCACAAATTGTGGCTTTCACCCCCCAAAAAAACATGTCATCACAATGGTCTGACAACAAGTCAAACTGGCACAAACCCAGGAGGGTCCCTTCACCTGCACCCACCAGCCATGTGGGAGGGTGGGAAGGGCAAGCTCAGGATTGTCTACGGTCACATCAACTAGGGATGATCTGCTCCTACCTCAAGTCCTTGAGAAGCTCCTGTAAGGGCGAGAAAAGGCCAGGTCTCATAACACATCTACCACCGGCTTCTCAGCTCAAATAAACCAAGCACCACACCGTGCCTCCCCTGGGTCTCCTTTCCCAAGGGGAGACGCAGGAGCCATCAACAGCTCCCTACAGGAACGGGGAACATGAACCACCTATTCAGAAAGTGCAAGAACAAAGGAGACAGATATCCTGGAATAGTCCATCCACAATAAATAGTCTTGCCTTACAGTGGTGCCCATCCCAACCACTCAGAGCAGGTCTACGAGGGCTCATTTACCTGTCAGTAAAACAACGGTCAACGCCCTTTGGACCCAAACAGATGCCAACTACCAACTTATAGGTAAAACACCCCCACGAAGAGTGGCTGTGGGCAGGAGGTGAGCAGAAACCCACAGCTTCCCCGAAAGAAGGCATCGCCACGCAACAAGAGGAGGAAACCGGGTACCACCGCTCAACACCTACCGAGCCCGCAGGCAGGGACCTCAGGCACGGCCGGGCTGTGCGCCGGGCCGGCGGCTGCCGCCAACGCTTGCCCAGATGGCACTCAGCCTCTGCCCACACTGCTCCCCGGGAAAACAGCACGGCTGCTATCGAGCTGAAAGGTCATGCTGCAAAATAAGGGCAGGCTTTGAGTTAATAAAGGGTTAACGGCAGATTACGGGCTGTCAGCACGGGCACATATGGAATAAAAGAGGGGCTGAGATCAAGAGCCGTGTGGGCTTCTAACTCCATCCGCTCCCACAGGGTTTTCAGAGCATCCCCCTGGGGAGGCAGTGCAGAATAGCTGCTCCACGGCGTTTACTCAGGTAGATAAGCCCTAACACATATCAGGGACCTGTTACACATATAGATCACGTCTGATATGGGTGGTTATAAGCAATGCGTTCACCCCTGGGACTCTATGGGTCAAGGAGCCCTTTATTGAACTACCCACAACTTTACCATTAACCCCAAGCTGCGTCCAACTCCAGAGGAACCACGTTTCAGAGCAAACAGCTCCGGCCCATCTGTGTTAGATAGGCACTGATTAAAAAAAAAAAGGAAATGTGGACTGAACTGAATAAAGAGACTTCGTACTGCAAAAGCTCAGTGCATATTTACACAGTATCCCGCCTTAATTCTCAGCTTCTTCATTCATGTCATTTTAAGCCCTCCGCAGTAGCGGGGAAGTATTAGCCGGTGTTTAATTGTGTGCTGCTGGGCTCAGCGCGGCTCCTGACGAGCTGCCGCTGGGAGAGAGCCCGCAGCAGGGCAGGGGCGGCGCCGGGCTGGAGGTGGCATGGCAGTGACAGGGGGACAGCCCACGGCAGAGCCACCAGCCGGGAGGCTGAGCAGCATCGGGGGACGCTACCCCAGCCCGAGCCAGTCCTGCCTTACCTTTAAGGGGAACCAACATCGGCCGGCACCGAGTGACCCGGCTACACGATGCCTGGGACAAACCCCAGCGTGCAACTCCCGCACCTCCTCTTTGCAGGAGACGTGAATACCTTCTCCCCTAAAAGCCACCCAGCCACAGTGTCAACAGACCTGAACCTGCCCTCGATGCAACTGGGGGCTCTTCACCCCCACCCCACCTCCCCCCCAAAGCCTGCTCCCTACCAGACACACTCATTCCCTCCCATGGAGGAGATATACGCGCTAGAAGAATTACATACAGACCTTGTGGTCCATCAACACCCTCCTCCCCATCCCTCCCTCCCAGCCGCCGCCAGCACTGCTCAGCCCCGCCGGAGCCCGGCCCCAGGCGCGGCGCAGCCCGCGGCACGGCGCGGCAGCGGGTCCCGAACTGCACCCCTCTGCGTTATGATAAAAGGCACTCGGCTGCAGCCAATAGCACCTCATTATATCAAAAACACCGCAGGAAATGTCTAGAGCTGAATTGATTATGGCACGGTAATTCCTCAGGCAGTGAAAGCAGGGCAATTCCCAAGGTGGGATTATTATTATTATTTTTTTTTTGCAAAGCTTCACCTAATTTTCCTGATTCCTTTTTTCCCCTGCTCGCTCCCCAGCCCTCCTTCCACACCTCTCCAGCTTGGCACTGCTCTTCGATTTAGTCACTCAACAAAATATCCTGCTTAATGCACCCCAGCGTAGTGCCCAGGAGACCATCACCGCCCACCGGCCCTCTGGGCTTTAAACATGGAGCAGCAGGAAAAGGTCAAGAAAGCTTTCGCTTTTCACTCCGTAGCCAGCAGGCAGATTTGGGGAGACCAGAGAAAGACCTGACAGGTACTTATAAACATCTAAGCCGAGTAAGCAGCAGATAAACAGACGGAAAAGGACAACGACACGAGACCTAGGCAAAGCGGAGGGAAGGGGCAGATGATTTGCAGCTGCTGCACGGTCCGGTCCGGCTGCGGCAAAGCACGGAAAGGTTTCCTGAGCCAATGGGCAACACCAGACAGAGTGCACTGTCCCCTGCTCCGTGCAACACCGATGCTGCCTATGAACCACATGATGAGATTTTCAGTCCTCTGAACCGCGTTTGGAGCTGCTTTTGCTCCTCTGCCTGGAGGTTGGGGGCTGGGGAGAGCCTGCAGAGCATCTGGAAACCGCCTGGAATGAGAAGGACCAGCACGGCATGAGCAAAGTTACTCTGGAACGTGCTGCACCGATGGCTCCCGAGGCTGCCCCAAGGCTGGCGGGAGGAACAGAGGGCATTTTGCCCTAATAAATCACCCCAGGAGCCGGGGTGACATCCGGGAGTGGAGCAAATCCCTCGGGAACAGCAGCCATGGTGGTGGGGCACTGTACCGAGTCCACCGGAGCTGATGGGACCAGCAGCCCAGCCCCGGCTGCTCAGGAGCAGGAGCTGAAACGTATCAACTTCATTCGTCTTCAGAGAGCGTGGCCGTCCTGGCTCGCTGGCCATGCCTGCGGCCGCCCCCGTGCCCGGCCCCGGCCACCCACGCCTCGGGGTTCGCCCGCCGCAGTGCCTGCCCGGTCGCTGCTCACCCCGGGGTGTGAGCTGAACGGGAGCTTTCCCCTACGGTTTTGTCTGGTTTGCACAGAGCTGCCTTCTCTTGTTCCTCCATGGCAAGAACGATGTTCCTCTGCAGCAACATGTGCACCCCCCTTCCCTTCAGCAATTAAAAAAAACCCCTAAAAATAAACCTAAGGGTCCATCTCCTCCAGGAGTCCTTTCCAAGCCTGCAAGAGACAGCGTCTTCTCGCGGTGCCCTTAAAACCGAAGGACAAAGTCCCCCTGTTTGTGTCCACCTCCGTTACTGCCATCTCCGCCGAGGTGGCTTCTCCCCCCCGCGCCGGCTGCGGAGCCTGTCGCAGGTCCCTGGCGCGCTCCCAGGAACGTTTCAGCTCAGCTGAATTTTATCAGTTTTGTCCTTTGGATGAAATGATCCAACGGTAGTCATGGGAGATAAAAACGAGAAAGGAGGAGCAGACGCGGTCCACGTCGGGCAAGTTTAAGGCAACTGAAATCCCATCAGAACTGGTTGGTGGATGGTGACCTAAGTGCTAAGGTGCATTAAGAAATAGCTGAAGAAAAGCTTTTCCCAATGTCACTGCCCCACCTGGGACCGCATCCCCCAGTGACACGGCTAAGCTGAAGGACAGCTGCACGTCCAGACCGTTGTCCCACCCTGCCCCGGAGCATCTCGGGGGCCTTACGGACAGAGTTGCTGAGGACAGCGCTGGGAGAGAGGGCAGGGACTCAGAGCATCCTTCCCCAGGCTCCCAGGAAATCCTGTCCCTCCTGCTGCCCAGCCGGGCAGCCGCCCGCTCTCGCTTGGCACTGGGTGAAGGCGATGGGGGTTGGCTTGCTCTGAACTGGGGGAGGGCAGAGCTGACCCCAAATACTCTGCCCTTGCTGGGGCTCAAGTACCTGCAACCAGCGGTGACCTGGCACCGCTGTGTCCATCCCCAAAGGCACCGCAGCTCCCTCCCCAGCACAGCAGGAGGAGGAGGAGAGCAGAGGGTCTCTGTTCCAAGCCTGGCACAGGTCCCCACAGTCCCAGCACCATGCTGACACACAGCCACCCCTGTCGGGGTCAGGGGATGAAGCGCCTGGTCCCTCTCCTGCCTGCAAACCTTCTGGTCCCCTTCCCAGGCGGGAGATGCACACAAAGGCAAAAGTAAAAAAAAAATCAAATAGGGAGAAAAAAAGTGTAATTCGGGAAAAGTAGTACAGAGAGGCTGTATAAACAGAGAGGCCACGGGGCTGCACTTTGAACAGGCAGCTACAAAGCACACCTCGGCCGGTGCTTAACAGAAAGCAAAAACAGGGACATAAAAACAAATAACACCATCAAACAGGGACGGGAGAACTCCTTTCATTGAAGAAACCCCAGGTCTGATTTCGCCGCCTTGCATCACCCTTTCCGCTAAGCTCACACATCGGCACGGTGTTTTGGAGCCCCTGCCTCCCCCTCCGAGCCCCCCGTGCTCGCCGCTTGTCTCGGCGCCGGCAGGACCCTGCTCCACCACGGATGGAGCCGCTTGGACGGACGGTTGGGTGTTGTGTCCCCAGGCGGTCGGACGGACGGACACACAGCTCCCGGCAGCAGATCTGGCGTCAGGGGTGGCTGCAGAGTCCAGTGCCAAACCCTACTCTGTGATGGGGGATCCCAGATACATTAAAAGGAATCATTCAGGGTGCGAGACGGCATTTACATATTTGGCGGCTGTCAGAGTTGTTTTAATTGTCTCAATAAATATATAAACAAAATCTGTTCGCTTGTTGGGTTGTTTTTCCCTCCTGAGCTCTGCGGCTCCGTGGACGAGAAGAACAACAACCGCTCAGCTGCCAAACTGGTGCTGGTGCTCCCTGCGACGGATTTGCCTACGAGCCAGATCCAAATTTACATCCACCACCGCCCTGAGGGGTTTGAACATTTTCTGTGCAGTTTTACAGCCCTGCATAAAGACCTCCAAAATGCAGTGCTCCAAAGGACCAGAGCACAGAGAGAGCCTGAACTCAGCATAACTGTAGCAGGAATCATTAAAAGGTGCTGAAGAGGGAGGGCTGAAATGTCCCTCTGCTTCTGGCACGAAAGATCACCCACGGTTGGTGACGGATGAGGAAGAGACATGCTGAGGGCAGAGAGGTCCCTGCGCCCTCCCAGAGGTGCTGGGTGACCCGCCTTTCAATTCTGACCTATCTGAGACACCCCCTGGGTGATTTCAGGTTGAGTTTTGGGTTTTTTTCCCCCCCTTTCCTCTCTGCCCCTATTTCCCTATCTCACCACTCCCGTAATTCCTCTCATTTTGCTGCTCACACCCTTCGGTGGCTGCTGTGAGGTTCCGTCTCCATTTAGTCACCCCGCAGCCACGGGAGACGTACCTGACTCTTCCAACCCGCCCTCATAAATCAAAGCGGGAGGCAGGGAGCAGGCAAAATCCCAGTAAGCAGCCAGGATGATGCTAAGTTGACAGATGCAGGGCAGGGGCTGGTGGTTGCATCTCTGTAAAGCGTCTGTCCTTCCCCTCCGGAGGATGAGGCCAAAGGCTGCCGTTATCCCCGTGTTAAGCACCACAAGCTGCTTCTCCACCACTTTCTGCGAGAAGACGGCGTGTTGGGGTGATAAGAAGCCCAGGCCAGAGCGGCAGGGCCGTTATCTGCGGGAATGACGGTGTCTCTGTGATGTGCGCGGTAATGAATCGCCCTCTTTGCAGAAATGAGTAAGTTGTGCCTGGTGATGCAATGATCAATTTGCTCCATCATGCGAAGCCGTCCATTCATCACGGGCACCTGCTGATAGCCGCTCACGGCCGCTTTATTGGCACCAACGGAGCAAAAGCCTCCGCAGGCAGCTCCCCGCTGAGGAACACCCCGAAAACGGGCTTTCCCCTCTCCCCCGACCTCCTGGCTGAGGGTCCCTCCGGCATCGAGCATCCAGAAATCACAGCCAGCTCTGTTCCAGGAGGCAGAAAAAGGGGAAAAAAAGACTAAGTTCCCACGGCATCTCCTGCACCAAATGGCAAGAAGAGCCAGCAAGGTGCCCTCTGCCTGCTCCTGCCCGCGGGGAACGGCCCAGCCCACCTCCTGAGCCTCAGTGGTGCTCACCTGCAGCAGCACCCATTTTCCTGTCCTCCTGCAGATAAGGCGCGAGGCCAAGTCGTGGGGCAGATGGGCTCTGCTGCCGCGACGGCGTGGCCACGGCAAAGCTCTTTCCCCTCTCCTGGCCCAGATTCCCTTTGCTTTTCTCATCCACTTCGCTTCTCATCCTCCTCCGCTCCCAGGGAGCCTCACACCACAGCGCTCGGCACCGCCTTGCAAAATCACAAGTGCCGAAATCGCTGCAAAACCCCTGCAAAAAAATCACTGCAAAACCTCTGTAAGCCTTGGGGCAGCGGCGGTGTCGCAAGGGCACGGCAGGGCTGAGGGGGGGAAAGCCACCGGTAGGGAGCAAAAGCCCAGAACCCATCCTCAACAGGAGACGGGACGCATGCGGGCGCAGAGCTGGGGAGCAGAGCTCTCTGCCGCCGCCGAGAGAACCGAAAATAAAATAACAAACAAATAAAATAACAAAAAAAAAAAATCCAGTTGATTGTACTTTGGCAAAGAATTCAGAGAGCAAAGGGGCTCACTTGGGAGCAAAACGAAGATGAATCGACAGCGAGTTCAAGAGAATTCATTCTGCCGCTGAACACTTGTCTCTCCATCAGGACATCTCAAAGGCTTGTCAAGTGAAGGCAAAGGATTTTATTTGTTTCTATGGTTGCCATAACGATAGAGCTATATGTCATGTCAGGCGGCAGCTGAGGCTCGCGCCTCTGATTTATAGTCACTCATCAGAAATTATCAACTTTTCTGCAGAGCAGGTGGCACGATGAACCAGGACCACCAGGCGTTTGCCAGTGCCGTGCTCTGTCCCCGGGTTATCTCCCCCCTCGGTCCCCCGCAGCCGGCTGCACCCCAAGGGATGCTTTTATTATCTCCCCCAGAGGGTGGGACCCAGGGGCAGCGGGTGCGGGTCCTCCCCGGGAGCTGCCGATGGGGCAGAGCAGCGTACGCCACCACAATCATAGCCATTCCTGGTCCCACAGGACAAGCGGTACCTCCTAAAGGGCCAAAAAACAGATGGCAAGAGGTCCAGGGAAGGCCAGTGGAAGGATTGAACACCTGATAGCAATTTATTAAAATGAATATGGATGACTGTGAATATGGGCTACTACGTAACACCAGGTTATGGGAGAAAAACAGAAAAGAGAGAGGGATTCTCGTGAGACCCCACGTGGAGTACTGCGTCCAGCTCTGGAGTCCCCAACATAAGAAGGACATGGACCTGCTGGAGCGTGTCCAGAGGAGAGCCACGAGGATGATCCGAGGGCTGGAGCACCTCTCCTATGAGGAGAGGCTGAGAGAGTTGGGGCTGTTCAGCCTGGAGAAGAGAAGGCTCCGGGGAGATCTTATTGCGGCCTTCCAGTGCCTAAAGGGGCTACAGGAGAGCTGGGGAGGGACTTTTTACTGGGGCATGGAGTGATAGGACGAGGGGGAATGGCTTCAAACTGGAAGAGGGCAGGTTTAGATTGAACATGAGGAAGAAGTTTTTCATTTTAAGGGTGGTGAGGCACTGGAACAGGTTGCCCAGAGAGGCTGTTGAGGCCCCATCCCTGGAGGTGTTCAAGGCCAGGCTGGACGTGGCCTTGGGCAACCTGGTCTGGTGGGAGGTGTCCCTGCCTATGGCAGGGGGGTTGGAACTCAATGATCTTCAAGGTCCTTTCCAACCTAAACCATTCTATGATTCTATGGGAGCAATGGGGAGAGGGGCACAAAGACAGGTCTTGAAAACAAGCGAGACAAGGTGGGACTGGGAGGTGTTTCTTGTCCAGGCAGGGGATGCGCCACTGGGGCAGCCTGCCCAGCCTGGGACCAGAGGCTTCCCAGCATGGGGAGAGCCCCACAGCGCCGCTGGCCATCCTCACACCAGCAAACCCATCGCCATTACTGTGGCCGCCAGGATCCCAGACGTATGACCAACATGATCATCGTATGGAGGATCAAACTCCGGGGTCGAGGAGGGGGTGCTCAATATGGTTACTGACAAATTATACATATAAAGTTTCATTAACTCTAAGCACCCTCATGCTTAATCTATGATGCACAGCCTGAAAAGCTCCACCACAGAGTTCTGCATCTCTCCCCACTCATGCTGCAGCGCCCGCCGGAGCATCCCTGGTGGCATGTCTGCAGGGAGACCTTTTGGCTCCCATCTGTAAGAAGTTTCTCTAACGACTTGGCTGCAGCAGCGGGAGGAGGCTCGGGCCCTCCATCCCCATCCACCAAAGCCCTCAGCAGCGAAACACATGGAGAAGAGCATCCCTTCGGAGAGGCAGCAGGGAGTCAGCGTTTCTCCAGAGAGCTGCCGAAAGGCAGAGCCCCACCTGTCCCTTCCACAGCCTCAAAGCATCTTCATAAAAACACAAGGCCACGTTTGAACCTTTAACCCCGGGAGTTGTAACGACTTCATCACTTGTTTTCTCCAAACCAGGCTTTCTGCAATTTCCCTCCATTAAACTCTTCAAGACAAGTGACCCCGGAGCCAAAAGGTGTCAGACTAATGAAAGGTCTGGAGGAATGCAGCACGCTCGTTATTAAAGACAGAAGAAATACAGGGCTGAGCTACCATCACAGCGTTACAGGACCGCAAACACGGCACTCCGGGTGCTGAGACGCGGCTGTGTTGCTGCGGGTGTAACACAGCCCGGGATCTGCCCCTTGGCACGGGGACGTGACTGTATTAGAGCTCAGGTGCTGCAGGACGGCCCGCAGGAGCTGCCAGCACGGAGGGACAGCAGTGCCACCGCAGTCCCACAGCCCAGGGAACGGGTCCTTCCCCGTGCAGAGGGATGGCTGCGTTTGAACACCCACACAATGGACAGCAGATGTTCACCTCCAATGGTAGGTCGGACACTACAGGTCATCATCCAGACACCCGAACCACCAAACCTCCCTTGAGAAGCTACCAACGCTTGTCCTGGTCCAGAGGGACAAAGCAAAGAGGCTCCAAGATAAACAGCTCTAAAAGTACCTTTCGCACTGTGTGAAAGCACCTAAGAACCTCAGAGGAGGTTCTCAGAGACAGGCCAACGTGATGCCCATGAGCACCAACACAGCAACATCCCATCTCACTGACGCCGGTGGACCTGACCAGCCCCAGCATTAGCTCCTCCGCACCATCACGCTCCGCTCAGGCAGTATCCCCTCGGATTCCACCCACCCCGGGGTGCTCGGGACCCCGAGCTAGAAGCCTGATCCCCATTTGAGAAGTGTTTAAGTTCTAATGCAGAAATAATAGATCGCTTTTCGGTTTTCACTGTATCTGTGAAACCTTCCATAATTCAACATCAAATATTTATTATTACGTTTATTAAAGTTTTAATAATTTACCACCTCCTGTATGTAAGATACAAGCGCCGTGAACTCGCCTCCCTTATTCCACCTGGGTCACTCCAATATTTATACCTGGAATTCTCAGGTTGGGTTTCATTTACGAGGGGAGCAGGCAACAGCCTCCGTGCCAGAAACCCTCCTCCTCCTGCCTGGCATTCATCCATCCCGAGACACTTCCACAAGGATCAGCGCCCGGAGACAATTACTGCACTGGAGCAGAAAGCAAGCTTCCTAGCCTGCGCTTTCGCTAAGGTACTTTTAACGAAGATGTGAAGAGGCAAGAAAGAAATACTGTTCTCCTGGCATTTTGACTTGGAAAATGTTAACGTACAACAAGGCGACCTTTCACCTTCTCAAATGAAAAGCGGTAGTCTTCTGCAGACAAGAAAAACAACCAAAGAGAGCCAAATAGTGATAGATATGTACCATCAGCCTCTTTTTGCAGGAGAGAGAACAAGCACTAATTAGCAACAAAACTGCACTTGGAAGTGAGGACCTCTTGGATACCAGTCCTGGCTCTGCCCTAGGCGCTTGCTTCAACCATAGCCCTGCCAAAACTCATAATGACGGGACAGAAAAATGCAAATCCACCATCCCATTGCTCTGGGAAAAGACAAGACAGAAGGGGCTGGGAGATACAAGGATCCTGCTGGTGCCCAGGAAGATGATTCACAACACAGTCAAGAATTTACAGGTCAGGAAATAGTGTCAAGTCAACAGGAGAAGGCAGCGAGAAAGAAGAGAGGCATCACAGAGACTCCCTGCCACCCAACGAGCACAGGCTCAATCTTAATTTAATGGAGGAGAGAGGAACACATGCTAAATACCTTAGGAATTAAACAGTTAAACCCTTGTAGTTTACAGTTCAGCCCTTGTATATCAGGCGGAGGAAGACAATCACCACCACTGCTGTCCTCCGAGGCAGAGGCTGCTGCTCCCTTTCCAGCTGGAGAGGACAACTGTATCACCCAGCTCCTTTTCCAAGGGACCCCCTTTGCCCACCCTCAGCCCGGTCTCCCAGCAAACAGCCTCCCCTTCCACCAGGGCAATTCTCCTCCTGCAACGCCCTCTTAGGTCCCACTTCCGAACCAGACTGTCACAAGTCCAGTGACATCTGGTTAAAATACACGCTAGCCAAAATGGGGGAGCCAGAGAAATATCCAGGCGCATACTGAATTCGAGGAAGGAAAAAAAAAACCTTCTAGTTGTATCATAATTGAACAAGCAACGTGGCCTTTCACCAGGTTCTGACCTTGGCACTTCATGAGCGCCATAGAAGACTATCAAGGGTTGGGAGGATGTGATATATGTATGAGTTTCTGAAACATGATAGCACCTCCGCACTGGTAAATGCATCAATTTAAGCTGTACAATCTAACATTAGATTTAAGCCACTCTGAAATTGCCTTGCCACAGGTTCATACCAATTCACCTGACTGGATTGGCAGACATCAGAGCTATATACACAAGTCTGGCCGAGACCCATCAGGACCAAAATGCCTGGAGAGCTATCACATCAGATTTCTTATTAGAAGAAAATTAATCAAACTTATCATCATAGAAATTACCGCATCCTCAATAACAATTTAAAGAGCAGTGTAGTCACTCAAGCATGAGGAAAACGAGAAACCTGCTTCCTACCTGACATCTGCTGGATCTTCCGTCACCAGAACATCTGTCTTGCAGCTGGCGAGAGGATTGATGGAAAGCTCCACGGGGGGCACCACGAAACTCTTACTGACAGGCAGCCACAAACCTTGACCCAAACTATAGGTGGACCTGGAATAAGGACAAACGTGTCATACAAGAACACAGCGCCCACAGCGAGTGGTGGCCCTCTACTGCACTTGACCACTTGGAAGTCAGAGCAGTGGTGGCACCATTGGATAAGTTAGTCATTTGGTCTTGTCCTGAAAGCCAAATGAGAGAAGAATAGGTAGAGATGTGACAGGGAGAACATGGGGATGGTCAAGCTCTTCTTTTTAGTCCAGGAAGACTTTACGCGTGCACCGTCCTCGCTGTTGCTGAGCTGGGTTCAACCAAGGAGGTGAAAGGGAAACCCTTCCCTGGCTGAGGAATATGGACAAATCTTTCAGGTCTGTCCAAGGCAAACGACACTGGTGTCCCCCAGGCAGCAGGACAAGACGGAGCCAGGAGCGACCAAGAGGTAGCATCTGCTGGGATGTCCTCACTGTCTCTCCCCTCCCCAATGTCCAAGCTGAACATTCCTTTGGCTCACCTGAGTATCTTCTCCGGCGCCTGCTCTCCTGTGACCAAGTCGTATCCCCGCTCGAGCGTCGTGTAGGGCCACGGCCTGGGGGGCAGAGAGGGGGAGAGCAGCTGTGGCACGTCACGAGGCAGGGAAAGCGGCACAGCGGCCACCAGTGATGGCCAGTGGGAAGGAGAAATGGGCTCCTCACCAACATAGGAGCCCAGACAGAGCAAATGCACCATCATATCACCACTCACCCTTCGCTGTGTCCCCAGTCGCTGCGCACACACAAGTGGCGATGGACGGGGTCTGGGGCATAGCCTTCGTGGCAGCTGCACTCTCCTAAAAGAGAAGAGGGGAAAATGAGACCTCTCTGCCCCAGAGGCACGTCAGGAACTGCGGCGTTGGGTCCTCCTCCCCTGCTGCCCATCTCTGCTAGTTCACAGCCATTCCTGGTCCCTGCCATGGATCTGGAGCACTTTGGACTCTTCTGTAGCTTCCAGGAGATGTGGAGGAGGAGATGAGGAGATGTGGAAAGCTTGCCAGAAACCTGTAGCTCTTCTGGAGCATAACGTAACACCCGCAGTAGCTGGGGATGGAATTTCAGGATGCAAAAGGTCTGTTCCTGTGCAGCCCTGCAGCTCCGCCGGCTCAGCAAACCTCTGCTCGACGGCCTCCAAGAACAGCTCACACTCCCCACACAGACATGTCCCCACGGATCCGGCCTCTGCCTGTGTCCTGCTGAGCCCTGCCCGCTCCCCTGGCCGCGGGGCTGCTCTGGGGCCAGCGGGTCACTCCTCAGCAGGGATCGGGACCTCGCTCGAGGAGAGCCAGTGTCCACCTCCATGCACCTCCCAGGTGGGGAGATGCTCCTCACCCATTCTGGCCACGTCCCCTTCCCACCTCTGCTCCTGCCACCTCGCACAGCGATGGGATGAGCCTCCTGCAGCCCAAACTCCCGCAGGAGGACACAAAACCCCCCGACCTCCATCCTCCGCGGGCAGTGCCCATGCCATGTTCCCGTCCCGCGGCTAAGGGGCTCTCGGCCCCGCTCCCCCTTTGCCCTCTGGCTGCTGCCTCACCCTGTTACACCATTTTAACAGCAGGAGAAGACGTTTCCCACACCAGAAACCCGACCATGCTTGGCCCAAATTGATTCCATGTTTGGTAGAAGTACATAACCCGGAGCAAAAAAACAGCAAACCCAAAAGATTAATTGGATTTGCACGTGGAGTTTCTGTTACAAGCTCCTGCCGATGGATTTTTCCACACACCCCCCTCCCCTCCTCTCCCCATCGTGCCCGACGGCACGGCAGGCTGAGCTGTAAACACCGGCAGAGGTGGGGACCGGGGAGGATGCTGGGGGTTGGGGGGTACCCCCATCACGGCGGTAATGCAGACTGGCAGGTACCTGCGTGCTCATCAGGATCCTAAGCAAGTTCTTAAAATGCCTCGCAGGGATTACAGTAAAGAGCTTTATTGTCAGGAGGGAGCAAGATGGGGGTTCAACCGCTGAGATTTTAACGGAAGAGCCGCCTGGAAAGGGGGAGGCGGCAAAAGAAAAAAAGAAAAGAACGGGGGGGGAAAAAAGAAAGAGACAGCTAATGATGTGCTAAAATGCAACAGCACCTTCATGAAATATTCACTGCCTTAAACACGTCTAATATTAAAGATTAAATGTCCTGGGATTTGTCCTAGCGATTTCGAAGCACTGATTTATGATCTGTCAAAAGCTGCTAACCTCATGATTCATAACGGGAGCGGCAGGAACATTGCTTCTCCAAAGGGAAAGAGCTGGGAAAGAGACGGCGGCGTCAGCCCCTGCTCCGGCTCAGCCGTGCCCGGGGGCTGGGGCGGGCTCCTTGCAAGAAAACGCGGGTCCTAATGGCTCCATCAGTGATTTTTTTTTTTTTAAAAAAAAAAAAGGAAAAGTTATTTTTTCCTTGGGTGCTTAGTACGCAAGTTTCCCCAGCCATGCCGCGGATCATTAATTCCCGGCGCTTATTACATAACAAATATATGCTCTGCAAATGAGAGACATCGCAAAGTGCTTGCGAAGCAGAGCTGGGAGTCGCGGGGCACCGGCTCGCGCTCGGCTCCTGCCACAGAAATTAGAGCAAGTAGGGGAAAAACCACCTCCAGAGGTTGGCATCAAACAGCCCGACGAACGCCTCCCTCCTCATCGGCGGCTGGAGGCGGCGGGCGGTGAACCCCTTTCCCGCTGGTGCAGGAGGGTTTATTTTGTCCGCCGGTTTGTTTACTGCTCCGTCAGTTTGGCATCGGGAGGAGAAACTCTATCAACCTGCAGAAATATTGATTTTATCGACTTCAATCCTGGAGTTTCAACGGCTACGGCCGGTGCTTGAGGCTTTATTGGGAGGTTTATTGGGAGGTTTATTTCAGTAAGCGAGAGGGCAAACGGCGGTGCCGGCTGGGGAGGAGATCCGGGGCGGCGGAGAGGGGGGACACCGGGGAAAAGCCACCCAGGGCACGGAGACTGCAGGGACCTGCCCCTCACCGGGAGCGCTCGGGACCAGCCTTCCCCAGGGAGATCTGCACGCTTTTGGCAGAGTTTTAGAAACTGGATAGAAATTATCCCAGGGCGGGATGGGCTGAGCGCTGCAGTCTGCGGAGGAGCGGGGACTTCATCTCCCTGGGCCAGATGGTTTAGGATCTATTTCTGTGTCTACAACCACAAACAGGCAATTAGCAGGGTTTCCAAAAAACCTCCACAGAACCTACTGTGCTCCTACAGGTTTTCATCTCTCTCCCCAGCAGCATCCACCCTTCCCTTTTTGGCCGCCTGAGCTGCTCCGGTATTTTCAGTCTGTCCCCAACCTCCCGGGTACAGCGCTGAGCCCGGGGAGCAGGGCTAATGGCAGACCAGGAACGCCCGGTAAAGTCCCTGGAGTGGCAGGAACAGGCGTCCCCGCACCTTTAACGCCTCTTTAGCGTAAGTGCATTTTCTAAAGAGATTTCCACATACCATTAAAAAAACCCCAAACCATCAAAAGCCAAAACAATGCCCTTGTTCGGAGCTACAAAATCCCATGTGCTTCCGAGATCAGTGAAGTTATCCGCTCAGCATCGCTCGGGCTAAGTTAAGATTCAACCTGAGCTTAAAGCCAGAGTTGACTAAAATAACCAAGTTTGACAAATAACCGCACCTGAAGCCGGATGCAATTTCCACAGGTCCTGCCCATGCCTCTGCGCAGCGTTCAGCTGCTGCGGGAGGACAAATGAATCGGGATCGACAAACCCCCGTGACAAGCATCCTATTTCCACAGCCACCAACCTGCACCCTGCCCCATGGTAAAAACACAGGCGTGCGTGGTCCTTCCTCTTCCTTTGGATTTGTAACCCCACAAATCATGTCAGATCATCCATGGCAAATTTTGAGCTGTTACAGCAAAAGGAAGGATCGCTGCTCGCTCAGTTTTAGCGACAGCAGATCCCCGTGCTCAGCTCTGGAGGTCCCATGTCATATATCCAACATGTTATTTAACAAAACACCTCTGCTGTTGCAGAGAGAAGATGCATAAACTGGGAAATGCAACACCGTAGCTCCAGCAAGAGGCTCAGAAAGTGTGTATGATGTTCATATGACTGCAGCTATGTGGAAGGGCGAGAGGAGAGCTGAGGCCACGGGAACGCAGCAGCACCCGCAGCTCTCCATCCTCCCCTCTCCCCACTTGCACAAAATCTCATCAAAGACAGCACTGCCATGACTAATTACAGGTGACACGGCGCCTCTGCCCCAGTTTCTCCTCGGGGAGAGGGAACCCTCGCCTGAAGCAGCAGGACACATCCCCACACGCTGCAGGCGCATCTCACCTGCCACCTCCCTCCTGCTGTGCCTTCATCCCCGTGGGGGCTGGTGGAAGAGGCTACCGGCAGCTGAGCCCGAAGCGCCCTGCAGAGCACGGGTGGCAGCGGGGAGCCCAGCCTGCGGCACCCGGAGAAGCAGCGGTGCAGCTCCAGCCCGCTTTGGCCCCCACAGCGTTGCAGGCACTGCCCCTGCCCTCAGCTGGGAGGAGAGAAGGATCTGGAGCCCGACCTGGAGGAACGGTGCAAACGAAGGACACACCGACCTGGTTTCCACACGCAGACGTGAGCGTCCTCTGCCCGTTTCTGAGCAAAGGGCTCCTCACGTCACCCGGGGCTTCACGCCGGCTTCAGAGCCGGAGCTGCAGAAGGGCAGGGGCTGGGGCAGTCTGCAGCCATCGTTAGCATCCGTGGCGTTTGGCTCAGGGTTGGCCCACGCTGAGGCTCGCTCATGCCTGAAGGAAACGCATCTAACGCGAGCCACATCCGAGCTCACCACCTCCAGCGGCACAGGCATGGTGCAAAGCCAACTACGCCGAGGAAAACAGCCCTCCGGCCCCTGCTGCATCTCGACCAGCACAGCTGGAGCCTTTAGCTCTCTTTTTTTTTTAATATTTTTTTAATATTTTTTTAATATTTTTTTATATTTTTTATATTTTTTTAATATCTAAGCTGGAAGTTGCAGAACTATTCTTCCATTTTGCCCACTGCACTGTGCTACTGCTCCTCCTAAAAGGGGAAACAGGGTCTTGTGCCGTACGCACATCCTCCGTGGCGGTACCCGCGCTCTGCCCGGGGAGCAGCAGAACAGGGCTGCGGGACGAGCCGCCAGCGTGCTAGGGTGGTCCTGTGAGCTCTGTCAGGGCGAGAGGCGATCCACGGTGACAACGCTGCAAGATGCCACTAATCCACCCGCCCAGCGCGCAGCACACAGCGGAGGCTCCATGAGCCCCTGTGCTCCTGGGGAAGCTGCTCTCTGCTGTCGTTGGCATTTTTATTTAAGGAGCCGGAGGGGATTTGGCAGTGGTGGAGCAAACCTGCGGCTCATCACCCATCTCCTGGCACTGCCGGTGCCCACGGTTCCCTTTTCCATGGCAGCACCTCCACCCCTGGCATTTGCCTTCATCCTGGAGGGATGCCCTGCTGTGCCGTGGCCATGCCACTGCCGCAAAAGCCCGGTCCTGGGGACAAGTCCCAAGCGCAGGTGGGGTGGCAGCCCGTTCCCGGAGGCTGCAGGGCTACAAGCATGCGCCTTTCGAACTGCGTGAGCACCGCACGTACACGCTCACGCCTGCTTCAGGGCCGCCTCTCCCACCCCGAGCGATGCACAACCCAGCCCCAGCTTTTCAGGGCAGCACCGAAGGGCGGACCCTCCTCCCTGGGGACACACACCGGGGGACACGGCTGCTCAGCACAGCACCCTCGGTGCCGGCGAGCCGGGAAGCTGCAGCACCGCTTCCCCAGCCCAGTTTGGTCGTCCTCCCCACAGAGTCCCCATCCCGGCTGGTGTCCCGGCGGCGGGGTGAGCTCCGGCACAGCCGTCCCTCCAACACCACCTTTTGCTTCTCCTCCTTCCACCCACCGCGGCACGGGGGGAGAAGGGATCTGCAGAGGGAGGTGGGTGCCGGCCGGCAAGCCGAGGCCAAGTGTTTTTTGGCGAACAGAGGGCCGTTGAGTGTGGTGGCTGCCCACCCTGCCAGCCCTGACTGCGCCAGTGTTCGCTGCGAGGCCGCGGCACAAAGCCCCTCTCTTCTGGGCGAGCGCAGAGCCATCTCCAGGGTTACCAGCCTGCTCCGAGGTGGGAGGACTGGAGGGTCCCCCCTCCTTCCCTGCGGCAGGGATGCAAAGCCTTCGCCCCCATCGGCAGCTCGAGCTGCACCGCCCGACTGCCCTCACCAGGAGCAAAGGCAGATGCAAATGGCATCTCCCACCTGCACGCTGCCATCCTGGCCACCAGCCTGGTGCTCAGCAAGGGCAATGTCCCATTGTCACTTCTGCCCGCAGCAAGAGCTGCTGTCCAGGAGCCCCCGTGGGGGCAGAGAGCACCTGGGTGCTCCCGTGTTGGGCTCAAAGGCTGCCTCCTGCCACCATGTGGGACACCCCATGCTGCCCCTAGCTGTGCTGTCCCCAAACATGTCCCTTCCAAGGTGGTGGCAATGCCCAGGACCACCGGCAGCAGCCCTGAGCATCAGCTGCATGGCACAAGCCACCAACAGACGGGCACAAGTCACCCCATCCCTCCAACGGCCACGGCCACCGACCTCCCATAACCAAGCTGTTGAGGCCTCAGAGCCAGAGAAAGCCCTGAATCCATTTATCCTTTGCGAAAGGTCTTGAGCTCCTGATGGAGAAACCACCTCTTCATCCAGAATCTGCAGAAAGTTTGATGGTGGTGAATCAAACCCCGTGTCCTTCAGCCACCCGAAGCCCATGCTGTAAGCATCTCTCACAACCTGTTCCTCCTCGCCATTGCGGAGCACCGCAGACCTTCGGGGCAAGGGGAGGCTGCAGGGCCCCCTCCGGGGCACGGCGTGGGCCAGTGGTCCTCACCACCATCTCCGAACCACGCATGATGCTCACTGCCTCGGCCTGTCTCCCTCCCTCTCTGCAGCCACCCCCGTGCAGGCAGATGGGGGTGCAGCCCTGCACCCCACCCCAGAGCTGTGACAACCCATGGGGAGGTGCCACGGGGCCCCCCACAGCAACACCCCTCCGTGCTGCCAGCCTTCCTCCCGCTGCCCCACCGGGGAAACACCAACCCTGGAACCACACGGGACATCTCAGCCACCGAGTCTTCCTCCAGCTGGGAGTTTCTCTGCCTGCAGCCTGGCCTAAATAGCGAGGAGCGGCTCCCAGCGGCGCGATGACAAGGCTGAGCTCGCCAGGGACGGGGCAAGACACACGTTTGCATGAGGGCTGGAGCCAGGGTTCCCCGTCCATAGCGGTACGGATGAGAGGAAAGTTAAAAAAATACCTGCAATAAGACTCTTCCTTAAAGTTCGCTGCGCCCCTGTGGGATGGCAGAGCGAGGGCCTCTTTTGAGAAAGAGATTTGGAGAAAATTAAGCACAGGTAAGGATGAAGAAGGGTCTTAATAGCTCATTAAATTCCCAACTTCAATGAAGAAGTGAAGCATCTTCAGAGAGCTGCTCCTCGAGTCGGGCTCGGCCCCAGCTGAGGCTGTGGCTCCTCCAACGACCGCAGTGGTGGCGGTGGTGGCTCCCTGTGAAGCTCTCCAAAAAGCTTCTCTTCTGGCCCAAGCTATCTGCTGTCCCCGGCCTTTGGGGATGGCACTTCCGAACCTGAGTCTCTGCTTCATTCTGACGAGAAATGCAATTTCAGTTAAAGCAGTTTAGCTCTCGAGGAACGAGAGAGGGAAGGTGGCTCCTGCCCGGCCAACCTGGCACAGCATACGGAGGGAAAACCTGGATTAATTTGACAGTTATCCCTCCTCTCCCCCCTGCTGCAAGTCACTCTCTTCACCCAGATCCTTCACAGCACTTAAGCGTAAGCTTAACTTCCAAGGATTGCGTCTGGGTTTACGCTCGGCACGGATTTTATTCTCATTATCATCTGCTCAGCCGCTGAGGAAGCCCTCCCTGGGCACGCGTGCGCTGCTGGTGCAAGGATGCATTGAGAGGTCCTGAGGGTGGACCAGGGGTGGTCTGCTGTACCATCACTGTCATCTTCTGTGGAAAGCGCCCTGGGAGTCCTGGTGGCCAACAGGATGCCCATGAGCCGGCAATGTGCCCTGGTGGCCAAGAAGGCCAATGGCATCCTGGGGGGCATCAAGAAGAGTGTGGCCAGCAGGGCGAGGGAGGTCATCCTCCCCCTCTGCTCTGCCCCGGGGAGGCCACATCTGGAGCACTGTGTCCAGTTCTGGGCTCCCCGGGTCAAGAAGGACAGGGAACTGCTGGAGAGGGTCCAGCAAAGGGCTACAAAGATGATGAGGGGACTG
>VUYV01000181.1:1402482-1420480 GCA_008711295.1 Anarhynchus alexandrinus | reverse complement strand
AGGGACTTGGGGCTTTTTAGTCTGGAGAAGAGAAGGCTGAGGGGGGATCTTATCAATGCTTATCAATCCTTAAAGGGAGGGTGCCAGGGGGATGGGAACAGGCTTTTTCCAGTGGTGCCCAGTGACAGGACAAGAGGTAATGGGCACAAATGTGGCCATAGGAAGTTCCATCTCAGCCTGAGGAGGGCCTTCTCTCCTGTGCGGGTGGCAGAGCACTGGCACAGGCTGCCCAGAGAGGTGGGGGAGTCTCCCCCTCTGGAGCCATTCCAAACCCGCCTGGACGCCGTCCTGTGCCACTGCTGGAGGTGCCCCTGCTCTGGCAGGGGGTGGCACTGGGGGAGCTCCAGAGGGCCCTTCCAACCCCCACCAGTCTGTGATTCTGGGGTGACCACTGTCCCAGAGCTGACCACGGAGGGGTGAGAAGCCACCTCCTGCAGCACTGGTGGGACGGGTCAAGGCGGGGAGGCGGGCGCAGGAGCAGCTCCCTACAGCAAAACTCATTCCTCTTCCCCCCTCTCCCTGGTCTTCAGACAAGCACAGAAATGCCATTACAAGAACATTAGCAGCTGCCGGATTAAACACTCTAATGGCAGAAAATGAGAGTGTAAAGACAGCACAGATAACCTTAACTCAGCCCCCTCGCAGGCATGCATTTTGATTGCTGTTTATGTATAACACTTCAGCCCGAAGCTAAATTAGCTTGGGAGTTAACTGCCTCCTGCCCTGCTTGGTGCACGAGGCAAGCTGTGCCGCCACAGGAAAAGAAATCGTATATTACATGGTTTTTGACCAAGTTATTAAACTACATACCTTAGAGAGATAGAACCTCATCTTATAAAAGTCTAAGTCAATAAAGACACTAGGATCCTCCAACAGCGAAAACAGCAGAAGTGCACGAGAACAAACAAATATTACTCGATGTGCACAAAAGCTGCATGATATTAAATTGAACTATCGGAGAAAACGGCTGTTTTCATAAACACAAAGACACCCTCACCAAGGTTGGCCATCTCCTGATTTACATGCTCAGCTCTGCAACCTCCAGATCCGCTTAACAGGTTGCCTTTAAAAAAATGGCTTTGCTTAAAAATGACTTTCATCTGTCTCCTGCCCGCAAGACCCCTGTCCTACCCGGACAGGAACACCATCTGTGGCTCTGGTGACAATTTAGCCCATTTGGAAGATGATGGAAACCTTTTTTTTTTTCTTTTCCTCCTGCCAATTTCCAGAAAAGACCCTTCACTACCACATCTCATTTGGTCCTTACAAGCCCGTGCCTATTGCTTTGGGGGGAGTGCCATCCATTGTGGATGCAAAGGAGAGAATTTCAATGGAGAAGTGTCTGATTTATAGATAGGAAAAAAAAAATATATATCAACGCATTTGCACCTGCTAATCAAGGTAGCTATCCATCTCATTTATGCCACTGCTCCGGCAAGCCTGGCAGCACAAAATCAGAGGCTGTTTTTTCCAGCATTTGGCCCTGAGGGACCGATTCTCCAGCAGGTCTCTTAAGCGATGCCCGCAGAATGTGCAAGTGAAATCAGTTTTGTGCATACAAAGCAGCTAATTGTGCTCACAAATCAGAATTTGCATACGCCGCCAAAAACCGATGCTCTCATAAATGTTACCGGTGCTGGCAAGGGAGGCCAGCGAAAAAGCAGCACTCCTGGATTTTATGCAGAGGTATCCCAGCGTGTGGTACGAGCGGTGGCACTGGCATCGCACTCCACATCCATCGAAAACACAGAGGGAAGTCCCAGGAGACGACTAACCTTCCCTGTTCTCACTTCGAGCGGCAAAATCAGCACCTGCCAAGAGGGTGGAGCGTTTTGGCTGAAATTCTTCAGGAGAGGACCGCATCCTGACCCCGGAGAGGTACCCGTCCCACGCGACGTGGCGGTTGGGGCACGGCCACCGTGTAATATCTGCAGGGCGAAGACGCTCAGCAGCATCCATTTATTTATTTTATGTCCAGTCATGTCAGCCCAAACGGCTCGGCCGTTTCCAAGGCAGGGGGGAAGGAGAAAGATGACATTTCGCTCATGTGCAGATGTTGGTGCTCCCTCTGAAAAGCTCTGATGAGCTGGTGCTTCGCAATGCGGGTTTGAGATTTGTCAGGAGGGCAGCAATCATTTAATTAAAGAGTGAGTCACACGGCAAAGACACAAGGGAAGGCAAATTAAGGTCAGGCAAGCAAAATGTATTTTGGCATTTCCTAGTGTTTCCGAGCCTCAGTTTTCAGTGCGGATTATTATTCATCCTGAAGTAGTACTTGGTGGCTGGAGTCATGAGTCAGCACATCGTACGCGCAGATTTTATCTCAAACTCCAGCCCAAAAGAGGTCTTCAGAGCTGGGAAGGGGTAAGAGCTCATGTCTCACCAGACAGAGCATACGTGACCCGGGGGCCTCTCCCCAAATGTGCCAGGAGCCCGTGGCACTGCTGCCGAGGACGAGTCCTGCCCGCAGAGGTCTGCCTACACCGTGGCACAAGGACGCTTTGGGACAAGGCTGTATCCACACCACCGCGGGTGGTGGCTCCGAGGGGAAGGCTAGAGTCAGATTAGCTGTCAATGCACTGGAGGACCTCAAGGCTGTCCCTGCTGCTCCTCACAAGGGAACCCTTCAAGGCTTTCGTCCTTCAGACAGGACAAACCTCAGTCCATCCTCTTCATGGACGCTTCGCCCAGCCCGAGAGGACAGAGGGCAGGGGAAACCCCCAGCACCCATCCCTTGGGATGCTCGCAGAGGTGATAAAATCCCTGACCTGAAAAGGTTGAAATCTAGGCAGGATTTATGTCCTATAGTAAAAACCACAAGCTTGCCTCTCTCACGGTGATAAAAATAAATCACCCTTAAAAATAGAACGACATTAATAAAAATAAATCTAAAAATACATGCAGTGTATCATGGGGTTACGGTCTGCTCCCAGCCTGGCACGCAAACGCCTCACCAGCTAAAGGCTGCTCAATGGTGATGACCATAAGCGGTGCCTGGGGCTCTGTCCTGGGGCGGGGTGTCAGATTGGTACTTCCAAAGGCCTAATTTTCAGCGGGTGGTCGCTCAGCTCTTGTGAAGTTTGGACCTCTTACGGGGGTCTTAGATTTAGGCTCTGAAAACCAGCAGCCCCACCGCCCAGTCCTGCTCTACCCCCGAGCATCCAACTGGTACAGACAGGAGAAAGCTTTCGCTTTATCCACGTGCGAACTCCCAAGCTGGAGAGAGAGGGAAGGAGCCGAATGCCAGATTTCGGGTGAGGAACCTGAAGGTTCAGATCAAGGGTGTTCTGCCCTCATCTCCCATCACGGGTACAGCAGGGAGGACGGGAACCAGGGCCGGGAGCCGCAGAGCAGCTGGCGAGGTTAGGATGCAGCCTGGTGCCGGAGCAGAGCACCTCCTGGGCTAACGAGCGTCGCTGCCTTCCCCGCAAACGAGATCTGACACATCCTGCTCAAGCGTGGGGCATCCAGCGAGAGCGACAAGCTGCTCCGGCACGCTGGGGACGCGGGGGGAGCAGCAGCTGGGCCGGCACGGGAAAACAGCCGCTCCTCGCAGCGGAGGCCGTGCAAAGATGAAACCAGCCCTGCCCGGTGCCAAGGACGGCGTGGGGCTGGCGAGCGGAGCCGCGGGGCTCTTCCAGCAGGGAAGTCACGGTCTGGCTCCATACGGTCTCCCCACGGTTTCTGCTGGAGGCAGAGTTTTTTCTCTCCTCCTCCCCTGAACCAGGGGACAGCTGAACACATCTTCCCTCTCCCGCGGAGGTGGTTGCAACGATCCTTCTGCTCTGTGACATCTGGATGAGAAGAGCCTCCTCCTGCACCATCTCCATCTGCCAAGGTTGGCTGCTGCCACCTCCCAGCCCTCCTTGGGACTGTAGGTGATGCCCAGGCCTCGTCTACGCGGGGAATTCATCCAGTGTAGTTATTCTGCTGCAGCGATGCCTGCCAGTGCCTCCATGCAGGCAAGCCTTGAGGAACAGGAGTACTAAGAAGAGAACATTGTCTTGATGAGGACAATGTATGTTTAAGACCAAGCTGAGTACTTGCATCTCTGCTGAGCAGGGAAGGATGAGAACAGGGTCACCCCCACCAGCCCACTGTGGGTTTGTGACTCTGGAGGATTTCTTATTATTAACGTATTAACAGCACAGTCCTTAGCAGTGGGAGGCTTAGAAAAAGCTCTCTCCTCTGTGAGCCATCCTTCGTCAAACCCCCTGGCAAAACCAGAAACCATCATCTCTACTCTTTAGTTGGTCTTTAGCACGCCAAGAGCAACGGGGCCACCACGCCACCATGAAGGCGTCCCACCCGAGGCGAGGCACCGGGGAGCAGGAGCAACGCTCACCGTTGCAGAGGGCACGGCACACCCCACGTTACAAAAAACCAGCACAGTCCCCGAGCCACCTTCCCGTGCAAGGTCCTGTCACCCGCACCAGCTGAGGAGATGTCACCTCCTGCGGGCCAGCCCTTGGCTGGGGTCACACACTTATTTCCCACCCACGCAGACCCCACGCCTTCATTCATGAGTTGCGCGTTCGCTGTTCCTGCGTTCCACTGCACACTCCAGATCCCCGTTTGTCACCCAGAAGCGCAGAGGACAGAAGGAAAGGTGACGCTTCTCCTTTGCCCGGCCCCACTTCTCAGAGTCCCAGCAGGGCTGGCTGCTGCTTCACGGGGCGGCCGTTGCGTGCAAGCAGAACACGCTCACCAAAAACATCATTTACAGCTGAGGAAAGACGGCAGACAGACTCCACAGCTCCACGAGGAAGTATTGGAGGAGATGTGATCTAGGTGACCACCAGGCAGGAGCACGAATGGGAAATGTGGTGCTCTGTGGTGGAATGGTCAAAAAAGAAAAGGGACGGAGATGGGGCAAGCTCACGAGTAGGCTTTTCAGAGTGGACAGCAAAGCAGCACAACTTAGAAGCAGATAAACTCCACGTGCCTGCAGCTGCCACCCCAAAGAACTGATAGGTCCACCATTTCAAATCCCCATCCTTGTGCCCACCTTCGTTCTACTTGGCTGTCGGGGGTCAGCACTGTGTGACCCTGCTGGTACCTCTTGGTCCTCCGCGCCTAACAACAGGCTAAAGCAGAGGTGAGCTGAGCGGGCATCGAAATACCCACAGACAAACCTTCTCCCTCACATCTCCAAGCTTTCCAAGGTCTTCACTCTTCCCCGGCCTCCCTTACCTGTCTCTTGGTCACACAGTTGTTCACAGGCATCAGTGGTCCTCTGTCCACAGAGATCTCGCACCCAGGGGGATGTGGCATTGATCTGATAGTAGAGGGACAGCTTGGCTGGGTTAAGCCAGTCGGAGATGTCCAAGTAGCTCCCCTCGCTCACAACGAAGCTGCTGCCTGGAGGGTGGGAAAAGAGTGAGTTAGGTGAGTGTAAAAAGAAATAAAAAAAATAAAAACACGTGTTTTGGCCCAATACCAGAACACTCTACTCTTCAGGAGGTGCTGCAATGCTGAGACCAGTAAAATAACACCAAGTTCACCACCACACGGACACAGAGAACTTCATTTGACCATTCCTCTCCATAGGACCGTGCCCCAACAAATGGTCCAGCAGCTGGGACACCCCTCCACCCAGACACTCCCCTGTCCCTACTCAGCATCACGAAACACCGTATTCCATTCCCAGATCTCTGCAGAAATACGGACCCACGTAACTATTCTGATCCGTCAGAGCGGAGCGTCGCGTCCCCAGCTGATGCCGGAGGTGCCCATGAGACGCGCGGGTGCCAGGCGCGGGGTGCGCAGGGGCGGCGGCAGCACGGGCTGCTCCCACTTCACTCCCTGACCCGAAGGCGAGCGGACTGGCCCCACACACAACTTCTCGTCTGAGCGGTCTCGTATCAGAGACGCTCCCTCGCCCTCTCCCTCCTGAGAGTTAGAAGTGAATTCCTGCCAAAACTCTTTTCTTACAAAATTTTACGTTTCTTTATTTTGTGAAATGTATTTTTCCCCACCGGCACCTGGGAATATGCATCATCTAATTAGCCAAATAGATTTTCAGTTCAGCCCAATCATTTCCTTATCTAACATCTGAGGCCCAGCATCGCTTGGGGGATTTTGCAGGCACAGAGGTCCTCATTAACTCTGATCTTCAATTACATTGATTATAAGACTGCCTCCATAATAGTGCCGCACAGATCAGAGGGGAGCCAAAAAACCTCTGCCATTAAGTGGTGTTTTGCAAAAGTTACCAGGGTAAAAGCCTCTACAAACAGGGGAGAAGAAACCTTCAAAGGGGAGTGGACAAGGGGAGCTGCTGGGTAGCCCAGGAATCCCCAGTCATCCTCCCACTAAGCGCCAGGACTTGCAAACGTGCAAAATTTGTGGCCACTATCTGAAGATTCAAATCCTTCTTAGCAGTCACCCAAGGACAGCAAGTCCATAGATCCAGGGGGTATTTTCATGAAACTTCAGGGTTTGTATCTCTTAGTGAAGGGCTGGGACATTATTTTTCTAAGCACTGCTTAAGGTCTTAGCTCAAGGAAAGCCAAGAGATTAAAAAAGCAGGACAAAACAACCACAGCAGCAACCACCCCACACGACCATGCTTGAACACAACCTCCCCGTTTCCTTCCGAAGAGAATCACTGATGCTTTAGCAAGAAGGAGCCCTTCTAAACCTCATCCCGCGCCATGTTATCCACGCAGAGGTTAAAAAAAGCAAAGCTTGAACTCAAGCATTCCAGTGAGCAACCCTGTTTTGAGGCATCCTGAGATCTCGGCACCGCGCAAACCTGGGCCCTAATCTCACACACATTCAAATCTTCTACATTTACGCAGTTTATACACCAGAAACATATTCACGGGCGCATCTCTACGCTCAACGCCAATGGAGGCTGCCAAGCTACTGACTGTCGAAGCGAATGAAAATCAGACGTGCAGGATGCAGCTGCTCTGGAGACACGGCAAGGCAGGAGCCCGCTCCACCACGGCCGCGGGATACATCTCAATCAGACACACGGCCGCCCTAAATCGCCGCGTAAGCTCCACGGCACCCGTGGAAAGCATCGAAACGCTGAGCACAAAGAAGTACCTTAGAGCCACGTAATTTTAATTCTCATTATCATTCTTTTTTTTTTTCCGTGCATATTTAAAGATAGCTTTAAATACCAATGATAACCACCGCCGGTTTATTTTACCAACCAGAAATGCATCACGAACCCGCGGGGAGCGTTTACTATTTACGTGTCTGTGCAGTAACCTGTCAATCTTGCCTTCTTCCTTACTTCGGCAGTTGCCTAATGAAGAGCGAGCCCCGGGAAGCACGTAAGCACATTTTGAGGCTCAGCTACAGACAACTCCCTCTGCACCCAAAGACTGAAGAGCGAAACCACCAGCTCTCGATTAAATCCCTACTTAATGAACCCCACTTCTAGTTAAAATACAGCCAGCCTGAAAGGAACAGAAGCAAATCAGACATAAAATAGTCATATAATTAGTATTCATGAAGACGAAGGTGACTTGAGCTGGCAGAGCATCCCGGCCCAGGAGCTGCCCCACGGAGGGGACCCTGTGGTCAGGGTGGGCGATGGAGGGGTGACCTCTGGAGGTCCCCACCAGCCCCATGTGCTGAGCTCCTCCAGGAGGAGGAAGCATGTTCATGGCCTCGCTGCTATATTTTCCCCTTCTTTGGATAACCCAGCCCGTTTGCCGCTGGAAGTATAAAAACCCCAAAACCATCTATTTATGGAAGCACCTCCTAAATCAACACCAAAATGTGACGCCTGGCCGGGAGCCAATAACACCTCTTTCAGCAGAAGTCTGGTAAACCCCAAATTTGGCCAGTTTGAAAGCATCTGCAAATTGATCATGCCTTGCCATTTTCTGTCCAGAGGAAGATCTTCCCAAATATAACACAACCGTAACTTAAATAAAAAAAGTCCTGGTATTTTCAAGATGAATTAATTGATTTTGATTTTAGTAAGTCTGATTGAGAAATCATCCTCAATATCAAAAGTTTTTTAAAAAAAGCAAAAGTGAAAACATTTGAATCCAAAATCCCTGACTCCATCATCTGTAAAATGGAGGCTTTCCTACTTCAGTCCAAGAAAAAAAAAACCAAAACAAAGCCAAACCCGGGGAAATGAAAGGTTTTAGTTAATTGTAAACACTTTCCTTCCATCCTAGGAGGGAGGGGACAACCTCCCGCAAGGAAACTTCCCACATCTTTGAAGCTGAGTGCATTGCAGCTCAGCTGGGTAAGATTTTGAGAGATGTTCCCAGACGCTCTCACCATCTTCACTCCCATTGAAAATACAAACAAACAAACATCCCAACCTTGATCCCTTTTATAGCTTGCCTGGGAAAAAAATAACAGGGAAAGGCGTTTTACAAATATTTTGAAAGCTAAAATTCTGAAGACTTCAAAGCTTTTTTCACACAATTTTTCTCTTTATTTTCAAAGAATCCACACATAGAAAACAGTTTTCAAAAGTCACCAGCACGCACTTATCAAAACCACCTTGAAAAGCCCAGAAAGGGCAGGTTGAGTATCAAATCCTTTTAGAAACTACCGAGAACAAACATTTTCTAAGCAGGAGCCATTTCAAACGTCTTTTAGCTTGCTGGGAACATCAGCCAGGTTTGTTTTCACCAAACGCGCAGTCGCTCACTGCAGGGAAATCAAGGAGGAGAGCGATGGGGAACCTAAAGAGCTCACACTGCTAGGGTGGTGCAGGGAAGACCCTGCTCCCAACCACCCTCAGAAAACCTGCCTCAAGGACCTCAGACCCCACCGAAATGCCCCCACACCTGCACCCAGCTTGAAGCACACCTACAGTCGCTGCCTGCAGAGCCTGGGGAGCAGATCACAGAATGGTTTAGGTTGGAAGGGACCTTAGAAATCATCTAGTTCCACCCCCCTGCCCTGGGCAGGGACACCTCCCACCAGCCCAGGTTGCTCCAAGCCCCGTCCAACCTGGCCTTGAACACCTCCAGGGATGGGGCAGCCACAGCTTCTCTGGGCAACCTGCGCCAGGGGCTCACCACCCTCACAGGGAAAAATTTCTTCCTAATATCTAATCTGAATCTCCCCTCTTCCAGTTTGAAGCCATTCCCCCTCGTCCTATCACTACATGCCCTTGCAAAAAGTTCCCTCCAGCTTTCTTGTAGATACTGGAAGGCCACTATAAGCTCTCCCCAGAGAAACTCTCTGCAGACACTTGGAGAGACCATCTACCCTGCTATCCCCTGTTGCCAACCCTGTCCCCTCCCAGGTGTCCTCCCAGTCACAAGTTTTGAGCTTCTCACTCAAAAGCTTGGTGAAATCCCCCTTGAACAGAGACATTTAGGTCTCAAGGTAAAGCAACCATCAACCAAACAAGTGAATACAGCGACAAAATGGCAGCTCTCCATCCACCACCACCACCTCCCAGGAACCCCCCCCTTGTAGGACATGTCCCTCAAGCACTGTTGGCTTTACGAGAGTAGCACTGCAGTGCTGTGGAGAACATCAGTACACAACTACACAACCGCCTCCACGAGGTCCACCAGCACTTCGGGGGATTGATTTGTTTGGGTTTTTGCATGCGTGTGTTTCCCCCCCGCTCCTTCTCCAATGTTGATCAAAGCCAGATCAGTCAAGGCAGCATCAAAAGTTCATGTCTCTCATGCTGGGGTCTCCTTGCAAGTTCAGTGAAACTGCTTAAGCCTTGACAAAAGAGGCTTGAAGTTTTGACATTTCAAAAATCATTTTCCAGAACACAACAGGATAAAACAGCTCAGATGAGATATCTAACAAGGGAAAAGAACAAAGCAGCCAAAAGGGTTTGGCTTTGCCTTTCTCTCTCGCTTGTTTTCAAGGGAAGAGATAAAAAAAAATATTTTTTTTGAAGAATTTCTATTTCTTCCTCCCTCTGCTCTTTTTGTCCTCTTTGGTCCATTCGCTGTATCTTGGCCAACGAAACTCCCTTTCATCTAAAATCAGTTTTTTCTGTTGGAAAGACACGGGAGGTCATACTACAGGTTGCTATTAATGTATCCATCCCTATACTATCGTACAATTAGAATCCTGTTATAGAATATTTTTTTTTAAATGCTAGAGGAAGGATTATCGCTTTTGCTCCATTCTATAGGTAAAAAGAATAGACCTATTTGACGTCTTTAGAGATCTTTCTTTTTTTTTCCCCTTGTTAAACTTGAAAGAACATTTCCCAAAGAGACAACTCCTCCCCTATCAGCTCCTTCCATTGACCAGCTCTCGCCCTCCTGTCCTGGTCCCAGGGAATGAAAACGTCTGCTCCTTAAAATTTCTTTCAGAAAATGCAGAGGAGCAGCCAGCCGTTGGATTTCCAGGACACACATTTACGGACCGAAGCAAGCAAACCGGGCTGGGTGCAGGATCGCACCCACAGACCAGTGCGACGCTCAGCTTTACCACTCCTGCTCAGCGCAAAACTCAGTAATTTCGCAATAATTTAAATTCTTCGAAGTCGAACTCTTGATTCTTTACTCTAAATTGAAACCAGGGATAGTATCGCACCGGGATAAAATTCAAGGTATCCACTTCATCTTGTTTTTCAAATGGTTTCTCTCTTCAACGAGACGAAATGCCTAACCAGAAAGTTATGATAGCAAGTTTTTAAAACAACAAAAGCCTACAGACATGCCTTTCATTTACTCTTCCATCAGCTGAAGCGCGTACAGTTTGTATCGCGCATGGTGCTTGACTCAAGGACGTATTTTCGGCACACGAACTGCAGCCCACACATGGGCCGCTCACGCCAGCGCTCCCCAACCCGCTGAGGATGGGACCTGGAGACCCCCGGCCCTCAGAAACGCCGCCACTCCTGCCAGAGCTTTTTCACTCTGGCAACGCAGAAGCAAATTAGCGATACAAATCTGTATGTAATTACAGCTCAGACTAGAAGCATCTTTCCCGTGGGAGGAGCAGGGTTACATTTTAATTGTTAAATTGCACTTTCTTGATAATTCTGACAGACTCTTTCTTTGGGTTTTCTTGGCAGTTAGTCATGATTTCGCCAGGGCTGAACTTCTGACAAGCAGCGCACGGATTTAACTTTATTCAGCAGGGGATGACTTGGCCACCTTTTCCCAAACCCCAGTGAGATGGCATCTCCCCACCCCTGCCTTGTGGTCAAGCTCACGCTGCAACGAGATCTCTCATGGCATTATTAGACAATATAATTGCACAGGCGTTAGTAACAGCACATCTCCATCCTCAGCAGGTGTCTGGACCAGCAATGGCTGAGATGGAAATTAGACTCCTAAAGAAAAGCTTCTCCTTAATGCTCCGTATCTCCCAACTCCCACACTCCAGCCCGGGGCTCTTTCTCAGTGATGCTCTCTAGATGTTGGACTAGGGTTCGGGGAAATCCAGCCTAAATCTAATCACATCACAGAGTATATGACAGATGAGTTACGATAAGCTTTAAAAAACATAGAGGGTGTGTGAATGGAGATTTTGCAGCCAGCACGAAGACCAAACATCCTCCCAGGCCAGCAGAAAACACAACCAAAAGGCAGCACACACACAAAGTTAATACGCCATGGGACCAAGGTGAGCCACCACCCACTCACCGAGAGACTGCACATCAGCAACACTCCTTGTAACAGAATGATAAAGTGAAGTAGCACGTTGCCAGCTACGCAGCCTCCAAAAATCCTCGCTGCATCGCTGCTGCTGCAGGTATCCCATGCAGTCTGGTTCAAAAGCCAGCGTGGCATCAGCCAACCTGACCCACCACCGTGCTGCAAGCAGGCGGGGTCTCACGCTGCAGATGCAGAAGCCAACGTTGGCATCCCTCCATCGAGGAAGGGAGCAGGTTAGTTGGTCCAAGACTGCAGCCTTCCCTCACCGTCCCTCCCAAATGAGAGGGTAAACGGTGTTGGGAGAAGCTCAGCGGGCGCTGGGAGATGCCGCCTCCCCAGCGCTGGGCGCATCCTGCCTCCCTCAGGATGCAGCAACTCCCGGCTCTGAACGGTCCCCCGCTGACACCATCCAAATCTCGACGCCAATCCCCCGCCCTGCTTGGCTCCGATGAATCCTGCAAAGGAGAAAGGACGAGGCGTTTGCCTTCCCTCGGGAACCGAGCCGTCCCGGCCGGCGGGCGCGCTGCCGCAGGCGCAGGGCCGGGGAAGAGCCGAGCGCGGGATCACGCGCCTGTCAAAGGCACGAGAAAAACATGATGTACTTCAGCCTCCAGAATCTTATTAGTTCTTCATGCAAAGAGCGTTCGCGCCGTAAAACCGTCTTGGAATCCCTTTGATCCACGCTGATACAGTTTATAAATTGATGTTAATATTTAGAGTTCATGTCTGGTAATGCTGCAGCCATTTGCTCGCATTTTCTTGCCAGGCGAACGGGCGCGGGAACAGGAGTGAGCTGTAACGCAGACACGGAGGTGACCCGGTGATTAAGAACTGATGGAATTAAATGCAATCTGTAAAGCTGCCCCCCAAACACGGCCACCTTACCAGAAACACGCGGGGTCCCGGGGCAGCCGGACCTGGCACCGAGTCTGCAAAGGGAAAGCATCGCTTCTGTCGAAGCCCTGACCCGGGTCCCCGTGCAGCAGAACAGGCACCTCTGCAGCGGAACGGCTCCAGGGGGAGAAAGCAGCACAAGAAAAACCGAATTTCAAGCCAGCAAATTCCCTCTACTGATTTCAGATGGGGCTGGTGGGGCTGGGACCGAGTGGAGAGCACGGAGGACCCCAACGGCAGCATCCCTCTGAAAACTCAGAGAGATACCTTTGAGATCAGATCCTGTTCTCCATCCTTCTGGTATAAACCTGAGGTGCTTCGTGCGTAAATCAAAGAGCGTCTCCAGCTTTTTCTCCCTGTAAAAAGGAACGGGGAGGCAGCCGGGCCCCCACCTCCCGCTGCTCATTTCCCTGCAGCCGCATGCGCAGCACGTGCTGAGCGCCTGAGGACACAAACTAATGCCTGGTCACCTCTGAGGGCGGCAGAAGATTGAGCAGGAGATGTCAAAAGCAAACAATTTAAAGCAACACATTTAATTAAAACCAAAATGAGAAGTTGTTGCGAGTCCAACAATTGCAGACTGCCGAGCTCCGGCAATCTTCAGGGAAAATTAACACAAGCTGCTAATAGCAGCGTCCAATTCCACCGGCGTCTTGGAGGAAAGAGCGGTGGGGGGAAGGTAGGAAACAATCTTCAGATGAAACAATTACTGATCAGCTGCGTGACAACCACAGAACATCACCGTTCAGACGGGCAGATGCATGAAGCTTGAAAGGAAAACAAAGAAGAAGCCACAAAGAGCTTCCTCCAACTCCGCCATCTCATCAGACGCTCAAACCCAACGCAGGCTCGCGAGTGGCAAATCCGCCTCCCGCTGCTCTCCCGGGCTTTGTGTGGGGTAGGAGTGGGTTCTCTCTGCTCCCCCCGTTGCCCGTGGGGCCGTGCCCATCCCGGGGGAAGGCGGTGGCATTGGCAGGAGGGCTGCCGTGGACAGCAGGGGGTTCGGGGCGCCCGGGGACACCGCTCCTCACCGCCAGCAACCAGCCACCCCCCAGCCCAGCAGGCAGAGGGATTACCACATCTCCTCTGGCACACGTCTCGGAAGAGGAGGGATGGAGGGCGCGAATGCCCTGAGATGTCTTTGACGCGACAGAAACCTGCTTTTATGCCCTTTACTTTATTCCTACTTATAAAACGCAGCCCTACAAGCCCCCAGCTAAATGTAGCTCTTGCTTCCTTCTGTACGCACCGGAGGATCTCACCTACCTCTCCCACTAAAGTATCCAGATACAAACATCCACCCACACCATATATAACCTCTTCGCAGGCTGTAAAAATAGGAAGCTTTAATTGATACCATATTTCAAACTGTTGTGCAGCAAGGACATACTCCAGGCTGAGTCCTCCAGGGTACCTTTCTCCAGCCCTGCCTTCCCTGCCAGCCGCTCCCGTTGCTGCAGCTCCACTTTTTGAATGATTACTTACAAGAAAGGAAAAAAATAAAAACCAAACCACCCAACTATTGAATGTGTAGAGCTGAGTGGCTCACATATTCATAAGGGGTTTTATTGCTCACACGGAGGGGCTCTCTTTCCTTTCTTCCCCCCTTTGACGCTGCTAAGGGTCCTCTAAATAATGCTTTGTGTTTCCATATCCTCCTAAAAGCCACTACAAGTCTTTCTATAAATCTGAGCCACCTCTGAAATCAGAGCGGTGCCTTCCGCTCAGCGCGGGCTGATGCTGCCCCAAAACACGATGCCCTGGAGCCACAGAAGGGAGGGCGGGATGCTCCCCCCGTTGCATCCTAAGAGATTTAGAGGCAGCAACGCATCCCTCAGAGGCCGGTGGCCCCCAGCCCATCCCTGCCAGCCATGGTAGCTTCTGCCAGGCTTCCCCGGGCTTGGCCGCCCCCCGAAAGGAAGGCAGAGCGGCCGTACAAACCAGGCAGCAATTGCTCAGAGGAGAGAGGAGCCGGCTGGGGGGGGACAGACGGACCCCATCAAATGAACAAAAGGAAGAAAACAAACCGAGAGAGAGAAATAAGGGCGATAGAGGTTGGTTATTAACACTGCTGCTTGGAATACATTCTCCCAGCCTTTGCTGCCAGCTGGCTCCTGGTCCCAGTCCTTCCCCTGCCCGTTCCCATCCTGTGACTCCAGCGTGTTCAGGAGCTTCTTCCTCTAACGCCGTTGCTGGCTGCTGAGGGGGAAAGCTGCTTTCCTCCGAGGCTGGAGACATTTGGTGGGGCTTTTTCCTCCCTCCTTTTCCCGACTTGGCTTTGGCTCCTGGCGCGCTGGAGCTGGCTGGCATCTATTTAAAGTTTCCTTCAAAGGCGAGTTTGCATCTGTTAGAAGAGGGATTTCTTTCAGCCTCTGTCTTTGTTTGGCTTCTCCTGCAGAGGTGTTGGTAGCTGCTCCGCTTTAAGGTTTTCCTTGGCTACCGGCATCTATTGAAACACCGCCTTTCACAAAAGGAACGAGAGGGCACCCTTCTCCCGCACGGGAACGGCTCCGGTGAAGGCACCATCCCTGCCCAGTCGTCATGCGAAACACAAAAGGGAAGAGCGTAGGGAGAGAGGGCATTGAAGCGCACGGCAGCATTTAGGAGAGGCGGTGCGCACCCCCAGGCGCCACGCGAGAGGCTGCGCTCAGACCCATCGAAGCCCCCAGCCTTGGCCGGGCCAAAGCCATCAGCTCTGCTGATGAGGGGACACCCACGCCAACCCCCTCCTGCGCCCGGGGAAAAAGCAGCTTTAAACCCATCCAGGAGCTCCCCAAGGAGGAGTGGGCCCCCTCTTCTCCATCCCAGAAGGCCAACTGCATCCTGGGCTGCATCAGCAGAAGTGTGGCCAGCAGGGCGAGGGGGGGATTCTGCCCCTCTACTCCACTCTCATGAGACCCCACCTGGAGTACTGCGTCCAGCTCTGGAGTCCCCAACAGAAGAAGGACATGGACCTGCTGGAGCATGTCCAGAGGAGGGCCACGAGGATGATCCGAGGGCTGGAGCACCTCTCCTATGAGGAGAGGCTGAAAGAGTTGGGGCTGTTCAGCCTGGAGAAGAGAAGGCTCCGGGGAGATCTTATTGCGGCCTTCCAGTACCTAAAGGGGCTCCAGGAGAGCTGGGGAAGGACTTTTTACTGGGGCATGGAGTGATAGGACGAGGGGGAATGGCTTCAAACTGGAAGAGGGCAGGGTTAGATTGAACATTAGGAAGAAGTTTTTCACTGTGAGGGTGGTGAGGCACTGGCACAGGTTGCCCAGAGAGGTTGTTGAGGCCCCATCCCTGGAGGTGTTCAAGGCCAGGCTGGACGTGGCCTTGGGCAACCTAGTCTGGTGGGAGGTGTCCCTGCCTATGGCAGGGGGTTGGAACTCGATGATCTTCAAGGTCCTTTCCAACCTAAACCCTTCTATGATTCTATGATCCGCGTTCAGACCCCCAGTGCCAAGGATCTGCAAACACAGCCCAGCCACAGTTTTCCCAGCTATCATTAAAACCTCCCAAACCCGCCTCAATTCTGTACTGTCTTTAAATGTTTTATACTATTTTGCTGCCAGTTGGGTGCTGCCTTGGGATTTGGCGTTATTCAGAAAGAAGGGACAACTTTAAGAGCTTTTCTCTTCCCAGGCAAGGGACTCTGCCATCGCATAAAATGATGAGATTTCAGTAAAAGCGATAGCCACTGCAAAACGTCTTGGCTGCTTCTATGTGAAGAATTTGACTGTTTCTCATAAAAAATATTAAAAAAGTTTTTGCAGTTTGTAATTATATTTTACAGTTTCATTACAAAGCTCATTTTAATTCTTCTCCAAACCGTTTTTACCAGTCCTCTTGCCACTTTCTCTTTAGAAAAGTCATTAAGTCGGGACTGGAGATCATCCCATTTCCCCCAGTTTCAAGGATATTAATCTGTTTTATTGGTATTTCATTGTCATTTCCATTCGAGTGCTCTCTGCATTTGCATAATTTGCATTGCCACCCCCTTCCCGGTGACAAGCACAGGCTCAGCTTTTCACTTTCATTCTACAGAGTCAAACTGCATTTTGTTTTATTTTCTTTGTCGAGGACACGCTGTCTTCCCTGGGCCAGAACCGCAGGCGGGGAGCGGGATGCTGGGGTCCCATCTCCACCGCTGCCTTCCTGGCTGACCTTCAGCAAGTACCAAAACCAGCTGTGAACTCCCAGTCCGAGCAATGACCTGGCCGGTGCCTATGTCAAAGGGACGCGAGTTGACACCTGAGCAGCCTCATTTGCCGAGCGCCAAGAGTTTCTGTTCTCCAGCTACTGTGAAGATTTCAGAATATTTATGTGCAGCCTGGACAACCCTTGAAGCTTTTTAGAAACAGGCCAAGGCGTAGACAAGCCCCTTGTTTCAAGTTATGCCTTTTTCACATCTCCACTGATGCTCAGTTCCTCCAACCTGAGACCACAAAGCAGATGCTCTCCTCCTCGCTTCTTTAAGGACCAACCTTTGACCCCCGGGAGAGCCCGTGTTCCTGGAGATTAGGCTGCAATTCCCAGAGTCAGCGGCTAAGGAGCATCCTCAGGGATCAGAGCAGAGGCGGCCTCGCACATCAGCGTGGGGACATCGACCCGCTGCACACAACACCCGTCCCACAAGGTTCGTTAGGTGCAGACATAGAAGTGGGGTTAACGAGGCAGCGAGGGGGAGCGGTGGGGCTGGGGAGAGCACGTGCTCTGTCGGTGCTGCAGCGCAGGCAACGTCCTACAAATGCACATCACGGCCAAGAAGAGTGCTGAATCCCACTCCAAACACTCCACTCCAAACATGCTGAGGAGTCCCTCCCTGCCACGGGGTGATGGTTTAAGCCCCTCTCCATCACCCTGTGCTGCTGCTGTGCCGCTGCACCTCTTCAACCATCTACCTCTCCCCAAAATATTCATCCCCCCAGGAGCTGCCCTCCATCCCAGCCCCCGAAGTGGGGGGCTGTACAGGAGCTGACTGCCCCGGGACACCCCGGCAGCTGGTGATGCAGCGGCTCATTGCAGCGTGTTTCTGGCAGAGAAAAAGTGCCCCCTCCGCATGCCCCGAGCAGCGAGACGAGTGCAGGAGCTGAGGAATTGGAACCGACTGAATAATGGGTCCCGTCTGCCGGAAGAAAATGAAATTTGCCCTCCTGTTACTGAAAACTTGTACTCGATGCTCACTGCACATTATAAAGAAAAGGTCAGTGAAACACAACAAACGCGAGGAGCCCAGATGGAGAAAGCAATAAATAGTGACAGCAGCCCTCGTCTAATTTTTCAAAACATCTTTGCCTTTGCTCAAACCCTCGCGATTCCACTCCGCGCTGCTGCGAGCGGCTGGGACGGGCAGCTTGGCTGCTGCAGGACAGGGGGACGTCTGTCTGTGCAGGCTCCCAGGGCTCGGCAGCGAGTTTGGAGGAAACCAGGAATATCCATCAGATGCAATTATTATTAGTAGTAGTAATAAAATAATAATAATAATAATAATAATAATAATAATAATAATAATAATAATAATAATAATAATAATAATAATAATAATAATA
>VUYV01000181.1:1390555-1402419 GCA_008711295.1 Anarhynchus alexandrinus | reverse complement strand
GGAAGGCAGAGAGAAGGGTGGGTGGCCGAAAGACAAAGCTGTACCAGGGGTTTGCTCGGCTTCCCCCCTTCCCTGAGTGGACAGAGGAGAGCCCCAAGCCCGGGAAAGGGCAGGCATTGAAAAGACAGACATCAGCTCAGTAGCACTGGAACTGCTCCTGAGGTCTGCAAACCCCATCGTTCCCATCCCACCTTGTCTGGCCGGGTTTTTAATATTCACGCTGTTTCACTCACTGAGTTACGTTTGTTTTCGGGACTGTATTTTCCTAAAGGAGGTAGAAAACCTACTCAGAGCCCTGTACAGACCCTCTCCCTGGGAACCCCCATCCCCAGAGCCGTTCACCGCCCCTGCCAGGCAAAGCCACCGTCACTTCTTGTCAGCCTTGGTTCGCCTGGCAAATCTTGCCTAGTCAAAAAAAAAAAAATATCAAGCTAAATCCAAGGGCTGCATCAACCATGGCATCGTTTGCTTTCCCTTAACGCCAGGAGAAATCTACACCTGTAGGTGTTATATAGCACCAATGAGCGTTAATTATTTACACAAATATATATAAATATTCAGTCATCGCAGGGGGACTACGCCAAACAACAAAGCGAGCGACAGAGCCAGCCGCTTTTGACAGGCAGGAGATATTACAAAACAAGGTCTATTTTGTCAAGTGCAGAAGCTGGCGGCATCTCCCACAAAGCAGCTCGGTGGTTTCCCCACAGACGAAAGCCGAAGCAGGCACCACCCACCCTGCAAGGTCCCCGCCAGGCACCAGGGCGGAGGGATGCCTGCACCGAGGAATAACCCCACGAGGCTGGAGGGATCCCATCACCCCACAGCTCTGCTCAGACCCGCACACTCGGCCGCGCTCGGTCGGTAGCTTCAATTTGATATAGATTTTTTCCGAAGCACTAGGTGAAAGCCAACGAGGAGCTCGAGCATCCGCAGGTGTAGAGAGGCCGGCAGCAGGTACAAACCCACCAGGAAACCTTCATGGAGCAGCGTGGTGTTAAGATGACTGATTCTCTGTCAGCTACCCTTGTGTGGGACACAGCAACCCCCAAACTCCGCAGGGAAGGGGGTGAAGCTGGGCAATAGAGTCATCAGGAGAGACCTGGCCACCCCAGGAGATTCGGATGCTCTCGTTGGACGCATGCAAACACGTGTCCAGATGAGACACTCTCCACTGATGGAGATGACCAGGAGAAACCGTCCCCTGGCCACCGCTACCCCATCAACAGCTCTCCACTGCCCGAGAAGGCAGCAGCCCTGGAGACCACCGCTTGGGGCACCACTGGTCCCCTGCCCGCCCAGCCCCTCCAGTGCCGGGGGCTGCCCCACTGCTGCTCCAGCTGCACCGCATCCCCCACGGCCACCGAGCCCAACACCTCGCACCAGCGCTCCGTTTTGCTCGAAGCTAACGACAGCCACCGCGCAGAGCAGCCGGTTCCCTTCTCCAGTGCTCGGGACACCGATTAAACCCCACCTGGGGAGCACGGCGATGCCAAGGAGAAGGCACAGCCCGGCAATTAACCCCACTCGCCGCACAGTCTATCACGGCGCGGCTGAGATGACGGAGCTCCTGGCAGACCTGAACCGCGTCCCTGCTCAGGATTCAGGTGAGGACAATCGATTTATTTTTGGAAGCCAATCCATCCTCTCCCTCCCTTGCTCCCTGGCCTTCGCCATTCTCATCAGCAAAGCGAGATTTAAAAAGCAGCAGGTTGAAAATTGAACGGGAAATACATCCAGCAAGTTAGCACTCGCACACCCTGTAACTCAACCGAAGCCGCTGTGAGGGATGCTGGTGCCCGGGCAGGGATCGCGCGCTCGGGCTGAGCCCACGGCACCACCTGCGTTCCCCAGGCAGGGCAGCGCGCCCACCCAAAGCATCCCTCGCCGCAGGATGGAGCCTGCACGGCGGATGCTCCAACCGTGGCGTTCGCAGGACCAAAGCGGCTGATCTGCTGGAAAACACCCCCATCGCCGGCGACCAACAGGAGTATGCAAATTGATTATTTATGAAGCATCTTTTACGTTCCTTATGCATGCATCATCTAAACAGCCTTCCCACCCCTGTTTCGCAGCTTTATCGCCGAACTCCTGCGCCCTTCACCTTGCCGTCCCCTTTTTTTCTTCCCAATCTTTATTCATATCATCAGCATAAGTTAGCACCTCCTTGGGAGGCAAACTCGTCCTCTCGCTGGGCGTACTGCGCCTGCCACAAACCCTGCGTTTGCGTGGAGTTACTACGCGAATGCAAAAAGAAAAAAAAAAGAGGAGGGGAGGAAAAAAAAAAGCAAAAAGAAGGAAAAAAGCCTCCATCAGGATAATTGGACACAGCCAAGTATACAATAGGCCAGAGAACACTGGATTTTACCATTATAAATCACCTTTCAATCCAGGGTCTTAAAGTGCTTTGCAAACATTAAATCACAAATCCCTTCTGAGTTAGACAAGCATTATCCCCTTTTCAGAAAGAGCCCGAATCACAGGTACGATGGCAGCTTTCACCATCCTGCAGCTGAAGTGGAGCTGGAGGAATTAGGATCCAGGAGCTCCCATCTCCTTCGGTCCACGTAGCTTCTTCTTTCCCCGTGACTAAGAGAAGAGGGGCACAGGAGCTTGAGACAGCAAAAAAAGCCCATTACAGCTGAACGAGTTTGCGCTTGGCTGCCCAAGGAAAGGGACAATGTGCTACAAGTCTCCTATAACTACCTTCTCCGCTCCCCTACCCCCCGCTCCCCGCTCGTTTCCATCACGGCACTAATTATTGAACTCTGGAACTGCCCGACGTTGGCTTTGACCAACTGAACCAAAACAACTGGTCTTCTGCTTGAGCAGAAATTGGATTTCCAACTCAGCTCTTTATTGCTCACGGCCAGTTTGCTGCCAGGTTTGATGAGAGGCTGTTGGAAAAGCAGATCCTTCCCTCGTTCTTTAAAGAGAGGGCCATGGCTCCTGTTCTCCATCCCATTGTCTGCTCTTCAGACCACCGATGCTCCAGCAGAAGCACTCCTGCACTGCATTTAAACACCCGTCTGGAGGTAAAGAGCTTCATGCCAGGCCTCTAAAACCACAGGCAAATGCATTCTTAGCAAGCCACTGCTAACCACGCCAACCTCAACAGGTTCACTGGGGCTTCATGTGCCTGGTCAAGAGGTGAGACAAAATGACCAATTCCTTCCTTGGCCCGGGGAGGGCATCCAAACACAGCTCGGTAACTGGGGCAGCACCACATAAACCACAACGCCGCAGATGGGAGCTCTACCTGGCTGAGACCCGCTCTTTCCCTCCTCTCCTTGTCATCTCCAGACTTTCAGGGAGACGTTCAAAGTGCAGATTTGCAAACCCACATTCACCAAACAAGATGGTATCATCCTCCTTCACCAAGAGGAGGAAGTTTGGGGGGAGAATGCGAGACCTTCATGGATGTCTGATGGGACTCAGGAGCCCCAAGAGCCATCAGCACCCAATGCAAGTCTTTGTTTGGACCTTGTGGGATCCAAAATGCACAAGAGGAAGGTGGTGACCAGGCACGGCTGAGACCAAACTCGCTCTCCAGATTCGTCTGCCCTCCTAAATCCTTCGTATACTGAGATGACCTCTCTATATTTTTAATTAAACAGGTTTCTGGTGCATTTTGGATGGTTGCAGTGGAGTGAGTGGGTGCCTGAGTGCTCAGCTGGGCTGTCCTGGGGGGAAAGCGATGGCCCGCGGGGGCTCCCGGAGGAGGCAGACCCGGGGAGCCTGCGCCCGAGGAGCGGCAGACAGCGGGCAGGACACACAACGAGGAGGAAGAATAAATGACTTCTTCCCTAATGGGGAGAAATAACCTCTCCCCCCAGCCTGAGAGAGCAAAGGAGAGAGAAGTAGAAGGGAAAGGCGAACTGCCCCGTTTTAGGGCAGAGTCGTACCTGAGATGCTTCCTGCTAGAGATCCAATTAACGGCAGCTTAATTAGACTGGAAGACAAGAGGAGTAGCCAGGGCTGTGGTCAGAGGGGCTCCTGCCACCGCCACCTTTCCCACCCAGGATTTTTTCCCCCGTTAACACCAGTGCCAATTAGCCCGGCTCCGGCCTCCCGGGGCAGACGCGGGTCCCTCCGCAGACAGCGCAGGAACAGCTTGCAAAGCACCACGCTCCCCTGAAGATTTCGCACCTGCTGCAAGATGAAGATAAATTCAAAGCCACCGGTGTAAGCGCTCTGCAAACAGCCCCTCCAAATGCACCGTGTCTCCTTTGAAATATCATTTCCTTGCGCAGCTAATTACTCACTGCTTTGTACTTTTTCCTTTGCCCACCTAAAGGACAAGGGGGGGAAAAAACCCAACAAAACTCCGAGCCTGTTTCTTTTTAATATCGGCAGTGTTGCCTAAATTTAAGAGGGGGGGGAAGGTATGTTCAGAACACGTATGGATTTACGAGCAACACAAATATCCCGCGCTCTTGGTAATATGATGTTTCTAAATCAGGCTCATAAATACATGCTCGGGAGATTAGTCTATAAAAAAAAATAAACTTTAATTACCCCATCTTTATCAGCACACAGCCCATGGTGTTAGCCATATGTGGGTGTTAAACGCCGAGTGCTTTGCAATCTTCCCCGCCCCCCCCCGGAGATAACAGCATAATACAGAATGTTTGGCGGCTACTCGGATATTAAAATGCATTTCTACCACCCGAGGAAGACGGGGCTGAGGAAACCGAGCGGGAGAACGGCGAGTGCCTGAACTGCTTAGCAACGCCGCCGTGCCGCGCCGCATGCACAAGTGCCCGGCGCGGGGCGAGCAGCTCCCCCGGTCCGTCCCCCCCCCCGCCCCGGGGAGCAGCGAGCCCACCGCAGCCCGTCCCGCATCCCCACGCCGCTCCCAACGCGCGCCGCCGCCGCCGCCGCTGTTGGCATGTCAGAGGAGTTGGGCGCTCCTAATGATCCTTCTTTATGTTCCAGCAGAGGCTCATTAATACGGTACAACAGCGTTTCCAGGACACCCTCACACACAGAAACATCTCAAGGTGTTTTACAAGCGGGAGATCATGTCGAATCAAATCAAACGCCAATTAAGATGAGCAGCGGTGTTGGCAGGCGGCTCCTGCCACGAAGCACCCCCGCACCGGGGAGCAGCGCTGCCCATCTCCCCTCCCTGCCCCGCACTGGGGCCTCCCCACCCCTTCCACGTTGGGATGGTGCCGCTTTCTCCAGCACACCAGACACACGGCATGGGATGGCATGGGATGGCATGGGATGGCACACCCTCCTTCCAGCCAGACACAGCTCTGCTGCACCGTGGTCCTTCATGGACCAAGCCTTCATGGACCATGCTGCCCCAGAGCCACTTCCATCGGAAGGGGATGGACATTGATACAACAAACCCCCCAGGCAGCATCTGAGCAGCGGGGTGAGCACATGAGCAGACATTTCATTGCATACCCTCTCTACAACACCCGACCTTGGCTTCTCCTCCAGCAGGCACCTTTTCCATCGCTGCCTTGGACAAATCCCAAGGGAAGGTGCTCACATCTATAGTCTTGATGTGGGTGAGGGTTTGGGCATGGGGCTGTCTCCAGGCTCATCCCCAGTGCCAGCAGGATGGGGATCAGCCCCAAAATTGCGGCGGTCCGTCCCCCGTGCCGGCGGAGACCCCGGCGAGACCCCTCTCACCTCCAAGAAGGCAGAGAGGGTGCACACAAGAAGGGCTGGTGGGGGGAAGCGAGGAGGAAAGACGGCGGCGTTGTGCAGCAGAAGGGTGAGATCAGACGCTTCTGGATTTATAGAGGATTTGATCTTGCTAAGCGCACGCTGAATCAGATTAATACTATTAACATTTATGAATTACCCAGTAGCAATTAGCCGAGGCGTCCTCCAGTACGGCACGGGGGGCTGCAGAAAAGGGCAGGTCGAGGGGTTTGGCGGCTGAGCTCTGGTGTGCAGCGCAGCCCGCACCGCTCGCCCCGGCGAGCTCTCGCGCTCCTCCAGCAGCCTCAGCCTCGGCTCTTTACGTGCTCCTGGAGTTTTAATGCCTCATATACTGAATAAATGTATTTACTTCCTATTTATACAGTTGCCCGTGGTGCTCCCCCTTTGCTCTAAAACACTGTGCCTGCAGCTCGCAGGGAGACGCCACCAGCAAATTTCAATCATGAGAAGAAGGAGGAGGAGGAGGAGGAGGAAAGGGGGGAAGTGGAGGGAAAGGAAAAGCCCTGGAGGCTGGGCAAGGAAGCGGCAGTGGAGGGGAGGGGGGAAATGAGAAGACCGAGTCGGCACAGGTGGAGATACTGGTCTTTGCTGATCCACCAACTACATCACCACCAGCGTCATTACCTCCAGCCCCATCACCACCAGGGTCACCACCTCCAGCTTCATCGCCACCTCCAGCCACATCACCACTTCAAGCCCCATCACCACCAGGGTCACCACCTCCAGCCCCATCACCACCAGGGCCACCACCTCCAGCCCCATCACCACTGGGGCCACCACCTCCAGCCCCATCACCACCTCCAGCCCCATCTCCACCAGGGCCACCACCTCCAGCCCCATCACCACCTCCAGCCCCATCTCCACCGGGGCCACCACCTCCAGCCCCATCAGCACCAGGGCCACCACCTCCAGCCCCATTAGCACCTCCAGCCCCATCACCACCAGGATCACCACCTCCAGCCCTGTCACCACCAGCCCTGTCACCGCAGGCAGGCTGTCCTGTCCGCATGTCTCAGACCTGCCCTGGCACAGCAAAGCGGGCAGAATTTGTGCAAACCTGATTTGCTCTCCTGCCGCTGTTACATTTTTTTGCATTTCTCTGGGCATGGACAATTAAAATCAATGAAGTCAGTTTTGCTTTCATGTTCTCAGTGCTGAATCAGTTGAGATAAAATCATATTAAAGAAACAGTTACATATTTAAAGGCAGACATTGCCTGCACTGGAATTTTCTTTCACACAAATCAATGGAAACACTTCTTCTGGAATTAAGGCCTGATTTTTTTTTTGCTTTAAAATCCAAATGAGTCCCAATTTTACAATATACAAACACAAAGGCAAATCTGAGTGGAAGGCTTCATTTTAAGGAGGAGGGAAAGCAATTTTCAATACAGCGTAACAAAAACATTATTCCTACAGGAAAAAGGAGGGAAAAATAAAAAAAAAAGTAATCATTATCTATGAAATAGCTCGTGTTGAGTCACAGCCCAGGGAGGATTGCGCTCGGCGAGCGAAGAGCTGGTCAGACAGCTAAATTGATTTCGGAGCCCGGGAGGGAGAGGTGATGGAGGCCAGGCTGCCGGGGAGGGGCTCAGGACCCGGCAGGAGATGCCCCATCGCTGCTGGACCTTCGCCGTGCTGCCCACCCGGGCCCTGCCTGCTCTCCCACCGCCACCCCGCTGGCTGCTGCCTGGGATGCGGGAATTGGGCTGGGAGCATCAAAGCCAGGCATGGGAAAAAAAAAAAAACAACCAAAAAACAACCAAACCCCATCTTTCCCCTCACTCTGTTATTTTTGGAATAGATGCAAAACGACCCAACAGGGCGAGAATAAATATCTTTGCCCTCCAACAGTCCCTCAGGGTTGGGGTACGTCCCCCCTCCGTGCCTCAGTTTCCCCCGCAGCCAAGCGCCGCGCACGGACGAGCTTCACCAGCGCGGCGCGATGCCCACCGCCCTCTGCCTCCTCCTCCTGCTCCCGCCAGGGACAAATCCATCGCGTCACGGGCGCGCCGAGCATCATCATCGGCACCGAAAGGCATCTTCATTTCCCAGCCGGCGCTAACCCTCGCCCTCCTCCCGCCCGCATCCAGCGCCGTGTTTATGTTCCGCTTCCTGGGAAACAAGAGACTCGTTACCATGCGGAGGGCGACAGCAGAGCGATTAGTGAAATTTGTTACCCACATGCTCTGAACAAAATTAAATTAAAAGTGCTGCTTTGCTGTCAAGATAAGGGCCAAGCCGGAGAGATAATTTTTCACTCTCAAACACTCAATTACTCGCTGAGGCTGTATCAGATACAATCAAAAAATAAATAAATAAATAGAAAGACCCACACTGCCTCCAGGAACAGATGTAAAAGCCGTTATCTCTAGCGCAGTCCAGGGAAGTTAAAGAGCCTGCGGCTGCCGTGGCACCGCGACCGCTTTAATTGCGGATCCCTCTGCTCCCCGGCTCGCGCTCCCCGCAGCGGCCCCTCTCCCCGCGAGCTCCCTACCCCCGGCACAGGCAGGAGCATCACTGCACCCCCAGACCCACCGGGGATTTACGGGACCAAGGAGGCGGCTGGAGCAACCCCAGCCCAGCCCAGCCCACCTTCCCCGCACAGACCGGGATGGAGAGGGGCTCTGGGCGGGTTTTATGTGCTGATGCAGCGCCAGCTTCGCTCTGCGAGAAAAATAAGGCATCGTGCGAAAGCACCACGTTCGTGTGCTTGCTGGGAAAACAGCATCCCCGGCAGAGCTTCTGAGAGCTGAGGAAGGCTGGAAATAGTGTCCCTCATGGGCACACAGGGGTCTCCGCAGGGACGGGGGGGGTCAGCTGGGGGGAGGTGGCTGCACCCCGCTGCTCTGGGAGGTAAAGACGAGACTGGTGTCACGAAGGTATCTCATCCCCAGAGATGTGGGGATGTCCAGGTCGCATGGGACCCCGGTTGTCCCCTCTGGGGTGTTCTTGCCCGGGCTCAGGGAGAGCAGCACGGCTCCACGTGCCATGAACCAGCACTGACCCATCCGTCTGTCCCTGCAGCGAGCAGCTGTGTGTCCCCTGCCTGGGGAAACTGAGGCACAGATGGCTGCGCCACGGGCTGAGCGCACGAGGAGGGGACGGGCAGCGGCTGAGTCAACGGGGAGGGAGGGAAAAGGTTCCCCGATCACGGACAGACCCATCACTCCCTCTTGCAACCCAAATCAACGTGTTCGCTTCATCGCCTTGTGCCTGCCATGGGATTCCCAACAGCATCTCCCCCAGTTTGGAAGAGCTGCTGGGATGGTGAGCCAACGCCGGCGCAGACCCGGGGAGGGGGGCGATTCCCCGTGGAGCGCGGCAGAGACGGGGCAACGTGCTGCCCGCGGCGTTCGCTCAGCCCCGGCGGCACCGGGGGCACCGGCAGAGCACGGAGAGCAGTACCCAAACTTCATTCTGCATTTCGTTTAGTTCCCCATGAAATAATAAGTGTCTGCTGCCTCCGGAGACAGGAGAGGATCAAAGCGAAGCTTCTTCATATGTAACAGACTCCGAATACCTAATATTCCTTTATAAAAGGCCTTGTTTTAAACACCAAATACAGAGGCAGATCAAAGCTCAGCTTCTCATTTCTCTAACAGCCCTCAGAAGACTTCGCCAGCCAGCACGGCATACACACGCGCGCACACGCGCGCGGCTGACACCAATCCAAGGTACATAATTGGACTCTGCTAATTTGTCTAAACCATCACCGCGTGCTATGGAAACAGCCGGGTGCCTTGTTCATGGAGACCTCAGCTGAGGAGCATCCCAAAACCACGTCCTGCCTTCCCCGGGGTGCTGGGGAGCTCTCCTGGGATGGCAGCAGGTTGCTGGGATGGACTGAAAGCAATGGTTGAAGACAGACGGGGTGGGGTATATTTCCCACTCCTCTTTCAACAGGCGATGCCGAGAGGGGTGAAGCCATCCCAGACCCAGCGTGGAGGGGCGGGCTCGGGGTGGTCCAGCTCAGGCTGAAGCAGATGCCCAAAGAGCAGCAGCCAGCCGAGGACGCTCGATGAGAGACCCCAGTCGGGGCACTGCTGGGCGCCCACCGGCACATCTCAACCATCACCGTGTCAACAGCATCGCTTTGCGCGTGCACCCAGCGCTCCGCTTTGTATCCGGGTTTCCAGCAGCTCTCCATCCCTGACCTTCTCCTGCCTGCTGGGGGGAGCGAGACCAGCCCCAGCCCCAGGGACTCGCAGGTCCCAGGGGCTCAGACATGGGACCCTGGCAGGTCCCAGGGGCTCAGACAACGACCGGCTGCAGGAGGGGTCAGAGGGTCTCCAGGTCTCCAAGACGAACGGGGTTGGGATGCTCAGCCCCTCGCAGGACCTCCGCATGACGCCGTCGCTTTCCCTGCCTCAGTTTCCCCAAACCCAGGCTGTGGCACAGCACCTGCCCTGCGGACCTGACGCGGTGCTGATTTCCTCTTCATTTACCCCGTAGAAACCTTCTCCTAGAAGAGGCTCTGAAGGAGCAGGAACATTTCTGTGTCACAGAGCAGCTGCTCCGGGGCCCGCGGCAGCAGAGGGAGGTGGGGGAGGCTCACTCATGCCTTCCCCCTCCCCACCAGTGAGCCGGGGGGGGTGGCTCGTTACACTCACCGAATCCTTGGGACCAGCGCACCGCTGCGGGGAGCCCGGTACGGCCTCGGAGTTACGATGCTGCTTCTTTTGCCCCCCTCTACTCCACCGCTCTCTCTATCTGAACAGCCCGTGGGCAGGCTCTGCACAGGGCTGCAAAACCAGAGCCGGAGCTGAATATATTTTGCCGGGCAAGAGGCAAGCACCACCCCGCAGCAAGGGGGGATGGAGCAGGAGCGATGGACCGCGCAAGCGAGGTTTGTGCAGGGCGCTCCGCATCCCTGGTTTGGGGTTGGGGTGTTTTTTTTTGCTACTAATGTTTTCCTCTTGAACTCAGAGAGGGACCTGACTGAACACATCCCACGCCGCTCGGGGAGAAGAGAGGAACTGAGTAGGTATCAAAGCTTGCTATCGCCCGTGATGGGCAGCTGGGGACGTGGATTAGCATCGCTACAACACTGGCAGGTTCTCTCTGGCAGAGATTTCCAGCGCTGGTGGAAGGTGCGATGACTGACAGCCCTGGGGACAGGAGCCTCTGTGTATCACAGCGAGGAGGTTCCCACGCTTCCCCATTCTCCCAGGGGAGTGGGAAAGGGGAGAGCCACCCCCCCTACACCGCCCCAGCAAGCAGAGCCCTGGAGTGCACAAACCTGTTATGAACGGGTTGCAAGAAAACCTCATTTCTGGAAAAACCTCGTGGAGTCAGTAACGAGGGTCAGCAGGAAGGAGGAAACCAGCCACCCCCCGCCCCGGCTGAGGGTCCCTCCAACCTCCCAGCGCGGACCCCCGCGGAGCTGGACAGCCTCTCTCGGGACTCGTTTCACTTGGAAAAGCGGGACGTTAAGTCCCAATTCCAGCTCCCTTGGAGCCAGCCGTCAGCGCTGCCACCCAGAGCGGAGCTCACACTGATCCATCAAAAAGAAGCAGAGGGTGGAGAGCCGGCGCGGGCACAGGCACGGGGCCGTGGTGAAGAAAAGGGATGCCTCGCTGAAGACGGGTATGAACAGAGAGCTTCTTGGCGTGAGCCAGCTCCCCCGAGACACCGGTGACCGGCACTGCCTCTCCCAGCTCAAATCCCAGAGATGGGGCTGAGCCCAACAGCTGACCAGGACCAACGCTCCATGGGAAAATCTCCTCTGCGTTATTTCTCATGCTCTCCCCACCCCAACTTCTCTGGAGACTTTCCAAAAACAGGGGAACCTAAGTGGAAGGGGATCCCACAGACCGAGAAGGTGGGAAGAAGCGTGGCGCAGCGTGCTGGGACCACAGAAGGTGATGCCTCGGCCATCCCTGCCTCTGTGCCCGGACCGATAGGATTTACTTCTCTGTTTACTCCAGCATTGAAAACCCGATACCAATGGGTCTGCTGCTCCTGAGCTCCGAGAACAAGCTCTCCCTCGCTCCATATTTACCTATGGGAATGTCCCTCTAATACACCTTTGCCAAGGCACTACACAACCCGCAGTCTTTCTTTTACAGGAGACACTTGAGGCCCACAGCCACTTAACCAGCTCAAAGTAAACCCAAACCTACGCGCCACCTAAGTGGAAACTTCCCATCGCATCGGCCGGGATCAATGCCCTGACAG
>VUYV01000181.1:1305619-1370412 GCA_008711295.1 Anarhynchus alexandrinus | reverse complement strand
AAGCCCTCTCCAGGCCTGTATTGCAGGAAAATGTATCCAGAATAAAAGATCACATTTCAGACTCATAAATAAATGAAAAACAAAACTACCAGTAAACAGAAAGAAAAGTATTTCCTTCACGGTTCCCAGCGCTGCCACAAGACCCACAGTGCGCAGTGAAGACCATGGCCAAGGGACCCCCCTGCCCGTCATCCCTTGAGGGACCCCGACGCCTCCTCCTCCTCCCCAGGTGGTGGTCTGGACCCAAACCCTCCGCACAGCCTCGGCAGTCACCGCTTAACCCACGGCCGTTACCATTTTAAGCATCGATAGCAATAGGAGGTGGTGGTTTTCCCCTCACTGAGAGGCAATAGAAGGACCAAACCGTGCTCACGGGGCCGTTCCAGTCAACCTCCTGCCGTTGCTCCAGCGTAGCTGGCAACAGCTACCCAGGCTACAAGTAAAACTCAGCAGCCCCCAGCACGCTTTTGCATGGTGCAGCCTTTAGAGCCACAAACGCTGCTCCCATCCTCTGCGTGGCCCCGAAAAACATAGTCTGAAAAACCCCAAGCACTGGGAAGGCACAACGAAGAGAGGTCCCAGCGATGTGAGTTACAGCCAAACTGAACTTCAGCCCTTCCTCCAAAATAAAAATTTACCAAGAAACTGTATTTCACTCCTACCAAACCTCGGTTAGCCGGGGCAGCTGGTAGGGACCGTAGACGTGCAGCAGACCTGGATAAATCCCTGGGGGGGGACACAAGGTGACACCACTCCCAAGCACCTCCACGCACCACCACCCAGACGATGCCACGTGGGGTTTGCTCCTCTTCACCCCATCACGGAGGAGCTCCGGGGTCCCCACGCTCAGCAGCAATGGGGAGGACCTCCTGCCTTCCTCCCCAACCAAACTCCTCTGGCCGTGGCCAAACCCAGGGCACCGGAGGAGCAGCCGGTGACGGTGGCAGCCTACCTCGGGGCCGGCTCCGGCGTTTCCGTCTCCCCACGGACGTGCTGCGCAGCGCGGGCTGGAGCTGCCCGATCTCAATAGGCGTGTTGGTGCGAAAGCTCTCCTTGAACTTCTGCATCAGGGACTCCACCGTCTCCTGCGTCACCTCGGGAGCTGCAACACCGGCAAAGGGACTGCGGTTAAAAGATGACCGGGGCCACCGTGTCCCCACTGCCCGTACCACCCCTCCCTCGCAGAGGACAGCGTGAGTCGGAGCCGAGTCCTGGGGCAGGAGCTCTGCCAGGACCCTCCGAAGTCACCCACAGGGACTCATCCAGCGCTTTCCAAGTCTCACCAAAGCCACAGAAGTTAGAAAGTTTGGATTTTACAGAAATGGCATTTTTCACGCTGCTTTCCAGCATTGGGGATTACTCCTCGCCTCTTCCCCCACGTGCACGCAGGGCACTTGGCAGCATCGCGCCCTTATCCCAGTTACAGCCTGAAGGATTCAAAACACAAAGGAATCCCCCCACCCCAGGCACCGAGCTGCCTTCGGGTCGGGTTTAACTCTGCCCCGGGAGGTCGGAGTCGACCCCAGGCTTGGCAGCCTTTTTGGGGGGTTGGGTACTCCCCAGCAGGCAAGTTTGGGATTACGGAGCGATGGGCACGGCTGGGGAGGGAACCAGGCGAACGATGCACCTCTGGGCATGGCCCGAGGTGCAGCGGGAATCCCCGGGGTCCGCCGGGGGCTGCGCTCACACGCTGGGCAGCAGCACCTGAGCTCAAGAAACCACTTACTGCAACGTCCCACGGCACGTCGCAGCTTGCTGATGTTTAAGCAACTTCCCTCCTTGCTCTTGCACACCCCTACCCAGCGATGCCAAAAAAAAACCCCAACCCAGAATTGTCCTACAAAACTCACCACCCACCCGGCAATGGAAGGTTATGGGAAATCACAAAACTGCTCGCAAAGATGAAATTTGGGATCAAAAGATTTGTCCTCCTGCAGGCCACAGAGGTCTCCCAGGTTTAACAAATGGTTTGGCCTCTGTCAGCCCCTTGAATAAACTCATTAGCAGAACATAACCTCCGTCCTGTCTCCATTTCCAGAGTCACAGAGTCCCTCCGATCAGCTCCCAAAGCTCCCCCTGCCCGCAGCGTGCTGTGCGGGGCTGGCAGGGATCACCGGCCCTACAGCCACCCCGCATCCCGCTCGCATAAGGGATGAACGAGCAACCTCAGCGCTCCCCAGCCTGCCAGGAGTTACAGGCTGATGCACCACCCCGCCGCATCTCCCGGCTCCAGAGACACATCAGCACGGAGCTCCTCGGGCACCTGGCGAGCTCAGGGTGCGTAACTGCTCCAGACCACGGACCCTAATTCCCTTCGCAGTATGCGGCAGGGTCCATTTTAGTGCGAAACAAGGTGGTGGCCATGCAGGATGAGGCGTTTGTAATCCTAGACAAGGATTTGACTTCAATGTGGAGTCTGCAGCAGACTCCAACAACCACCCCAGCCCACAAGCCCACGGAGCAGCTCCTCCTTCCTTCTCCCCAAATCCCAAAGGCGATGTCCTCGGCCTCCCCAGGGGCAAGAGGCTCTAGACCACCCCAGGATGCTTTTATATCCCCGCAGGCTGCAGAGAAGGTACCACAATCCACCAGGGCCACTGGGAGGGGGAGCCCCAGCGAAGAGCAGACCGGCTGCCGTGCCTGCAGGCACATCAGGAGAGGATCCATCCACCAGTGCTGCCGCACCGGGCGGTGGAGAGACGAGGATCAAACCCACTGCCCACGTAAGCACCCAAGGTGGGAACCATTTCAGGAGAGCTCCAGAAAGAGGGTGGCCTAAGGGACCAGCTATGTTACATCTTCTACTTATTCAACCCCAGGCACCAGAGAGCACAGGCAGAGCTCCCCAAAGCCCCCTGCATTTACGGCAGGCGCGGCCAGATCCTGTGACGTTGGATGCCCCAGGAAGCAGCATCCCAGGGGGGGAAAAACATCAAGAGTGGGGGAGGGGTCTCCACAGAGCATCTAGTCCCACCCCTGACAGCACACATCCAACCCCCTCTTGCAGGGCTCCTCCGAGGCACTGGGGAAGGATGGAAGGAAGGATGGAAGGAAGGAAGGAAGGATGGAAGCAAGGAAGGAAGCAAGGAAGGAAGCAAGGAAGGAAGCAAGGAAGGAAGCAAGGAAGGAAGCAAGGAAGGAAGCAAGGAAGGAAGCAAGGAAGGAAGCAAGGAAGGAAGCAAGGAAGGAAGCAAGGAAGGAAGCAAGGAAGGAAGCAAGGAAGGAAGGATGGAAGGAAGGATGGAAGCCAGGAAGGAAGGATACTGCAGGGAAGCAAGGTAGGATGGAAGGAAGGATGGAAGGGAGGAAGGAAGGAAGGATGGAAGGGAGGAAGGAAGGAAGGATGGAAGGGAGGAAGGAAGGAAGGAAGCAAGGAGGGAAGCAAGTAAGAAAGGAAGGGAGGAAGCAAGGAAGGATGCTGCGGCAGCACCGGTGCAGCTCAGCACCCCACTGCCGTGTCTGCGGAGGGAAGGCCATCCCCGCAGCTCCTTCGCCCGGGAGCAAGCGTAGCAGGGCCTCCCTGCGAACAGATGGCAAGTTATTTGAACCTCGGGGCTGTGCGATATATAACGTGTGCAAGCGGAGCCGGGAGCTCGGGAACCGCGCGGCTGAGGCTTATTTACCGAAAGGAAGCCAGAAGGAGAGCGCAGGAGGGGAGGAGGAGAGGGCCATGCCCTCAGCTAGCGACGAAACGCGGCGAGGTCGCAGCTTTCTCGTGGTCCCTGCTCAGCTGATGGGAGTAATCAGCGCCGCAGCGATCGTACCCCATCTGGCCCCCACGCTCGGCACATCCATCCAGAGGCATCTGCTCAGGCGTTGTCAGCGGAGCGAACGCCAAAAGCAGGGGGGAGCGTTACCTTCACAGGGAGAGGGTCCCCGCGGTCGCCGGCTATTTGCCATGATGTTATAAATACTTATTCCAGGAATGGGAGCAAAAAGCTGGTGCATCTCACCGCCCTGCACAGCTCGTGTGCGCCAGCACATCCTTGGCCTTTCCGTGCCCCTGAGCTCGGGGGTTTGGAGCAATGAAAAAAAAATAAAAAGAAGTAAAGAAGAAAGGAAAAGAAAAAAGAAAAAACCCTTGTCAACATGATCTCAGGAAGCAGAGTTCGACATGGCCTGCATGGAGAAAACCCTCGCTGACAAAAGAGAGGTAGCTGGGCTTCAAGTGAGTGAGCATCAGGGGTCAAGGATGAAGGGAGGACCCTTCATGCACTGCCAAGCGTGACAAGAGGGAGGGAGAAGAAACCAATGCACTGTAATGTACTAAGACACGGCACTCCCTAAGGCCACTGGGACCCTGTTGACTATGGAGGTGTCCATCACATCCATAACAGAGAGACAGTCCACCGCACACTGCCACCTGGGCTTCACCACCCAGGGATTTCTGTAGCCAACCATCCGAGCCTGGACAGCCGGGGCAGGAACCCACCACCCGCCCACACCGATGGCTCTGTGGGCACCACACAGCAAACACGAGTCCGCACACACGCACTGCCCTGCCACACACGCACTGCACGCACGCCTGGCATTCCCGTCTCCCACAGAAGTTGTAATTGTTCAGAAAAAGAGGGAAAGAAGTGCTACCACAGGGCGGACAATGCCCTCAAGAGCTTGCTTTAACTTTTGGTCAGCCCTGAAGTGGTCAGGAGGTTGGACTACACAATCTTTGTAGGTCCCTTCTGACTATTCTACTCTACTCTACACCAATTCTAATTCTGTTCTTTCTATTCCCCAGCTCTGCCCTGCCAGACCCGCCTGGGCTGCCCGTGCCAAACATGGACTCGGGCAGCAGCTCCCGGCACTGCCGCGCTATCCGCAGGCTGCTCCCTCCCACCAACACGATGCAGCCACATCGTCAGCACCTCCGCACCGGCTCCTCCCGACGACGATCGAACACGACACAGATTTAGAGGCTCTCCTTGAGCAGAGCTTGCCAAACCGCCTTCTCTCCCATCCCTGCTTTCCAGGAGATAAATCCCATCAGGGCTATCGAGCCCACGTCTTTGGCACCACGTCGAGAGCTTCTCCAGCCTGGCAGAGGTGGTGAGATCCACCCCGAGGCTTAGCACAACGCTATGAGCTCAATCTCACCCCGTCCTACAGCGAGGGCCTTCGGCGGCGTGACAACCCCACAAACGAGCTGAAGCAGAGGAAGCCCGAGGCTCTTCAGCCTCCGCAAAATCAGCTCCCATCGCCAGCAGCGATTTAAGGACGCAGCTGAAGGTCACGGTACCTTTGTAAAGCACACTACATGTTCCCGTCGTACACCTCCCTCCTGTCCACCCCCATACGCTATTTTGAAAGCGATTTGCTCTCCTTATGGCTCCCCTGTTCGCTTGAGCATCTCCCACAAAACGATTCATACCAATAGCCTTGCTTGCTTCCATCCTTTTTGCTGGCACAAATTGCAGTGGGAAAATATGTTGTTTGACTTAAAAGTTACAACAACAACAAAAAAGTCATCAAACTGAACAATTTGGGTAAAAATACATTGCAACAGAGCTGGGAAGTGGCAGCACTCATTCCAGTCCTCGCGGGAGTCCCAGTGCAGCCAGGAGCGCCGTACCTTTCCCAGACACAAAGACTGGGTACGGGGGGCTGTTCTGGGGACGTACCAAATCTAGTATCTCACCAGCTTCAGTGGCCAGGAGGGGTTCTCCAAAACACCGTCCCAGGCTTGGATCGGCACAAACACCCACAACTTGTATTTGAGAGACGCACTAGCTGCGTGCCTCCACCTCCACTGGTTGCACGTGGACGGTGCCTCCACCACCCCAGGACATTCCCGAGGGCCCAGCTCAAGGGAGAAGGAACTGCAAAACCCCTTTGACTGTGCAACCAGCAGAGGCCGGGAAGACGGGATGGAGATGCTGGTGCTGGAAGTGCCCTAATAGCCCTTGGAAACAAGCCCTCAACCTCGCTGAGATATCTTAGGGTCTTCAGACATGGCCTTGGAGGACCCCAATGGAGGAGCTGTACCATATGCTAGAGTACTACCCTCAGCCTAAGCCAATGCTCCTGCACCCCACAGAGACCCCACATCCACCCAGTACCCAACAGCCCCACGCGATGCTGCCGGCGGGGCAGGGGAAGGGCAGCAGCTCCTCTCCAAACCAGGCTCAACGCCTCATGGTGTCACAGGGCTGTTGGGAGAGCTGGACAGCCCCACGGCTTGGTTTTTGCAGGTTGTTAAAACAGAGCGGTGAGGCTAAAAGTCTGCAGAGGTGCCATGTTCCCTGTCTCCCAGTCTTTGGTGTTTGGCTTAAAGTTTTGTTCTCTGGAGCCACGACCTCCTCTGTCCTCCTCACACAACATCTACGCCCCTACAGCAGCGGGGAGAAGACTGGAAAAGCAACAGCTTCTATTAGAGCTTCCCACAGTAGGTATTGAGTAAAACATTTTTTAAAAATACAGTGTTTTTATGCATCTGATTTTCCCATCCCTCTCTTTGATTTCTGAGTGTCAGAGGGCAAGTTATTATCGATTCCTCAACGTTACCAGTGGTTCAAAATGCTCCCAGAGTTTTGGAGAGAGGAGTAACTCGCAGAGCAGCTCGAGAGCATGCCGCTTCGCTGGAATCAAAGTGTTTTGCAAGAACACATCAAACTTAATCAAGGAATAAATGGAAATGTTTGGGCGCAATTAGAAGTCGAGGTTGGTGGGGTCTTTTACCTCCCGACCTGCACACGCATTCATGACGGCACCCGTGGCCACGGGTAGGACACAGCCCCCTGGACTCGGATACCACCTCTTCTCCGTGCCTGTCTCCTGCCCTCTCGCTCACTGCTTCCAGTATTTTTCAAATAATCCACTTTTTCTAGGCACAGGGGAGGGTGCACTCCCGGGAATCACTGATGCTGGCTCGAGAGGTCTAAGGCATCATCACGTCCATAACGCACCAAGTAAACATGAGGTACGTGTAACGCAGTTATAATAGTTTCCTCCAAATCAAACCGCTGAGTTTCAACACGCACATTTTGCTGCTTCTGGATCAGTATTTTGGAAATTTCTATTCTACAAAGTATTTGAAGAAATCAACTTTCTGATTCTACTTAGGACGAGCGTAAATTTCACAATACTGGAAGTTCTCCACATGGTGGAAACCCTGTCTTCTCACCAGCTCTAAATAATGGGTGTTTGTTGCTTTTCGAAGCATGAAATAAGCAACAGTGTTTGTTCTGAAACTGGGATGTGGACTGATTTCCAACAGTGCCACCCTGAAGGTACTAAGCTCCAGAAAGCAGAGAGTTTGACTAGCCTAAAAATTAGGTAATTACACCGATGCCTGTGTGATGACTGCGGGAGAGATTTGTACAACCGCTTCACACGTGTTGGGATGAAAACACATCTGGAGAGTGATGTCCTGCACTGAGCAGAGTGGATATGGCACAGACACAAGAAACACTGATAACCTTATCTCTCCGTCTCTTTCTCCAGCCACCGAACACCTCTGCCACCCCTCGAGCAAGAGTCTCTGTCCCCATCCATCCCCTGCTCTCCATTAGTCCACATCATATGCCACGTGCAGGCGCGCAGTGTCCAAGAAACCCTGGGAGACTGCTGCCTGCATTACACAATCAACTCAGGACATATATATATGGAGATATATATATTTTTAAAAAATATATATATATAAAAACATCATAACAAAGCACAAATAACCACACATCCCCATCCATCAGGGGACCAAGCACCTCCTGCAGCGCATACATCTCCAAGCCATCCTCAGGCGAACCCATCAGGGGACGTGATATACGCGGCCCGGCGCGCTTTGCCGGCGCTGGCCCCCAGCCCAGCCTGCCACGGCGGCGCGAGGGGGGATCAATCTCTCGCCGAGAAGCTCTTTTACACGGAGGGGTTTTTTCAGAGGCAGCGACACAGGGATATGGGAACCCGGGAGCATTCTATCCATCTCGAGTCATTCCATCTCGACTTTTCCTTTCTTTTCTCTCCCCGGCCCCTTTTTGTTGGGTTTTAGAATAGAAAATGTATACATTTTTTTAACATAGCTATTAATACATACGTATTAATAATTATATACATTAATAAATCTCTCCCTATAAAAATAGATTTTTATACGTAAAAAAATCTGATTTTAATTGCAAATTGGAGGGGGAGGGTAGCAGAAGAAGAGATAAAGTTTTATTCAAGATGTCTCCTTTGAAGGAAACTGAACAAATGTACTTTCCTCCTTCATATATTCATGAGATGACTGCTTCCCTACCCCGTTCTCCACCACCCTCAGCTCCGGGCTCAGAGCCAGCACAGTCCTTATCTGGTACGAGGCAGGGGGGGAAGAAAAAAAAAAAAAACCACCCTAAAAAGAACAGAAGTTTTCAGTAGTTTAACAAATCTGAAAAAAAAAAAAGTCTCCATTGGTTTTTAATAAAGCCTGGGGTGCGTGACGGGGAAGGGGGGATGCCGGGAGAGGCTGGCATGCAGCATGGCAGGGGGACGGAGACCCGCATTCGCTTGGGTCTGGCGGTGGGGACAGGAACCCCAGGGAGCACCAGGGCACCCCACAACCCCTCTGACCACGCACCCACTCTTTGCTTTTCCTCTTTATCGCAAAGCTTCGCCGTTCCCCCCCCCATCCACAGAGAGCAGGAGATCGTATCTGCACCTCCTGTCCTTGCTGCAGCAGGGTGAGCTGCTCCTCAAGCCGGCAGGACCCAGGGGAACGCTCAGCCCGCCGGGACGGGGCATCCGGAGCCGGAGCCCACGGCAGCACCTTCCCAGCACCGGCTGCCCTGACCCTTCTTCATCCTCTCTCCAGTCACGGCGCTCAATCGCTTCCCAGCTAATTGCCTCCACTCATGTGTGCAAACTAACCGTTTACTGGAAAATGCCACGGAATGTTAATTTCATTCGGAATCGGGTAATTGCACAGCACTTCCATATTTTTTTTTATTATGGGAAATGAATAAGCATTGTATTAATAGCACCGTTCCCAACCCTGACCACAATCGTGGCCCCACCGCCGGAGGCTGCGAGTTATTCGTCACCCCGCACTTTCTCTGCCTTTCTACCTTCCTCCCTTCCCTTCCCCCCGCCGCGCTCCCAACTTCCCACGCTGGTAATTAAGATAATGCAATATAATTATAAACACATCGCAAAAGATCAAACGCTTAAGAGCCGCGGTCCAACAGTCCCCGCCTCTGCCTCGCACCTTTGCGTTGCGAGCATCTTTCAACAGCACACGGGTCCCCGCACTCCTTGGGCTGCCACCAGCTGGGCTGGACCTTCCCAGGAGCTGTTTCTGACCAGGAGACCCTCAGCTCTCCTGTGGGGCAAAGACTTTTCCAGCACACCCCTCCCCTGACATGTACGGAGTGTTTACCTCTTTATGCCATTCCTCCTTCTGCAAGGAGAAGCCTTTGGCCACGGGATGCAGTCCCGTGAAGCCTGCCCCATCTCCCCCTGCCCCACCACTGAGAAGGTCCAGGCCAGCAGAGACTCTGTTTCCCACCTTCTCTACTCTAAGAAAACCCTTAACTTACCTTTTTTTATGAGACACCGTAACATTTTCGCTTACGCAGCAAGCAGAGAGGAGCAAGGGAGATGGGCAGATCCTCAGTAGCAGCTAATGCTCCTCAAGTTATAAAATAATTGAAAAGTTAAATAAGAACACTCTGGAGGAAGCTTCCCAATTCGGTGCTAATGGGCACACGGAGAAGCTCGGGCTAATGTTGCGTGGAGGAGAGCTGCCAGCTCGAGAGCACAGCGCTGACCTCCAGCTCCCTTTCTCCATCCCACATCTCCTACAACTCCACAAAACCAGGGGGGAAACTGCCCTAGGAGCTGGCTGGGGCACAGACCCACCGAGGGCAGGAGAAAGCCCCGTCCCCACCTGGCTGAGGAACCTCTACTGGAGGATGAACTTGGAAGCAGCAGCACTTTGGCATCTGTAAGGCAGGAGGTGGGTGAGCAAGTCCTGGCACCCCCAGGGATGGGCATGGTCAGGGAAGAGCAACGCCAGCAAACGTGGGTGGGAAACGTGGCATGGTGGCCCCTTGGGTGAGCAAGTCCTTCACTCAACTCCCAACTGTCACTCAACTCCCTGCTCGGCAGCGCGGTCGCAGAACAGAATCACAGCATCCCAGACTGGTGAGGGTTGGAAGGGCCCTCTGGAGCTCCCCCAGTGCCACCCCCTGCCAGAGCAGGGGCACCTCCAGCAGTGGCACAGGACGGCGTCCAGGCGGGTTTGGAATGGCTCCAGAGTGGGAGACTCCCCCACCTCTCTGGGCAGCCTGTGCCAGTGCTCTGCCACCCGCACAGGAGAGAAGGCCCTCCTCAGGTTCAGATGGGACTTCCTATGCTCAAGTGTGTGCCCGTTCCCTCTTGTCCTGTCACTGGGCACCACTGGAAAAAGACTTATCACCTACACGAATTTGCTAATTGGAAATTAAGTTTTCTTTACCCAACAGGCAAGGTGACATCCTTTCCCCGTACCGGCAACTCCGTGCCACATGCCAGGGAGAGCAAGGGAGCAATGTCAGCCCAGAGGAGAAGGGCAAGCCACCGAAAACCCGTATTGCAATGGGGCCAAGAAGCTTCAGCCATTCACACGAGGCCCAAAGGCCACCAGAGGATCCCCCCTGCAGTGACAAGGACCAACCACCTCCCACAGCAGGAAGCACACGGGTGCAGGCAGGAAAGAAGCTGCTGAGAGCCGGTTTGTGGGCTCAGGAGAAGACCTGGAGCTGAGGGAACGCCCGGAGAGCACAGGCGGTGGAAAGCAAACCACTTCCAAGCCACACGAGCGAGGCAGCGAGGGCGAGCACGGCCAGAGCCCGCAGGACCCGGTGGGTGAGTCGCAGCAACCGCTGTAACTCAGCGGGGCCGTCAGAGAGGATTGATTTGAAGCACCTTGTTAATAAGTTCCCTCTCCCGCCGGTCCTTCGGGTAGGTCACTGCCTCATGATAAATGGGGCTGGAAGGTGCCTGCAAGACCTAATACCAGCGCAGGTGCCCGGCCTCGATCCATCTTCCTGAGGAGCCAGGTGACAAAACTAACTGTCCCGGCACCGTAGCCAGGTAAAACATGACCGATAGGAAGAGGACATGCAAACAGAGCGAAGAGCTGGTGCCGCAGCTGCCCTCCCCACTGCCCTCCCCATAAAAGCCACAAGCCCAGGAGGGACCGATGGGGAGAACATCTCGCACACGCTGACCGGCGGAACCGCGACGCCGCTAAAAGTCAAGGTGAAAAAGCGTTGAGCATCATGGCCCAAGAGGAACCCATCGCTCTCATGCAGGCGGCAGGATCTGGAGCAGCCTCAGATCTGAGCCACGCGTCCCAGGGGCTGCCCAAGCCCTCATCGGCATCTATTTATTTCCAGCAGAAACGGGAACATTGTGGGGTTGTTCTTCATCCCAGCCCCCATGTTTGCTCCACAGTGACACCATGGAAGGACGGCCCCGGGCAGAGCTGAAGCTCTCCCAGGCCCTCTGCATCGCAGACGAGGCAGCTGCAAGATGCAGCTCAGCACAGAAAGGCAGGAGAGGCGAGGACACTCAAGATCCCTCAGGGTCTCCCAAGGAGAATAAACAGCCACCATATTATTTTTTTAGATTTTGCATCGGGGAGGAAAAAAAAGAGGAAGTTATAAAAAAAACAACCCTCATCTCAAAGCTAATCCTGGTCAACAACTGGCCTACAACCCAGCTACGCCTTAAATAATGTAGAGCTTTATCAAACATTCATAGTGATGCACAAAGTGATGAACAACGTGCACCTGACATTTATATAAATATAGTTCCTGATGGCTTGTTTTCCTTGGACAGCCAAAACTTCACAGCTTATCTTCTGTGAGCTTGTGATTTCGCCCGGACGAAAAGCACTTTGGACACCTGGGGAATCAGGGCTACCGCACGCAAAACTGCCACGACATCTCCGCCAGGCGCCAGCAGCCCCACAAAACCCAGCAAAAAGCCCATCTCAAAAGAGCTGCTGCTGACCTGAGGAGCCACAAGTCAGCCAGCCGTGGCTGGGAGAGGGGACGACCAAGGGCGTTTCGTCTCCCCGGGATGGCGTGCCGCGTCGGGGCGAGACCAGCCCAAGCCTCGCAAAGCGGCGATAAACCAGCGGGACTTCACAAAATCGCCATCCCTACGGGATGCTCAGCAAAACGCTGGCATATTGAAACACCCCTTTTCTCCTCCATTCCCTACGGCATCATCAGAAGCAGCTTTTCCATCTGCTTCTTCCCTCCTCTGTCTTATGAAATTATGAGGGGGGTACGGCAAAGGGAGGGGAGAAAAACAAGAAAACCGCATGAGGAAAACCAACCTCCCAGCCTTTTCTCAGCAGCCACACTTACTGTGGGCTCTTCTAGCCTCAGAGATGTTTAAGCCTTAATTAGTCATTCAGCACGTGCCAGCACAGCACCTCTCTCGGCCAGAGGGATGCAGGACCAGAGGAGGCCACCGGCCCCGGGAGCTTCCCCATCCCTTCTGACCTGCTGCTGGAGGCAAGGAGGCACGTGGGACGTGGGTCTTTCTGGGGAGACCTGCAGAGCATGCTCCCACGCACCCGTAATGCTGCCTTAGGCCACTTTCTGGGGGGTGTAAGGGAGGGGGAGCGTGTCCCACAGGACCACCAGGCTAAGAGACCATCGTTCCCTCTCTCCACGTTGATAGGGCCAACCCAAATTTTGGATAAAGGCAACCGGTTTGGTGTGATACGATGACGAAAACAAACCTAAAACTCTAGCCTGGCAGCTCTCTGTTCAGAGCTCAAAAAGCAATTAATATATTAATTATGACTGTGTTTATCTCTCTGGAAAGCAAAGCTTTTCCCTGGCAGGTATGGACATTTTCAAATCAACATTAAAGTCAGAGCTGGCATCACCATAAAACTGAAGGACCCAACGGCATATCCATTGTAACCACCGCAACTGGGGCCCCCAGTCTCTTCATTAATGCATTCAAATGGGCTGGAATTAAGCACGTTGGACTTAAAGACATGTTTAATTTCTCTAACAACTAGAGACACTAGCTAAACATGTGCTTAAATGCTTTTCTGAACTGGGACCCAATTCCTCCCCTGTTGGGCCCCATTGTTTTTTATTTCTTTAAAGCTGAAATTTGCAGCCAGGTTTTTTTCCGCCAGGAACAGCGGACTGCAGAAAACACTTTCCACTCGCAGGCGACGCGAATATACATTTTCAAAGGTCTCTGTAAATTACGCAAGGAGTTGGCGGGGGATTAGAGCCGGGAAAAGCTGATCACGTACAAAGAGGGTCACGATCCCATCAGGTCACTGGAAAGAAGACAGAGCCCCAAGACACATCAGATGCCGGCCTGACGTACTGTCCCATTTTAGACTCCAGCAAACGTTAAGTCGTCGTTTTATTTATTAAAGGCTCAGAAAGCCTCCGGTTAATGCTCGGATTCAGGGTGGCACTGCATCCACCTATCCAAGTGAACAGCAGATGCAGACAGCGGCTCCCGGCACGGCGGCGCGGGCACCGGGGACGGCACAGCCATGTCCCCTCGAGGATGCCGGGCTGTCAGCTCAGGGACGGCAACATCAGGCCGGTCATCTCGCCCCCATTGCCTGCGGGCTCTCTCTTCTCCATCACGGAGAACACCATCACGCTGCCCGTTATGAGGGCATCGCCTGAGACTCACACTCCATCTTTAAATCTCACGGCCAAGATAGCGCAGAGCTCAGGTATCTGCAATGAATGCCACTCTAGGGCACAGCTTAACCACCTGCCCTCCTCTTTCACATCTCAGCCCCCAAAACATTCCTTTCCCCAGCCCTGACACCACAACCTCGGGCCACAGCGCTGCCTTACCTCTTCCCTAAAGGAGTCTTCACTGGGCGATGAAGATGATGGCTGAGATGCGGCCACAAGAACAGCTGCTCCAGCACTGGTGGGCGGCATAGGAAGCTCCCCCTCCTCATCACCAGGACCCTTCCCTGCCTGCCATTTGCTGTTCTCTCAAACCTAGACCATTTGCCTCCCCTGCCAAAACCCCTTCTCCTGCAGTTCTCCTGGCCCACATCACCCAGAGCGGTTTGGCTGGGAGGCTATCGGGACCACAACCCCTTACGTTAGCAGTTCTCAACACGTCCTTGTCCTTGCCCTGTCTGCTCTCTGGCTGGACTCCCCTCTCCAACTCACAGACGAGGACTGGACCATTAAGTGACATGACCAGGGTTACCAAAGCAGCCGGTGGCAGAGCAGAGCAGGAGCTACATCTCCAGGTCCAACTCTAGGTGCCAGACCATCTTTCAGGCATGCTCAAAAGCCTCTCGCTGTCACTACAGAGAAAAGCATCCATGGATTAAGTAAGAGAAACTTCAGAGGTTTACCTAAGTTAACACAGCAGGTGAGAAGAAAGTCCAGGAGATATGAATTCAAGATGACTGCCCAACCACACCTTTGATATGCCTATGGCATTAATCATTGGTACCATCAGTAATAAGTCCTGTCTCCTGTCTCGACTTGGAGGCCATACCCAGACTGCAGAGTCTGTGAAGCCAGCACAAAGGCCCGCTTGAAAAGTTCTTTTTTTGAACATGAAAGAAACTGAGAAAATAAAGATGGGTCCTTTGTTGCAGGACTCGAATTGCAGATACTCGATTTTCAAGTCTGACATCTATTTTCTCCTCAGTTTTCACCAGGCAGAAGTTCTGCTTCTCACTGATCCCCAGATTGGGTTTGGCAAAAACCTTCTCATTGGGGAACTCGGGGATAACCCCACATTCAGGCTTGCTGGACTTTCATCTGCCTTCGTTAACTAACCCCATCTCTGCGCGTCCAGCGTGTCCCACCTGGGGACGCAGCCGTGCTGCCTGCGATGGACCGGGGGCCAAACTACCCCAAACAGCATTTGAGGGACAGAAGCAAAGGGCTCCCGCTGCTGCAGGACAAAACCGCGTCGGTAAAGATGCGAGGCGGGTATATTAAAAGAGAAAAGCAAGTTAGGAATTCCCAAAGGGCTGCAGCTTGAGGCCATCTGCTCGGGAAAGGCAGGAGAGCAGAAATCATCAGGAGTACGGACTGGAAACTACGCAGAGAACCGAGGCACGGCTCCCCGCGGCAGCGAGAACACTGACATCGCCTGCACGAATTTACCCAAATCCCATTAACTGCAGAACGCCGTGTACACATGGGGACTGGGTTTGGACATGGGGGTCTCCCCAGTGAAGACCAAGACCCCAGAACCTCACCCCACACCAGCAGACCCCACTTGGCACCACGCGCACCCACGGGGCACGAAACCCCCAGAGACCTGATCGCCAGAGAGAACCCAAAACCACGAGGATCCTTTTGGCTAATTAGGACTGCCTAGCTATTGCCCCCTTCCTCACTCCATCTCATTTTGTTATATTAATAAAAAAAAAAAAGACCACATTTTCTTCTTAAACTGCCTCAGATTTTCCTTTGGTCTAAATTCATCTGGGCTCTGTGCAATGTCACCAGGTCAGTTTGTGCTCCTGCTGTAATTCTAATTTTGTCAGCTTTCCATTTTCTAGGGAGTTGGGGGATTTTTCTTTCTTTCTTTCCCTCCCCCCGCCCCATCCCCCCCCAAGTCAAAAATGATTTTGCATAACAGTAATAATGTTAATGGCCCTGCACAGCGCATCCAGACTTCAGCTGCAGCCAGGGAGAAATAAACATCTCATCTTTGCCCTGCTGTTTATCTACCCACAGCAGAGCCCGGTATCAGGTCAGAACCTGTAATTTCATTAACTTTATCACTCAGACGCGCTTGTTGCTGGATGTCATTATTCAGCACATCGCTCCCGTGGTTTTGTTTGCGCTGGGCTTCACTTCAGATGCTCCGGCACCGCGCGGGACCATCCCTCCCATCCGCATCGCTCCAGAGCGCTGCCCGAGACCGGGGAGGAAAGTTTGGCTCCAACACCACACGATCCGTGCTCTGCACAGCATTTTGTGCTGCTCAACCTCCCGACCAGGGACTTCTCTCCCATTTCACCGGGCCGCAGAGTCATTCATCCACTGCAATTCCCTGCTTGACCCGATACATCCAGAAGCTCCACGTGGGGAATAAAAAAAAAATAAACCCACTTTTCCTCGTGGAAAGGGTAAGCGAGGCCGACAGCCGCACAGCGCGGGATGCACGAATCCCCAGTGATGGAAAGCGCCCGCCGCCGGCACGACCCGGCACCTGCAAATCAATCACTGCCCGGCACTGGGGGAAAGCAAGCAGCGCAGGCAGGTGGAGGGCGAGCCGAAATGCTCCATCTTCATCGGATTTGCCATCCCTGGTAATTAATGCTGGGAAGTGACACTTGAAAGAGCCTCTAGTGACAGCCCCAGCGATGATACCGTTTGGAGCCCGCTGACAAGTCCCAGCTGATGTCTTATCACAACGCTACACCGCAAGGAGCAGCAAGGAGAGCTTTTCCCTTGAGCGCTGATGGACTCCCCGGGATGCGGGCACAGCTCCTCACCCAGCCCTGCTCATCGCACCCAAAGCTGGTGGGTCCGGCCGGGCAGCGGGTGGACGGCTGACCCCATCCTCGAGCTGGAGCCATGCTCCAGCTGGCTTCCCCGCTTCAGGCATCCATCTTCAACCCACCTGTAAAACGGTGCCTGAGCAGAACTGATTTCCAGCCCCGGGGGATCTCCAGGTACGCGGTGTCTGCTCGCACCAACTGCGGAGCTTCTCACCCCACCTGCCGCAGCCCCGCGGGAATCCCGGCCGCATCTGCTGCCGCCGGCAGGTCGAGGCGCTGGTGTGAGCAGCACGTCCAACACCTCCTGAACCACCACCTTTCCCACCCGTGTGCAAAGCCCACAGCACCTCTCTTTTGTATTTCTGGTGTAAAAACCCTACAGCCACCTCGTCCGTGGCAATCCAGGCTCCGGCCAGCGTCAGCAGAGAGGAGCAACTAGCACCTACCGAAGCTTGATCCTTCAGCAAAGCCTCATCCAAGAGCGTCCATCTGGGAGGAAACACAGAGTGAACCGGCACGGTTTGGAAGGATGAGACCAGGCAAGGCACAAACCTGCCTCGATCCACGGTGCGGAGCCTGGCAGCATCGCCAGCTGAACCCGTGGGAGCATTTGGGATCGTATCTCACAGCCTGGGGTAGCCCTGGCCCTGCAGGCAGCTTGCAGCCCTGCCACGGGGAGATTTTGCAGTCAGTATAAGAAGTGTCTTTATTGCCAATTCCTGGAACCCTCAGATAGTTTAATATTCTGCCCTAGATCTTGTTTACTATTATGTTTTGAAGAGGACTGAAATGCAGTTACTGCTGTCTTCCCCACTCACACAACTCTAAATAATTTATAGAAAAGCAAAACAAAGAAGAGAATATGAAAGAATAAAAAAGGCAGCTCAGTTACGATATATGAAGGCTTTCATTTGTTCATTCTTACCAAGCAGAGAGTTGGGGAAACATCTCTTAACACCGTGGGCCGGTACCAGCCAGCCGTACACAAAGGGGGATGCCAACAGGGATGCTCAGCTCCGCACTCGAGGACGGCAGATGGACCCCTGGGCACCTCTGCGTTTGTTTGAGCAACGATAACCATCCCCGTTGTAATAACCTTGCTTGGAAGAGGAAAGAGTAAAAAAGCACTTTAAGGGTGGAAGAAACACAACCTCAGCCACCGCTTATGACCACGGCAGCTGCAGGGACCCGCTTTTCCAGCCACGATGCATCACCCCGCTCCCACGCTCAGAGCTGCAGAGTCTCCTCCATGGAGAGTCCCTGTCCCCATCCCTGTCCCCCAGCACTGCCACCGCGGGTGCTCCGAGAGGGACTGCCCTGTCTTTATGGAAATCCCACATGCCAGTGGGATGACGGAAGGGACTGTCCAGCGTCACCCCAAGAGCCCCTTCCCTGCGCAGAGGGAGCCGGCGCATCCCGTCCTCGCTCCTGCTGGAGTCACTCAGCAATTAGCACTAATGTACTTTGCTTTTATTTATTCAAATGCATTTTACCGTGCGTTGCAGGTGAACAATATTAAATGGCTTCTAATAACATTTCAATAAGCAGAGGTGGGTGTTGCGGCTTCTGAGAGACAGACTTTAAAAACGCAGGCAATCAAATGTGCATTAGCCGAAACACTCCAGGGAAAGCGCCGCGCTGCTCCGCACCGGAGGAACGTCCCCCCGAGTCACGCGGTTGCACCCGTGCAGCCCCCGGTCCCTCCGTCCCCATGCACAGGGAGGGGGGCAGCACCCAGACCCTGACTGGTCCTCTTGCCACGGCTCCCCACGCGCAAAGAGCAGCACGAGAGGGTCCAGCAGCACGAGAGGGTCCAGCAGGACGGGTTTGAGCCGCAGTTAAGAGAACAACTAAATAAAGGGCAACGGGTCCAGACTGCTTCATACACGCTGGCCACCTCCTAGAGCTCCTCAGCGCCTTCCAACAGTGCGTTCAGATGCCACCAGTGCCCGTCACCTGTGGTTTGGTCTCTCCTCCTCTCCCAGGAGAAGCTGACAGCAGGTAAGGCACCTCCCCAGCTGCTCAGCCCCGGCCGTACGGGGTCCCCCCTCTGCTCCCCCGTACCCGGCTCAGCCAGCAGCGGGTGCCATCCTGTACACTGTCACCGCAGGGGACCCTCTCTGCCCGTCCTACTGCGTCCAACCTTTGGCTACTCACTGTGCCGATGTCGGACCGCTTTACCCAAAGGGACCCCACCACTACTTTCTTTCTGAGCTGGGCAGAGCTTTGGGGATGGAGAAGCCCAAAGGGACCAGAGCTCCTCCAAATCCCAGCCCAGCACCTTCAGGGAAGGCACACAGCATCCGCAGCACCTCGCCTGCTCAGGAACGGGCACCCCAGCCCGGCTCTCGCTGCCCAGCTCCCTGCAGCTCCCAGCAGGGAATTTATACCTCACGACAGTAGCGTTATCCAGTATTATACCTTCCAAGCAGTCAGCACCATAGGGACAGGCGGCAGCCAGAACCTACACTTACGGAATTGTATTGGCTTCTTTCTAATCTGACCTACAGGCGCTATATAACACCGTACCTGCCACGCCAAACACCACGAGTGGGTGACAGTTCACATTTGGGGTCTGCGTCTGTCCATCGGATCCACACGGATTCAGCTCCAAGCTCCCTCCCGCAATGGGAATTTTCCCATCTGCCGTTTCCAACTCCGCACGGAGCTCCCCTGTGCTTGCCTTAAATCTACAGTCCTGATGAGTTTGTTCGCGGGTGACTATGGGATCATTTGTCTGATTGCTCAGAGAATAACACACAAGGGGATGTTTTGCTGCTCACGGAAAACACAGCTTTATGGAGCAGCTCTCGGAGGAGCATCAGGGCTCGGCAGGCTGGCGGAGCCCCAGCGCACCGACACGCTCGCTCGCTAAAACCAATGCCCTACTCGACAGCATGGCCATGAACATTTCTGCCACCTAGAGAGAGAAGACCGGCCTGATTGATGCGCAGGTGCTGAGCTCTCACTCACGGCAAGAAGGCGGTTTGAAGCCCAGCAACCCCATCCCGCTGAGGAGCCCATCGCACCGCGGGAGCACACGCTGGCGACGACTCCTCCGTGCTGCCCGGTGCAAGGCGCTGAGCGAGCACACAGCAAAAGGGCATCTCCCCTGCCTGGGGCAACGCCAGCGCTGCTCCCCAAGCCACGCATCCCCTATCCCACCGGGGCTTTCACAGTGGTCTCTGCCATTGCTAGGACCAGACACGCCACCGAGCCTGGCAGCAGAGCCATCAGCTTCCCATCCCATCCCACCCACAGGCTCACACGGAAACGGGAGACTGGTTTTGGAAGAGGACGTGACAAAGGAGACGGGTGAAATCCTAGGAAGCTGGCTCTCCGTGGAGCTCCCAAGCACACAGCTCGCACGCTCCCGCAGCACCTGAACCACCAGCGAAGGGCAGTCAGGGAGCGCTGCGAGACCAGGGGAGCCGGTGCTCAGGGCCGGCAGCGACAGCTGAGGGCTCACAGCTACTGTGCCCCAGTTTCCCCAGCACCACCCAAAGGTGATTCCCCGCTCAGGAACGGCAGCAAACCATCTTGTAGATGACAGCTGAGGACCAAAGCCTGGAGAGCCAAGGGCCACCCACAGGGGCTACACATGGATGAGCCATCCTCTCTAGGTGACACCGCACAGGACAGACACCCTGGCACAGGATGGGGAGAGGGAAAGAAGAGAGAGAAAAGCCACAAACCTTTCTTTTCATAGTCAGGCTTCTCCTCCCCGCCCCGGCCCAGGCTCTCCAGCGTCCGTGTCACCTGGCTGCCAAACTCATCCTCCCTGGTGCTGGGCTCTGCCCGCCGCGGCGTCTCCTCCTCCTCCTCGTCCTCGTAGTCATCCAGGATGGGGGTCTCGCGGATGGGCACCCCGATGACCGAGTTGTGGGCTTGGAGGCGCGAGTTGCGGAAGCTCTCGCGGGCCTGGGGGCCCAGCAGCACCGAGGGGATGTAGTGGATCTCGTGGGTGGCCTCCGTGCTGGCGCTCTTCTGCGGGATGCGGCGGCGCTTGTGCCAGCGCCGCTGGGCGTACAGAGCCACCGTGAAGACCAAGAGGAGCAGGAGCAGCGCGATCAGCCCACCCTGCAGAAGAGAGCAAAGGGCACAGGTCAGGAGATGCACGGGGCACAGGGATGGACCAGGGGATGCAGAAGGCACAGGGATGGGCGACGGGATGCAGAGGACACAAGGACGGACCGGGGGAGGCACAGGGCACAGGGATGGGTGACGGGATGCAGAGGGCACAGGGATGGACCAGGGGATGAAGAGGACACAGGGATGGGTGACAGGATGCAGAAGGCACAGGGATAGACCGGGGGATGCAGAGGATTCAAGGATGGACCGGGGGATGCAGAGGACATAGGGATGGGTGACAAGATGCAGAAGGCACAGGGACGGACCGGGGGATGCAGAGGGCACAGGGATGGGTGACAAGATGCAGAAGGCACAAGGACAGACCGGGGGATGCAGAGGACACGAGGACGGACAACAAGATACAGAGGATACAGGGATGGGCCAGGGGATGCTGTGAATCCCATGAACGATCTCTCTCCTCTTCCACCCCCAGAGCAGCACTTCATCAATGCTCCATGAACTACACACAGGTGGGTTCATGGAGCAGCCACCTCTGGGGTGGGACATCACAGGCAGGAGCAGCATGGTGCCAGAGGTGGCCTTTGGCCAGGGACAGCGCAGTGACACCCCCGGCTCAGCTCTGCCCAAGTTATTTTGCCCACTCTCCCGGGGTCATTGCTGCTACCGCGCACCCCTTGGGCCCCCCCAGCCCACCCAGGCACACAGGGGCCGAGGTGGGTGAGCACCCCCTCCCGCCCTGCACCAGGAACTGGGAAAGACGGCAACTGCATCCCACCACTTCGGAGAAAAAAAACCTCATTAAAACAACCCAGCCCCCGACGGGGGAGCAGTAAAGCCTCAACAGAGGCACACACAACATTTCACACCACCCACAGTGCAATAAACGGCACCACAGAACCGCCGCTCCCCAGGGCACGGTTACCCCAGCACCACCAGTTCGGGTTATGATTTGACGATGGTTTCAGCGAAACTTCACCTGCAGACCTGGGGGCAGAGCACAACACATTCCAGACCCCTACAAAGCTCTCCTTTTCCCTCCCCTCCAAATTTTCTTGAGTGCAGCTCCCAACCACACTACCATCCAAAATAAAAGGAAAAAAAATCTTTACTGAAAAAATAAACTTCCTAATTAACTATACACCCATGGAAGTGGTGTCTCCTCCCGAGGGAGCCGGGCTGGGAAGCGCCGAAGGGAGTCAGCCCTGCCTCCGGCCGCTCGGGAGGTTAAATTCAGCCCCAGTCACTCAGCCCCGCGCAGGCAGAGCCGTGCGTGTACCACCTTCCAGCCCCTTCACCGCCGCAGCCCAGGACTTTACAGAGTGTGCAACAGCAAAGCGGAGACGCGCAAATATTTCATCTGTGTTCGATACAAAGCACTGTGCCATACCCGGAACACGGCTCCAGCTCCTCAACAGGATCAGCTGTAAAGAGTTGGCATGGAAAACTGCAGCTCACAGGATGACTTAGCTGGGGAGAGGCACCGGGAGCAGGAGCAGGAGAGACACATCCCTGGACCACCCCGGCACCATGACCTGTGGAGAGGAGCCCACCCAGCATCTCCCATCGGGACCCCTCCTCTCCCCACTAATTGGCACTAACGGGAGCAGGGCTCGGGGACTCAGGAGGATGTTGCTCAGCTTGACTTCCCCAATTTAGGTGACATGTGCCAACAGGAAAGGCAGTTTAGCGGCCAGGAGATGCTCAGGGATCCCCGCGTGGGAGAAGGGCATGGCTCGCTGAGCTGACCGGGTTCGTGCCTGCAGTACCAGAGCACCCAAAGGACCAGCAGGATGAAGACCCTCCATGGCCTTCCATGCTCAGAAGTGAGAAACAACGTGGACACCTCAACCTGGAAGAGCAGAAATGCGTTTCCTTGGCTCTGTGTGGCACCTGACACACAGAGACCCCACAGCATCACAGGAGCTCCCTGGTGTGAGCCACCCAGCACCAAACCGGGGCTGTTCCCTTGGAAGCCCAGTTTTCTGGAGAGAAACCACAGCACACCAGACCCTACAAAAGGGAGACCCAGGGACGAGGAGACAGCAGGGCCACAAACTTCAACAGGACAAACCACACTGCAAAATCAGGTCTGACTTTGTGTGCTGGAGTCCTTCCAGCAAAGCGAGGGTGCTCTGAAGGGTTTCAGAGCAACACTCATGGACACGACCACCGGAAAAAGCCTTCTCCAAGGCCACACCACGAAGCCACCAAGCCACCCAGCTGGACATCGCTGGTGCCGGGGTGCTCCCTGCAAGTGCGAAGTGGCTGCAGGGCAGAGCAGGGCCCTCGCCCTCCCTGGGAAAGCACAACCGGAGACAACCCCGACGCTCGGAAAAGGGAAGGGTGGCCGAGAAAGCCCCGCATGAGGGGCAGCTCCGCAGGCTGGACCCTGGGAAGGGGTCCCGGCATCCACGGCAGTGCCGGGGCCACATGCCTGCCTGGCTGCGCCTGCCCCCGGGAAAGGGCTTGGAGCAGATAAACCTGTCAGTGTATTAAATTAAAGATGTCTCCACTTGGGAGAAATTACAAAAAAAGTGCAAAGGCACAGAGATTATTAGCGCGCTGTTCTTCCCCACCCCGGTTTGGGAATGACAGGGGGTCCCCAGCCCAGCCCGGCCGCAGCTCCCGCATCCTTTGGGGATGCGCAGGTCTCTGCTCTGCCAGCCACCGAGACGTGGGTCCCCTCTCCACCCGGGGTGCCCACGCTGGCCCCTCGCGTGAGCACTCGTGGGCTCATAGCCGGCGGCTCGGTTTCGACATGCTCCTTCCGTCCCTGACCCCGCGCCGGCAGCCGCTTGTTTAACCGCGACACATACACGCCGGGAGAGAGCTTCCTGGGGAAAAGGGGAAAAAAAAAAGAAAAAGAAAAAAAAAAAAAAGAGTCAAACTTAGGAGGCATTCAAGCCAGCCTCATTTTAATCTATTTTTCATGTTAAATTATCCAACTGAGGGAGCGGGAGAGAGAAAGGGGAAGGAAGGGATAATATGAGAAATGTTTTATTTGACAATGTGTCATTCGGAAACTGATTATTTCTGTCTCCGAGCTTTTTAATATTCCCAAACAATGGCCAAGCCGCGCGGGGATTTGGTATTCTAAGGCTGGATTTATAATACTCTGTTCTGCAGTGATAAGAACACGGGCCTTTAATCCTCTGAGCTGTGAACATGCATATTCTCCCGCGTAATGTCCTTCCCGCCATGCTCCCGCGTGCCCCGAGCCGGCCGAGCAGGAGCCGCCGGGCACCGGAGGGCTGCTGAGACCCACGGGGGAGGAGGAGGGATGGGAGGAGGAGGATGGGGGAGAAGGCAGCTGGTGGGGACAACCCACACGTCTGCAGAGCTGCAGGGCTCGTGGCACGGGAGCAAACCTCAGCTGAAGCTGGAAAGCAGCAAGGCTGGGACTCAGTTGAAGCACAGAAGGAAAACCGATGGAAGAAGCCACCTTGAAGGCCAAGAGATTGGGTTTCACATAAATTATGAAGGTTGCCGAGCTGCCGACCTGGAGAGCGATCACTGTTTGGGCATCTGTTCGAGATGCTGAACAATTTCTGAGCAGCAAGAGGACTCACGTGCTTCTTTGAACACAAGCCACCAGCCTTCCCCACCAAAGCCGTGAAAGACAAGGGAGCCCTACTGCTCCTCTGGGGTCTGGACAAACTCTTTCTTCCAACAGGCTCTGGCTTTTCCTGACTCTGCCCGGGCTCCTTGGCCACTTCTGCTCGCCGCTGTGGACATGGGGTGGCTCCCCAAGGAGTCCTCCAGCCCTGCAGCCCAACCAGTACTAGAGCAAGCCCTGAAAGTCTGCTGGCCACCGCAGCACACAGGGCTGAGGTCACAGAAGGTCCCAGGCTGGAGGAGAAGACAGTTTGGGCTGGGCAGGCCTCTTACACCAAAGCATCCCTTCTGCGGGTCAAAGCAAAACCAGTGCAAACCAGCGCAGCATTCAGCCTGGTGCTGACCCGAACCCCTTCTGCTGCTTCCTCTGAACACCGATACAAAGGTTTGCCCTCGAGGAAAGAAAAAAATCCCTATTTCTTTTCTCACTTTGAAGCCACTCTTGCTCCCTCATGATATGCAAAACCAATTATTGTCCCACATCGTGCTGACAACCAGCCCACAACTACCCACCCACTGCTGGGTGAAACGGGGCTCTCAGCCCAGGGCCATCGTTCCAAGGACAGGGCCCTGGGACAGTCCCCTGGGACAGCCGGGCTCTGCCCAGCACCAACCCTGCACAGAGACCCCCCCATCGCGCCCTGCAGCCTGGGAGAGCTGGGGCGAGGGGGACCCCGATGCCAGAGCATCACACTGCCCTGCGCCGTCCCAGCGGGGGAACCCCGCTAAGCAAACAGGTATCAGCAATGACCACACCATCCTCACAGCTCTTCGCACTGTGTACTTTTTCCTTTCTTTCCCTTTTGGCCGTGAAGGTAATTAAACATTAGAACAATTTACCAACAGTTGTAGCGGATTATCCATCACTGTCAATTTTTTATATTTTTTTTCTTTTTTAAATCAAGCCTGGATGCTTTTAGAAAAGCTATGCTTTATTTCAAATGAGAAATAAAGGCTTCAGGAAATTCTTGCACTCTGTGTGGCACTGGAGGGCAGAGCAGATGATCCCACAGTCCCTTCTTGTCTTCCAGTCCCCCAATTTTGTCCTCCCCATGTTTTTTCGTCAGACACAGCATTCAGCTCTAAAGCATCTTATCTCTCTTTCAAACATTTCATAGAATCACAGAATGGTTTAGGTTGGAAGGGACCTTGAAGATCATCCAGTTCCATCCCCCCGCCATGGGCAGGGACACCTCCCACCAGCCCAGGTTGCTCCAAGCCCCGTCCAACCTGGCCTTGAACACCTCCAGGGATGGGGCAGCCACAGCTTCTCTGGGCAACCTGCGCCAGTGCCTCACCACCCTCAGAAGGAAAAATTTCTTCCTAATATCTAACCTAAATCTCCCCTCCTTCAGTGTAAAACCATTCCCCCTCATCCAATTGCTCCCCTCCCTGATCAAGAGTCCCTCCCCAGCTCTCCTGGAGCCCCTCTGGGGACTGGAAGGGGCTCTAAGGTCTCCCCGGAGCCTCCTCTTCTCTAGGCTGAACCCCCCCAACTCTCCCAGCCTGTCCTCCCAGCAGAGGTTCTCCAGCCCTCACAGCATCTCCAGGGCCTCCTCTGGCCCCATTCCAACATTTCATCCCCTCCCGGGTCAATCCAGACACAGAAAGCACCACCAGACCATGGACACAAGCGGGCAGGTCAGACACATCCAGCTAACACAGACCAAAGGCAGAGATGCCACCAGCAAGGACCAAAGCTTGGACCTCCACACCTCAGCACGCAAACCTCTCCTGGCTCATCTCAGCCATTGCCCAGGGCTATAATAAAGCAGCGCTCGACGAGCAGGTGTAGCAAACATTTGCATTAGGTTTTAGCCATGCTGTAATTTGAGCTAACAGATTTCTAATTAATTTAACTAAAAGCGATGCTGAACGGCAGCACGGAGACCCTGTGAATGCTGCTTCCCCAGGTGGAGGCTTGCTCCCGCGCACAGGTCCTCCGAGGCCACGTCCCAGGGTGAACTCCGACCAGGGTTAGGATCATCTGTTTGCCGTTATAACAGTGTCTGTTAATTGGCTATCAATCCTCTTGGCCAAACACTCTGCTGCAGCCAAACTCCGAGAAGATGCCCATCGGTGTGCCCAGGCTGGCCGGGGGACGGCCCCAGCTCTGTCCATCTTCTCCCTTCCAGTCCCACCAGCAGGTCCCTTCCCCAGGCCAGACCCTGCACCAGGACCCCCGCGCCTGCACCCCAACCAACCTGCGCTCAAGAGAACTTTGGAAGAAAAACACCACATTTAAGGTGTTGGGTTGCACGGCATCTGCTTCTTCCCTTTCCAGACCAAACCCCCGCACCACACCAGCTTCTCCCTACGACTCCTTTGCCTTATTGCTCTTTCGCTTTGCTGCACCTCTCAATTTAAATATTTCTCCCGCAAATCTTAATTAACATGCTGTTTGCACCTTCTTTCAGATCATTAACGATGAAAAATAAGGGTGATCTCTGCAGACATCTCCCGGAGTCTTCCTTCTCCTGCGCACTGCTGTTTTTCACGACCTCCTCTGCGCCCCGCCGCTTCCTCGCCCTCCCGGGGCGCAGGACGTGCCCGTGGCCGGCACACCATCCCTCCACCTCCGGCTGTTGTCCCCATGATGGGGGAGTTTTGGCTGTTTCCTGCAGAACGGAGGTTTCTGCACCCACAGCACTCCTGTCTGCCACCCCGTCCTCCCCCTCTCGTGTCCGTACACACTGGCCCATCGCAACCAAGTCTAAAAAGGCAGAAAAGGTCTCAGAAATACCAATATTCTTTCAGTTCTGTGATAAGAGGAGATAGGAAGAAGAAAGATCACCCCCATCCACTACTGCACATCCTACAGAGGGCAGGGAAGGGGTACCGGAGTCAACCAAAGGCACACAAGGAGGGAGAGGACAGGAGACAAACAGGGCTTTGGGAAACAGGCTTTGCCAGAAGCAGTGACACAGAATCAGAGAACAGTCAGGGTTGGAAGGCACCTCTGGAGGTCATCTAATCCAACCTCTCCCAGAAGAGGAAAGCAGGGCTCACGGATAGAGATGGAGCACCTGGAGTTCGGGAAGGCGCTGGATCCCATCTCGGGAGATGCTCGCGCAGGCAGAGACCTGACCGAGCCTGCTCGGTCCTCACCTGGCCTCTGCCAGAGGAAGGGAAGGGACAACGTACACCAAGGACAGAAGGATGCTTACTCTCCTCCTGCATCTACGGTGGATGGCACGCAAAGTTGTGAGCTTGACATGCAGTGAGGACCACTCAAGAAGAAACACAGCCGCAAGAAGCACGATGTTACCGGGAGAGCTGGGACATCTCCGTCACTGGAGGTCACCTGCCCAAAACGCAGAGCAGTGCTGGCATGTTGCGGGGACATGGGGGTCCTGCCAGCTCCCTCCTCCTGATGGCAGGCAGCTTCTCTCGGGTGGAGACATTGCCCACCCCGTCCATGAATCACAGCCACCCTCTGAAGGCACATACCCCCGTGCGCTGTGGGGGGTCAGCAACCGAGCCCACGGGTGGGCATCAGGCAGGGAAACCGAGGCAGAGCACGAGGAGGAGAACAAGGACAGACAGCGAGCCAGCACGAAGGCTAGCAAGGAAAAGATGAACACCAGGATTAAAAAAAAAAAAATAAAATATCCAAACCAAAACCTCCAGAGAGATCTGAATCCGGTCCTGACCTCAAAACCACTCAACCCCACCTCTCCGCACAAGACAGCAACGATACAGGGCAAATCTACTAAAAAAATACCGCATTTTCTCCCTGTACGCTTCAAATCCCCATTCAAGCACTGCTCCACCGAGGTGCTTAACCACACGCTTAACTTCAAATGTGTGTTTAATTCCCATTACAGTCCATGAGACTATAGCACACGCCTCAGCGCTTTGCTGAGCGGGGACGGCTGCTTGTAGCCCAAAGAAAACTGTATTATGTCTCTTTTTTTATTATTTTCCCCTCTTTCCACAGCTCTTACAACATCGCTGAGCTCCAGCGATGATGGGACACTGCTTTTAGTTGTTGTCGTTATCACAGCCACATCACCCAACCCTGCCCAGAGCCCACAGCGCCGATGAACCGCCCTCTCTGAAAGGGGTTATACTGGCGGAAGGGAGCGCAGGATCTGGCCCGGGGGGTTGATAGGAAGAGTTCCCATCGGATGGCTCCAGCAGGCTCGTGCGGATCCATCACACTCTACTCACCATGCCGTCCACACACGCATCGGGCATAAATTTAATAGCATATACAGTCCTGCGAAGTATAACACACGCACAAGAGATGAGAGTTACAGTTGCTGTGGGAACCATAACTTTAAAATCTCCGACTCTTCGACGTTAAAAAAAAATAAAAAATAAAAACGAGTCAGACAAAAAGTCACATTTCCATATAATTTTATTTATTTTTTTTTAAGCCACGCTAAATTTTGTTTCGCTGTTTCATCCAAGAACGGAAAACAAAAAGGAGGAGTGAACCTGCCAATCAGCCTTTTCTGCGCCGTTCAGACGCGCGATGTGATGTTCCAGTAAATGTTTATTTGAATGGTCTCCCAGGCACCGGCTGTACACGAGCACCAAAACACACAAACCTCAATTGCACCCAACATGCCTGCGTATCCCGCGCTGCACATCTCGCTAGGATAACAATTCAAAACGGCTCCTAATCCATTTTTATGATGTAAAAAAAAAAAAAAGGCATTTATTTGCAGTGAACTGAAAGAGGAGGGCTGGAGGTGATTTTATTAAGCACCTGATTGCCAGCTCTTTTTAAAGCCGGAGCGCAGATTGCATAAATTGTGATTTTAATGCGCGCTAAATGGTTCACCTAAACCGGCTGACCCGCTAACCCGGAGCCTGCCCTCAGAGGGGGAAGATTTTAAAATGCATAAGGTCTCGTGCGCTCGCGCTCATGTTTCCCTAATGCGGGCAGGCTGCCGGAGTGCAAAGCTGACACCAAAAACAAAAGCGCCTTTTTTTTTTTTTCCTTTCTTTTTCTTTTTTCTCCCCCCCCCGAAGGAGTTTCAGCTACCGAGCCCCATCCCTCCTCCCCGCCGAGCCCGCCAGAGACACCTCCACACGTTCCTCCTGCTTGGCTCATTTACACCCGGGACCCGAAATGCATTTTAGGGCAAAAAAAATCCACTTGAATTAATAACAGCCAATTTTGCTTTTAAATAAAATAATTCACCCCACCCCCAGTAAGTCTCTCCGGCACACAAGAGGTCTCGCAGCAAGGGCTGCCAGGGGTTGTGGGCGCCCAGGGTTGTGCCGACACACAACGCACCTTGCCATTACCCACGGGGCGAAAGGCACGTCCCTCAAAGCCAGCAAGCGCAGAGCCACCACCCAGTGCAATGTCCCCCTCTGCACCGTCTTCAGAGCAGAGCCCGAACCGCGACCGCCCGCGGGGACCAGGCTCGGGCAAGGAGCATCTCAACAGCCGGTGGAGCTGCCCTGCGGCTGCATCCCAGCAAAGACAGCCTCTGCCAGGGGAAGAGCAAGTGGGAATCCACTCAATACCATGGAGGACCACCAAAGAGACTCTGTGTGGCCTTCCCCGGTGAAAGAGAAGAGCAATGAAGTTCTCCAAGGCTCAGTTTTGGTTTGGTTTCACTGAAATCGCCAGTAACCGTAGCTTAACCATGCCTGCTTTGCCTGATGCTAGTAGGGAGTATGTCCCTGCTGCACCTCTCCTCCCTCCAGAGCTTCCCAAGATGGTCACTTGGGGGATCCTCTTAATCAGACCCCTCCAACAGACCTGCAGATTTGCACCTTGCACCCGCGCAAGCCTGCGCAGGGACAGCCGGTCCCACGGGAGCCCGAACCCGCCTTGCTCCGCACTTCACTCCTCCCGTTTCAGGGACAGTGTTGCCTACAGGAACATCCCATGGGGTTTTTCCGGACTTTCCTGCCCTGAGCTGTGGGCAAAGCTCTGCCTGTGCAGATGCCCTATCCCAGGGCAGAGCATCTGGCACAATGCCCTTGGCTGTGCTGGCCGAGCCACATCACTCTGTGCTTTTCTGGAGCCATTTTTATCATGTTCACCCACTACCCAGCAGAGGTCATAAACACCTTCACAGCTTCTGCCCGAGCTGGCATCTTCTCCACCAGAAAAAAAAAAGAATCATAGAATAGCTTAGGTTGGAAGGGACCTTAAGGATCACCTAGTTCCACCCCTCCTGCCATGGGCAGGGACACCTCCCACTAGACCAGGTTGCCCAAAGCCCTGTCCAACCTGGCCTTGATGCAGAATATCCATTTTAGCATCTGATGGAGAAGCCAACCTGCTGGTCAGTTGGCCCCCATGGACAGAGCAGCACTGGTAGCAGTCACAGCAAAAGGTGCGTAGAGGTGGCACAACGCAGGAGGGACGCAGCTAAATGCGCTAATTAAAAAAAGGGATAAAACTCATAGAAGCTGCACATCTTAGAGGAGCCTTTGCCTCAACCCCAGGCTGATTTCAGACCCCCTGACCAACCACCCACAAACCTCAGTACCTCCACTGCTCAGTGCCCTCCCCAGAACGCAGTGTGGGTCCTACCATTGCTCCCACCTTGTGCTTATAGAATCACAGAATCGTCTAGGTTGGAAGGGACCTTGAAGATCATCAACTCTAACCATCAACCTAACACCACCAAGTCCACCACTAAACCATGTCCCTCAGCACCACTCTATAGGTCTTTTAAATCCCTCCAGGGATGGCGACTCCATCACTTCCCCGGGCAGCCTGTTCCAGTGCTTGACAACCCTTTCAGTGAAGAAGTTTCCCTAATACCCAATCTAAACCTGCGCTGGCGCAACTTGAGGCTGTTCCCTCTTGTCCTATCGCCTGTTCCTTGGGAGCAGAGACCGACCCCCCTCTCTACACCCTCCTTTCAGGGAGCTGTAGAGAGTGAGAAGGTCTCCCCTCAACCTCCGTTTCTCCAGGCTGAACACCCCCAGGTCCCTCAGCCGCTCCCCATAAGACCTGTTCCTCCAGACCCCTCACCAGCTCCGTTGCCCTTCTCTGGACACACTCCAGCGCCAAAATGTCTTCTGTAATGAGGGGCCTAAAACTGAACACAGTTTTGCTTTGTTTGGGCAGGGAGCGGGTGAGAGCATCTCCCAGAACACGTGGACACGGCTCATCTCTGCGGCACCCAGGAGCCACTGCAGGCTCCGGTAGCAATTACTCCAGAGCCCCCCGAAATCCCAGCCACTGCGGTACACCCCTTCCAAACAAAGGCTGAACAAATGCTAAAGCGCGGTCTGAAATTACCGGGGTTATTACAATATCTACCAGCAGAGCATTCGCTAGCAAATGATGAAATATAATTAAAAGTAAAGAACACTTGTCAGATAAACGAGTAACATGTACTGCTGTTGCAAAAGTACCTTTCTTGTTTTTTTAATAATTGTGTTTATCCGCTTCCTCGCTAATTTACAAAAAAATGCAGTTAATTCTCAGTAGATCTCACAACCATTAGTGCGAATTAATGCTGTTCCCACTGTATATTCTGCATATATTTAAAAAAAATTAATCTAATAAGAGATACACATCTCCGGATGAGGGAACACGAACACAATTCACATTGTGCCTCCAGCTTCCAAGTGCTGGTGAGCGACAGCGTACAACATCCTTTCTGCTCAATTAACCAGCCAGCTTCTGGGGGCTGCCAGATCTTGGACAGTTGTCCAGGAAAGGTGGCAAAGCACGGAGAAAAAAATTTACCGCAGCCTTAAGGAATAGGGATTTCTTGGAGTAGCCCAACACCTCCAAGCCCCGTTGATGGATCGGGTCTCCTCTGCGTTGGCGTGTGCTGCTCTACGCAGGGTGAAGACATGCGAGGGACTGGAAAAGGGGTTTAGAGTTTATTTATGGACATCCGAAAACAATTTATGGAGCGAGGAGGCGAAGGTGCTACTGTGCAGGCAGGAATGGAGGGAAAGAGCTCTTTTTGTTGTTGTGGGGATTGGGTTTTTTTTTTTTTTTAAAGGTTTGTTACTGAGCCCCTCTCTGGCAGCTGCTTTGGGAACCATCCAGCCTATTGTGTCAAAAAAAAAAAAAAAGAAATATGCCTTACCATATTTAAAGTGCAAATATTTCAGCATAATGAACGTCTTTCTGAAAAGCAGCAGCACAAACCACCGCTTTCCAGGGGGAGAGGGAGGGCGCTCAACCACAGTAACGGGCACAAAAGCTCCGTGCACGTGTCTGCGTCGCGTTCGGCATCCGACGGTGCTCTGCAATTCTGGCACCGGCACTCGCGCTACCGGAGACACGCACCGCAGCCCCCCCGTACCCCGGAGAAGGGCCCCCGCTGGGACCTGCGGCATCGCACACCAGTGGAAAAAGAAAGTTTTATCCATTTACACATACGCAATTTGAGAAATGCACTGCCCCCCCCCTCCCCCTGCATCACAGCGCAGGCAAATCCGCCACTTTCATTTAAACAAAAGATCAGAGAGCTCAGCAAGTTCACAAACCCTTTTTCTTTCCCCAAAACGTCACAGCTGTTCCCACCGGGTTATTAAGAGCCTGGTTAAGTACAGCACTTAACCATACACTTAACTCCCATTAACTTCACCAGGACTTTATACATACATAAAATTTATCAGGTGTTTCAGGGCTTTTTTGCCTTTCCGCCCAAGAACACAGCGTTCCCCTTCCCCAGCCCTTGGTGCGACACCTCCAAATGACGTCGGGGTTCGGCACAGTGGAAAAGCAAACCCACGGGGCCAGGGGCTGTCCCGTCGTACAGTTCCCACGCTCACTGCTTCACACACCCGCCCGTCCACAGAAACCTTTTTCCTTCATGGCCCGTTGGGCCACGCTACGCCGTCTGGTCGAATCCCTGCTACCCGTGCGCCCAACCCTCTCACTGTACTGATCAAAAGCTGAGAATACACATACATTCCCATATATATGATGGGAACCCACCGCTTTTGCTTTGCTTGCTCGTTTTCAAGAGCGCTGTGAAGGGGACGAGGCCAGCGACCCCCTTGCTGGGGAGGCAGAGCTGCACGCAGGGAGCGCAGGGCATCCATCCCGCTGCTGGCCCGGGAGGGGAAAAGCCGAGTTTGCATGTGCCGAGCGGCTCTCGGCACCCCCGGGGGGCAGCGGGAGCAGCCTCAGCTCTGGAGAGCTCGGCACACCCCGGGGACAGTCCCCATCCCAAAGCAGCTGGAGGCACCTCCAATTCAAATCCCTCTTTTTTTTTATCCCTGTATGGATAGAGGACATCCAAGGTGATGGGAGCAGAGCAAAGGGCGAAGAAACCAGGGCTCCTACCTACCCCCCTCCCCTGGAGGATGCTGCAGGAGGGAGACTCTGGACAGGTACGGAGATGCTGGCACTTCCATAGGGACATTTCCCTGAGCGTTTTGAGGAAGAACCAGTGATTTAGGACATTCCAGCCCAGCCTTCCTCAACAGCATGAATTTAAAGCCTATGACTTATTCCCCCGAGTCCACCACCAAGCTACCCCTCACCCTTGCTGGAGGAGGACTTGGGAAGAGAGGACCTGAAGGGACTCCCCGGGGACCACCCAGCTGCACCACCCCCCCCAGTACAGGGCTCAGAGCTGCGTCCCTGCTGTCCCAAGGGACCTTCTGCAGAGCCACGAGCTTTCACTTGCGCTCTCACAGAGCGAGGAGCAGTCCTTGAGCCCAGCGCTAATTACAGCCGCGTTCCTGCAGTGACGAGCCAGCCTTTAATTAAGAGGAGCTGGCACCAGAGCGGGGGGCAGCAGCAGCAATGGCTCAGAGGGGCAGAAGGGTTTGGGGCAGGGTGCTGGATTTTCTCTCCCTGCATCCTCGCTGGCAGGATTGATGCCATCCCCTGCAGGACAGGTCACCGGCTGCCACCCCTTCCGCCTCTGCCAGGGCTGCAGGGCACTGCTCAGCCCTCCCCCAATTTGGGGGCCCAGCTCAGCAGCCTGTCCAGTGCTGCAGCAAAGCCTGGGTGAGACCTAGAGCAGAGTAAAGCAGCAACAGAAGTATAAAAAGTGGTTATATTCCAAAAAGTTGACCCTGCTGGCAACAGCGCCGAGCATCCTGATGCCCACCCAGCCCTGGGGACCCTCCTCTTCTGACTCCATCCCCCCTCTTGCCCACAGAAAGCAGCATGAATCACAGCTATGCCACCCGTGTGCCACCAAGATGACCTGCCAAGCTCCCCCGTACACAACGCTCTACAAATTTAGGGGGATTGAGACAATGTGGGAGGTGCGTTCCCCAGCCTTGCTATAAGCAGAGGGTTTGGAGCACATCCGAGAAGGTCGTGTGCGTGGAAAAATGAAAGCTCCTTCCCAGATGGAGAGAGGGGTGAAGGGCACAGCTCTTACAGTCGGTTCACTGCAGCCGCACCGCGCCGTGAGGGTCCGCGACGGGAACGCTGCAGACCCCTCCCCATCCCATGGCAGCCGAGAAAGTGCCCGTTTGGAAACGGGAGAGAATTCATTTCAATTAAATGTGCCTGGTGCTCCAAATGAAACCAATTAATTCTCCCCATCTGAAAGCTGATTAGCCAGGATATCTGGGTAAATGGATAATAACGGGCTAATAACCCCCTCCCATCCCCCTGTGCACACCGATGCTGCCGTGAGGTTTCTGACACGGTGTCACCGGCGTAATTGCAGCATCTGTGAGTGATCACAGAGTGAATCCAGCCACCGATGGCAGGCGGCACCGTGCCCGCCAGCAGGCAGGGACTGGGGCAAGGATGGCTGCTTCGGAGCCAGCCAGACCCCCGTTACCCCCTCCCAGCCCTCTGCCCCCCACCGCAGCATCCATTGCGGCATGAGCCCCATGGCTCTGGGCTTGGCCACCCGCGTCCTCAGGGAGTTCAAACAGTTGAACCCCGACATGGGGACAGCAGTGAGCAGGAGAGGACAAGGGAAGACACAAAGCCGTCCCACCCTCTTCTGCATTCCTCGTTCCCTCCGGTCCCTGAATCATCCCCAGCCCTGACCCACCAACCCAACCCTCCCAGTCCCTGCCGAGGGGTGGCCGCTGGCTGAGGAGCCAGTGGCAGGAATTTTCCAGCTCTGCTCTATTCTTTTTCCCCAGTTGGAAAGTGTTGATTAGCTAAAATCCACTTTCCAATAGGGTATTTTTGGTTAAGAGCGATCTCCAAGCCAAATCACGCACAGAGAAAAAACAAAGACCTCAATCCCGCTGCCGTTTTCTAATCAAATTTCCTTTTACTAATTTGACAGGCCTGTTTTGAAAATCTAAATTTAAAGCTAAAATAAAGTTAGATTCCACAGCTAAATGGGAATCGAGATGAAATATTTCAAATGGAGCTAATAAAGCCCTTCTACCCACACCTTTCGGCTCCCCAAGCACCTTTCAGCTCCTTATTTGCTGCTCCTGATGCAGACGGTGAGTACTGAGCGTTGCTTTGCTCTCCCCCCTCCCAATGCACACGCACAATCCCCAACAGTTTGTTTTTAGCTTCTGGGAGGGAGCAAAACCACCTCCCACCCAGCTCCATCGCCGCTCACCCCGATGCGACGCGGCGCCCGTCCCGCCGGCTGGGCTGAGTTTACAAGTGCACATCTACACTAAATTAAGCCCAGCCCGTGCAGTGCTCCCGTCTTCAGAGGAGGTCTGGCCTCCTGCAGAAGAAACAGCTTCGCCTGAGGGGAAAAGCATGAATGGGAGATGAAGATACAGCCGTATGTTCCCGGAGAAGCTTGCCTGGGTGGCAAGGTGAAGGCAGGCGGTGAGGCGAGGAGAAAGCCCCCGGGTAGAGAGAAGCGTCCATTCGAGAGGCAGCGCAGATCTGCAGATCTGCACGGGCTCCTCTGTCTTTCTAATCCTCCTCTTACTCCGAACAAAAAGAACCTCTCGGTCCCCAGGCGCTCAGCTGATGTCCTCAGCATCCGACCTCCTTTCAGGCTCTCATCACAAAAGAGTAATTTCCCACGGGACAAAGGAAGCCAAAAAAAGACCAGCATCCATGGTATGTTGTATAGATGGAGCACTGGAAACTCGGTTCAACCTTTCTGGTCCATGCCTGCACGGTCCTTGTCCAAGCCCCCGTGTCAGGGAGCCTGGGACACCCAGCCAACGTGCGAAACACCAAGGTGAAGGACACCTTCCAGTCCATGGCTGGAGAGCACCCAGATGAAAGACCCGGTGAAGTCAGTGCCCCACATGCCACCACAGCAGAGTGGTACCACAGAGGACGAGGAAGCTCCTTAGGTCCTTGCTGGCCACCACCCCGAGCAACACCTGGATGCTGTTCTCCAAGAGCTTCGCTTGAGGCCAAAGAGACATGGTCCTCCTCCACCCCCTCCTGCTGCACAGCCCCATCCCGGCCTTCCCTGCGCTTTCGTGGCCAGGCTTTCCACGCCGGCGGGGATTTCCCAGGGGCAGATGACCCTGCAGGGCTAACCCACACACCCAGGCCCGGGATCTGCGATGCCGCGGAGGGGACAGCCGGCACTGCCCGGCCAAACGGAGGAAACCCTCTCTCCGAGGCAGGCAACTGTTTTCCATCAAGGAGTCTTGCAAACAAGTTCTTCCCGCCTGCCAGCCTCAGCAGAGGGCTGGGACGGGCTCCAGGACACAAACAGGACCTCAGGAGCCCAAATGGGGCCAGGGTCAGTACATGCAAGGAAACAATTAAGAACACGAGACCCAGGGCTCCGCTCCCCCTCCTGCATCCCCGTTCCAAGCAGCAGCACACCCGCTGCCCTACCGAGTCCTGCTCCCACCACAGCCCCTCTCTCCCAAACTCCTCCCAGGGCACAGGCGAGGACCTGAGCCACCTCCAGCCACCAGCAGGGCTTGGCCGTGCCAAAGCAGACACGCTGGTCCCTTCTGGCCCCTCGGGGATGCTCAGGAGGCCGGAAAAGAGGCAGAGCGCGCAGGCGGTGCAGGCTGCAGGCTCTTACAAGCCCTAAAAGCTGCTCCAGGTGCAAAACACATTTATCCTTTTAACATTCCCAGCGACAGCTCAGGGCTCCCTTTCCAAAGGACACTCCAGATAACAATCTATGTGACGGCCGAGCAATTGCAGCAGGCGATTTAATGCGATAGCCCTGGATAGCACGAGGCGAGGCAAAGCCTGTCCCAAGAGCACCGGGTGAGTTAAGTTACACACGCGGCCACTGCGTCCCTGCCTGGGCTGTAAATGCACACTGTGGACCAAGGTCAGTCTGCAAAGGGGGGTAAATACACTCCTTGGGTGTTTAAAGCGTGGGTGCTGCCCCCACGAGGAGGGCTGGAGGGGTCAGCAGCAGGCAGCGCTGCTCCGGGGAGATTTGCCGCAGCGCCCTGAGCTGCAGCACCGCGTGTCCACCACAGATGGGTCTTGCCAGAATGGAACCTCTAAGTTTTGGGGATCTAAAGATAGTTTCCCACAACTCCTCTTTTCCACTCTTGTTTTCCTCCTCCCCACACATCTCAGTGATGGTCTTTAACAGCGCAACTGAGCTCAAAAGATCCTCCCCACCCAGCAACTCCATCATTACGCTCTTCCACGAACGGTTACCCTGTGCCACAAAGCAGTTTCCACCCTCACACCAGAGAGGGGACACGTGGCACTAGTACAGACCAATGGACCCCACAATGCTCACAAGCTGCAAACGTGCAAGGATGAAAACAGCGAGACTAACAGCACCACGAGAAGGTCAAGAACCTGCACCAAGCTCCAGCTTTCCACTCTTCTCCTTGGTGGCCACCCCACCATGCTGGGCACGCTTTCTGGGCTTCCCCAGGGCAAGGTGACCCACGCCTCAGCAGAATGACATCGAGCATCAGCTCTGCCCATCGATGCTGCAGAGCTCAGTCCCCCAAATGCTTCACTGCACCATATCCCTGCCCTGCACGCAGCAGTTCTCCCCACTTCACGGTGACCTGCCACCACCCACGAGTACCAGCTCAGGGCAGGGGGACAGCAGCTTCTACCGCAGCCCCAGGAGAGCCCTTACTCCTGGCCAAGACTGCTGGGCATCATGATACCAAGCTATCCATCACAAGGACCTTCCTATGCATGGAGATCCCATGGGAAGAAGAGCGACAGCACACCCAGGGGGCTGCCAGGAGTCCCCCCTTGCCCAGATCACTCCCGAAGCCCACGGCATTCTGCTCGCCCAGGCACAGGGAGGGCAGCCGGGGGGGTCAGGGTGCTGCACGGCTGGGGAGATGCTGCGGTCAGCTCTATCTGGCCTAAAAATCATTAAATCCCTCCACCCCAGTGTCCTTTCAGCAACTTGGGAACAGCCCTGCCCCTCTTTCGTGGGAGTGGGCCAAGGATGCCCAGAGAGGTTGTTGAGGCCCCATCCCTGGAGGTGTTCAAGGCCAGGCTGGATGTGGTCTTGGGCAACCTGGGCTGGTGGGAGGTGTCCCTGCCCATGGCAGGGGGGGTTGGACTAGATGATCTTCAAGGTCCCTTCCAACCCTAAACCATTGATTCTATGATAAATCCATAAATCCAAGGATAAATCTGTGCTGGGGACCACAGAGGAGCAGCTCGGTTACTTATCTAGGACCAGGTGCCTTCGCACAAGCTGGACCGGGGGGTCTGTTTTAAAGCCAGATGCTGAATGTGTCTTGCACGGAGCAAAAAGGAGCCCTAGGGAACGAACACCCAGAACTCAGGACCTCGGGAATCGCTGCAGCTCTCCACCATCCCTGCCTCGGGTACCAAACCTCCTGGTCCCTGCACCCGCTGCTGGAGCAAAAGGAACAGACGCGGCTCCGTGGAGCACAAGTATGGCCCATTTTTCAAGGGANAGGCTGCAGGCTCTTACAAGCCCTAAAAGCTGCTCCAGGTGCAAAACACATTTATCCTTTTAACATTCCCAGCGACAGCTCAGGGCTCCCTTTCCAAAGGACACTCCAGATAACAATCTATGTGACGGCCGAGCAATTGCAGCAGGCGATTTAATGCGATAGCCCTGGATAGCACGAGGCGAGGCAAAGCCTGTCCCAAGAGCACCGGGTGAGTTAAGTTACACACGCGGCCACTGCGTCCCTGCCTGGGCTGTAAATGCACACTGAGGACCGAGGTCAGTCTGCAAAGGGGGGTAAATACCCTCCTTGTTTGTTTAAAGCGTGGGTGCTGCCCCCGCGAGGAGGGCTGGGGGGGTCAGCAGCAGGCAGCGCTGCTCCGGGGAGATTTGCCGCAGCACCGCGTGTCCACCACAGATGGGTCTTGCCAGAATGGAACCTCTAAGTTTTGGGGATCTAAAGATAGTTTCCCACAACTCCTCTTTTCCACTCTTGTTTTCCTCCTCCCCACACATCTCAGTGATGGTCTTTAACAGCGCAACTGAGCTCAAAAGATCCTCCCCACCCAGCAACTCCATCATTACGCTCTTCCACGAACGGTTACCCTGTGCCACAAAGCAGTTTCCACCCTCACACCAGAGAGGGGACACGTGGCACTAGTACAGACCAATGGACCCCACAATGCTCACAAGCTGCAAACGTGCAAGGATGAAAACAGCGAGACTAACAGCACCACGAGAAGGTCAAGAACCTGCACCAAGCTCCAGCTTTCCACTCTTCTCCTTGGTGGCCACCCCACCATGCTGGGCACGCTTTCTGGGCTTCCCCAGGGCAAGGTGACCCACGCCTCAGCAGAATGACATCGAGCATCAGCTCTGCCCATCGATGCTGCAGAGCTCAGTCCCCCAAATGGTTCACTGCACCATATCCCTGCCCTGCATGCAGCAGTTCTCCCCACTTCATGGTGACCTGCCACCACCCACGAGTCCCAGCTCAGGGCAGGGGGACAGCAGCTTCTACCGCAGCCCCAGGAGAGCCCTTACTCCTGGCCAAGACTGCTGGGCATCATGATACCAAGCTATCCATCACAAGGACCTTCCTATGCATGGAGATCCCATGGGAAGAAGAGCGACAGCACACCCAGGGGGCTGCCAGGAGTCCCCCCTTGCCCAGATCACTCCCGAAGCCCACGGCATTCTGCTCGCCCAGGCACAGGGAGGGCAGCCGGGGGGGTCAGGGTGCTGCACGGCTGGGGAGATGCTGCGGTCAGCTCTATCTGGCCTAAAAATCATTAAATCCCTCCACCCCAGTGTCCTTTCAGCAACTTGGGAACAGCCCTGCCCCTCTTTCGTGGGAGTGGGCCAAGGATGCCCAGAGAGGTTGTTGAGGCCCCATCCCTGGAGGTGTTCAAGGCCAGGCTGGATGTGGTCTTGGGCAACCTGGGCTGGTGGGAGGTGTCCCTGCCCATGGCAGGGGGGGTTGGACTAGATGATCTTCAAGGTCCCTTCCAACCCTAAACCATTGATTCTATGATAAATCCATAAATCCAAGGATAAATCTGTGCTGGGGACCACAGAGGAGCAGCTCGGTTACTTATCTAGGACCAGGTGCCTTCGCACAAGCTGGACCGGGGGGTCTGTTTTAAAGCCAGATGCTGAATGTGTCTTGCACGGAGCAAAAAGGAGCCCTAGGGAACGAACACCCAGAACTCAGGACCTCGGGAATCGCTGCAGCTCTCCACCATCCCTGCCTCGGGTACCAAACCTCCTGGTCCCTGCACCCGCTGCTGGAGCAAAAGGAACAGACGCGGCTCCGTGGAGCACAAGTATGGCCCATTTTTCAAGGGATGCCTTGGAAAGACAGACACGAGTGCTTAGACTCCTCTTGTTAAAAAGCAGATAGTCATCCTCCACACGTACGTGTGTCTGCAACCTCTGGGCAAGGAGCGGTGGGCAGCGCCATGGCACGAGGAGGATGCCAGCCTGCGTTCCTGCTCCCCACCAACGCTAAATCCTCGGAGCAAAACATTTACAGGAAAAGGCTTTCCATCAATCCCTTCAAGCCACCTGCTGATTTAAATCAGTCCAAACACTGTAAAAGTTATCTGAAATACGAGGCTGTGGCAAAGCTGGGCTGAAGGCGGGGTGTTGTGTGGGGTTTGTGGGGCGGCTCCTCCTCGGGTCAGCCGCGGTCCAAGCCCACGGCTGATAGCACCGGCTGGAACAACCACCCGGGGGACAGGCAAGTCTTGCAGAACAGGACAGAGAAACATCCATCACCAGAGACAAACAGTTATTGATCCTGCCCCGGGGCAAAGAGACGGAGTCAATGACCTCTGCAAAATCCTTCCACTCCAGAGATCCTAAGGAAAAGTCATCCTCATCCTGCAAAACCCTGGAGAAAGGCAGTATCTCTGCAGCATCCCAACCGATGCCAGTACCATCGACAGGGTAGACATGTGGAGGGGGCTGGGGGTACTGAAAAAAACAACTCCCCCCACTTAAAAAAACCCAAAATGAAACAAAACACAACCCTGCTCTCACAAAACGCCACACCTTCCAAAGCCAAACGACTTCAGTGTTAACCTGAAAAACTTGTTTAAGACTATGACAATGAAAAATTAGCACAAGTCAACTCTTCACAAAGCAGCCCGGGGCGCGCAGGTGGGGCTCCATTCGCACCCGCCTCTCACCGACCCCCAAACCCCAGGGGCCGCCGGTGCTCTCCTGGGCCACCCGGTGCAGCCAAAGACACAGATGGGTGCAAAGACAGCGAGGGGCATCTGCTTATCCACTCCATGTTCAAGTTTTCAACATTTGCACCACCAGGATGTTTTCCGGCACAGATAATCGTTTAAAACTGAAACTTCTCAGAACAAAACCCATATAATTAGTAATTCCCTCACCAATGAGGAAAGGAAGAAAGAAGTCCAAAGCACAATTTAAGCCTGTGTAAGATGGAAAGGAGCAAAGAACTAGCTATATATGAACGCAGTTAAACTAAAAAAATAAAGAAGTCATGGATCCTATTTCTGTACATTACACCCTCCAGATCCCAGCTCAGTAATATATATATAAAAATAGTGATACATGCACATATATGTATATAAAGCATATATTTCATATACACGCGCACACAGAGACACGTAATATGACTGAAGTGCTTCTGGTTACACGCCAGCTCTGCGTACCTGCCTGCTGAAGAGCCCCGATGGGACGCCGGGACCCGCGATGCCGAGGGGCTGGTGGGACCCCCGCAGCAGCCCGTGGCACCAGCCCACGCGAGCGGCCGTGCCCAGCGAGCGAGCATCGGCCGTGCTGCAGAGAAGCATATGGCGTGCACGCCGGGTGCTGGAAGGAGGATGACCTCCTCCTCCTCAGCAGTTTTTAGGGCCTCGTGCAAGGTGAGCCAGGTCTCCCTGGCTCGAGGGGACGAGAGGAACAAGGGCGTTTTTCCCTGCTATCAAACAAGATGTGAGACTCACGCACGTCCTCTGATGTGACACAGCTTCGAGGCTACAGGGGGATGTGTTTTGTGCTCGTCTCAGCCCCCTTCTCTGGGACGGTCACCGCTGTCACCCCCTGCAGAGCCACGCGCCAGGGTCAGGGCTTTCAGCTGGTGAGAGACCTACCAGCACACATGAGTGGCAACCGGCGCGACAAGCCACCTTTCAAATGGAGTTTGCCCAAGCTGTTCCTAAAATCAGGGAGGGGGTCTTGCCCCCAGCCCTCCAGCTTCTCCACGCACTCGCTCTCCTCCTAACATACCCCGTCTCCTGCACCCAGCCCCGTTTCTCTCTCCCATTTACACAGAGAGGAAAATCCCTCCCCAAGGTGAACCCTCATTTTACTCGAGCATCACCGTGACCCATGAGACGGGGTTTGCACGCAAGAGTTCCCCCTCACCTCCCTTCCCTGCAGAACCCCCCCCCATGCCTCTACACCTCTTCCTTTATTCCTCCTCACATGAAACAAGGATGCTCCACGACCTTGCCAAGTGCATTGGGAAGAGCCTGAAGGACATAAGAACGATGACTTAGTACTGGTTACCGCATCAGCTGCTCTCCTGACCAACATCCCAGTGCTGCTGCTCGTCACCTAAAGGATGTGGGAAGCCACAAACCAGACACGGAGGACAGAAGGAGAAATATCTGCCCGTCCCCAGCTTCTCTACCCTGGGAGCCAGCAGAGCTCGGGGACAGACACAGCTCCAGCCCCGCAGAGCCACCTTGCAAAAGGGGAAGCAGGGGCTGAGCAGATCCCCCCTCACACTGTAAGGGCTCTCCCTGCTCCAGGAGAGGACCAGTTTTTTGAAGACATATGGCTCCTCTCCATACTTTGAGCAACGACTCCAACACGCTTCCAAATTCCGGCTGCCTAAGCGGTTTTTGCAGATATTTCCTCTTTCTTTGCAATCATTTGGCTAATAAGATGAGCAGGTTGGGCTCATTTATTTTGGACAGTGTTCTTGGGTCATTAGCAGAAAGGCTAATCATTGCATTGGCAGAAAGTATCACTTCTGCTTCAGAGCTGGCTGCATAGCACGGGGAGGGGGAGCTCGACAGAGCCTTTTTAAAAAAAAATAATACAAAAAAAAAAAAGCCAAAATCAAGTTACATGCCTCTAGAAGTGGAATTTTCCTCTGCCGTTTCCCAAGGCACCCACCGCTGGGATGAAGCAGGCAGAACTGGCCGCCCGAGGCGGCTCTGTGGAGCTCCCGCTCTCTCCCACGCACGGGCCACCTCCAAGGGCTCCGAGTGGGAGCGATGCTGGCGGCGGCGGCACAGCCCTGCTGCCTGCCTTGCTGAGCCGCAGCAAGGTGCCCTGGTGATGCTCAGCCCTCCGGGGAAGGATCCCCTTCCTCGCCCGCAGGCAGAGCCAGGAGGGACACCGACAGCCCCAACGCGCAGGAGCCCTTTCTGGGATGGTTTGGGGTGAGGAGAGCATCTCAGATGCGACGCCTGCGCTCTGTTCGCAGCACCCGAGCGCCAAAAGCTGCCTGCAGAGAGTTGTTGGAGACATTTAAAGAATGATTTGTATTCGGTGGAGAAGGCTGGGGTGCTGGCGGGGGGGTGCTGAACCGCCAGGCATTTGAGAGCCGAAGCCCGAATTTCCAGGAGAGATGGCAAAGCTGAGCCCTTTCCGCTTCCCCCCCAAGAGGGGAGAAAGCAGAAGTAAAAGACGAAGCCCCACGACACACAGCCACGCCGAAAGGCAGCGGCACTGCCCAGGGCTCAGCCGCTGCCGAACCGCCTCTCCCCGAGTGCCGCGGGAGAAAAGCTGCCCTGCGGCCACCCTGCCACCGCAGGGCACGGGGACACGGGGACGCTGCCACCTCACAGCGCAGCCCCTGCCAGCGCCAAGTTGCCCTGGCAAGGGCAGAAACGAGGTGCTGTGGGGGGGGGGACGACCAGACAGCTGGACACGGCACAGGCTGTCCCCTCCTCTACCAGATACACAGCCAGCACACCCCCTGCTCCATCTGGCCCCAGATGTCCCGGTGATGCTGTGACCTTGGCCGCTCTCAGCAGCATCCTTGGGGCAAGCGCAGGCTGGGTCAGCCCCCTCGCCAGGGCGGCTTTCGGCAGCCATCCATCACCCCGCAGCCCAGAACCCCACCGTCCTGCCAAGGGGAGGCAGCCGGGAGGGGGGGGGGACAGGGTGGCAAAGGCTGGGAGAAGGCACGCCAGAAATTTACCTCTCCCCCAAACCTCTCTCCCTCGAGCCACGCCATGCCGAGGATCTTCCCGGTATCCCCGTGGGACCATCACACTGTGCTCTCCGGGGAAAGCCCCCCCGGCAGGACTGCAGAGCCAGCCGCTCGCCGGGGAGCCCGGGGACAAAAGGGGAGCCGGGGCTTGCTCCGCAGGGCGTTCTAACCGGAGAAAGGGAAGATGATGATTTGGGAGCTAATTTAGAGCTTGGATTGCCTAAGCCTTTTCAGACATCGAGGCTATTGGCAGGCAGCATTACAGCCCCTGCCAGTCTCAGCGGCTATACAATGTCCTTCCCTTGGCAAGGGCAGCGGTGGGGGGAAAAAAATAACACACAAAAAACAAGGGACATGTGATGGAGAGCTTGGCTGAAGGCTCCCTCCCCTCGCTGACCTGCATGCCAAGGAGGAAGAGCATGGAGAGAGAAAAAAAAAAAAAGTGAAAAGTACCATTTAAAAAGGAAAGAAAAAAAAAAAACCACAACCCACACCACTTTTTCTTGCTAAGGGAAACGTGGCTGAGCCGAGGGGACGGGGGACGGAGCTGTGGCAGGAGGTGAGTGGATGCACCCTGGGGCCATCGCGTTGCTCAGTGGCCAGGGCAGAGCCATCACCCCTCCTGCATCCCCCAGCCAGCACAGGGAAAGCTGGAGGAAGCACCCCCCATTTTGTGCAGCCCCCCTGCACCCCAAACTGCCGTACCAAGCCCCCAAAAGTGACACCGAGGTCTCCCAGGGAGACATCGTGCCCACCCCAGTGCCCTCGCCCCAGCGAGCCTGCAGACATGAGCACTGCTGGGCACGCAGGCTTGAGCGCATGAGGATGAAATAGAGGGATTTTGCCTCAAAGTTTCATGACCCAAAAGGCAGGGTAGCTGGCAGAGGGGCTATGAGCCTCCTCTCTCCTCCCTGGGGGTGATTGCTCTGCTGAGGATGCTGCAGCTGGAAGGGTACCCAGAGGGTACAGCAGGTGAAACCCTCTGCAGCTGGAGCATCGCAGCCCGGAGCCACGGCCTCCAGGGAAGGATGAGTCCAACATCTAATTGCTTTTTTCGAGGGAGAAGCAAGGAAGACGACCAACCGGGAAAGTAAAGGGACAGCCCCAGCCATCCGGGCATGGAAAGGGAGCGTGGTGAGAGATGGTGTGGCAGCAGAGACACCCAGCCGAAAGGCAAGGCATAGTCGGATGAAGTGCGATGGCTTAAAACAGCGGTTGGCAGAGGTACACAGCACATAACTTAATCATTAAAGCCGCTCTTCCCATCGTCGTGCCTCATGCTGGCAAGACCAGCACCATGTACCTCCACAGGTTCAGCTGCCCCGTGCCACGGTGGAGAGCTCGAGCCAGCCCCGCAGCCTGCTCACATGCTCACACGTGCCCAGAGCTCCCTCCAGGAAGGTCTGCCTGGTTGGCAGGACCAGGATCTCCAGATGACCGTGCCCTGTGCAGCACAAGTCGCCCAAAGCCAACACGGGGCACCTCCACTCAGGACTACCTCCTGCCACGAAGCCAAGGCCAGCCGGGGTGCACACAGGCAGGGACACATGCCCCTCAAGGGTCTGCAGCTGCCATGGTCAATCATAGAAAGGTTTGGGTGGGAAGGGACCTTGAAGATCATCCAGTTCCACCTCCCTGCCCTGGGCAGGGACACCTCCCACCAGCCCAGGTTGCTCCAAGCCCCGTCCAGCCTGGCCTTGAACACCTCCAGGGATGGGGCAGCCACAGCTTCTCTGGGCAACCTGTGCCAGGGGCTCACCGCCCTCACAGGGAAAAGTTTCTTCCTAATATCTAATCTAAATCTCCCCTCTTCCAGTTTGAAGCCATTCCCCCTCGTCCTATCACTCCATGCCCCAGTAAAAAGTCCTTCCCCAGCTCTCCTGTATCCCCTTTAGGTACTGGAAGGCCGCAATAAGATCTCCCTGGAGCCTTCTCTTCTCCAGGCTGAACACCCCCAGCTCTCCCAGCCTTGCTTCACCCCAACCCATCTCAGCTGGGGAAGGACACCTCCACGCCACCGGGAAGGGCTCGTCCCCAGAGCCCGCAGGGAAGGCTCTGCCCGGCAGCGGTGCGGGGTGCCGGGGCTGGCAGCCGGGCAGGGGTACACGTCCAGGGTGGGTGCATAGGGACTGTGGCAGCCAAATCCAAAGCAGGCAGTACCCTAAGGCAGGAGCAGCTTGGCCGAGAACTCTGCCCATGCCCGTGTCTCTGCCCGACGCCGGGCTCAGCCCTCCCCGCAGCCCAGACACAGGCTGCCGAAACACTGCCGCAAACCCCCACTTCCCTGACCTACGGGGGGGAAACGCAAACCAGCAAACAGCCCAGCTCGCTCCTGCCTTCCAGGGAGCACAGGGTTGAGGGGAGAGGAATCAGGTCACTTCACTCCTCTGGTTTGGCGAGGTTATTCCCCAATTCCCAGGACTGAGCATCAGCTCCTAGAACCACCTGCCTGACTCCTCCTCCCTCGGCCCCCAGACAAGGGGAGGATGAGCTGGGGGCATGGCAGAGGCGGTTCAAGTACACGGAGAGGGAGAGGAGAACTGAAAACGGCTCCACGCTACAGCTAGTGCTGCAGCGTTCATCCCAGCACAAGCCACGAGCATCCCAGCTGGACCTGGGACAGAACGACCCCGAACCGGTACTGAGGATGCCTTGAGACAAGGTCAAGGTAGCCCTCAAAGAGGGAGCCAAGATCTGTCAGCCCAACCAGCCTTCCCAAGCCCAACCGGCATGCCCAGGCAACTGATTCTCGAGATTTTAGGTGCCAAACAGGACCAGTGACAAACTGGCTGTGTCTCTCTGGGAGCTGCAGGCAGTGACAGCACCAGCCCCTCCTCGCAGGGCACATAGGGTGGGCAAGAAAGCGGTCGCTGGCAACGCCCTTCCCCAACCACATCCACGTCCCCTCCCGTAACCTCAGCCCGAGGGCACAACCCTCACTTAATAACTGCATCCTCAGCCACGCAGCCGAGGGGCATCTCACAGCTTGTTAGCGGGATGCTGCGGGGCGAGAGGAATCCTTGGCACTCATTCAAGCGATAGATCGACATACCTGGAGCTGTTGTCTTATTTCTGTTTCTTTCTACGAGCCTTGCAGCAATCACTGCTCTTGTTTGCAGTTTGTAAACGAGCCTCTTCCTTACCTAATCCCACATCCACCACTCCGTCCTCACAGCACCCCAATAATTCCTCCCGCATCATCTCCCAACCGCCTGATGCTGCTCACAGCTGAAGGACCGCTTTCCCAGGGGGATGCAGAAGTGCCTAAACCCGCAGGGTCCCGAGAGGGTGTCTAAACAGCTCCGCATCCCAAGCCCCTGCCACAAGGAAGGGCGGTGGGATTAGCAGCCGCCCTGCACTCGCCACCCCTGAGGTCCTGGCCATCCCAAGGATGCTGTGTGGGATCGGGTCCCCGGTACCCGCAGAGCCCTCGCCGAGCCGCATCCCAGCGCACGAGCTGGTCGGCGAGTTCAAATCATTCATTTCTGCGGCAGAGGGAGTCTGACAGGCCCGGTGCTGGCGTGAATAATGATGGATCTCCAGGAGAGGGCAAGCAAAACCTGCAGCTTAATCGTACCGCGTCAGTCCCTTTGGGGCATTACCCGGCGCCCTCCATCCAGCCGTTCCCCCCATGGCAACGCCGCTGACGGCTGCCAGGCTGCTGCAGCCCACAGCACCCAGACGGGGCTGCCCGTCCCTTCTGCCTTATCAAACCCACCCCCAACACAGACCCCTGCGGAACGATGCTCCCAAAACCACCACAGCTCCAACGTTTGCAAACTAAGCGGTAAAAATTCAACTCCGGGGGCTGCTCGCTGCTCCCCCCCATCGCTGCCGTCACCACCTTGGTTCCACCCCGAGTCTCACCAGTTTGGTGCAATGAGGAAAACCATGCCCAGGACAGCGGGAGAGCTCGAGCTTGCCTAAGGGGAGGCTGGCGATGAGTTCCTAACCAGATATACCTCTGGGAAGTGAAACAGAGATACCCGACATTGCTAAAGCATCAGTCAGCTTTGCTGCCATCCCCCTGCAGGGCAGGTTTCTTGCCTCCTCATGCAAAAAAAAAAAAAAAAAAAAAAAATAAGGGGGTTGTTCTGCCCTGAGGAGCTAGAAAGAAGGAGGCTAGAAGGGAAAACAGCTGGTTTCCCTGTTGGATAAAGAGCAACACACAAAGTGCCAAACCCCCGAAAGCTGAGCGTTTCCCAGCAGAACTGGGGCTGATGCTCCCGCTCGCTCCCTTCTCCAGCCACTGCCGTCACAAATCCAGCCCGGCCCTGGGGAGCTCCCACCCAGGGCAAAGCCCAGCCAGTCTGAACAGCTCCCTTCAAAAATAATTATTTTCCTGCAGTTTTAGATAATTGGATNCCCCCCCCCCCCCCTCCCATTTTCCTTTGCTGCACACCGTGAATGCGCGGCTGCTGCCGGGAGCTGGCAGAGACCTTCGGAAGGCTGAAGCGGAGCTCACTCCCTCTTGTCCGGGTGGATGGAGGTGGGAGGGAGAAGGCGGAGTGGGAGCAGTGACAGGTAAAAATAGCCACACTTGGCCTGATGTTGCTCCCAATTAAGCCGGTGGGAATTTTGCCCAACTTCCTACAGCAGCAAGATCCACACACGCACATAAAAAAAAAAAAAGTCCTCTGCTATATTAGCAGCCTCATGACAATCAGAGAAAAAAAATCACGTATGCATGAGCTTCTTCCCCGTTTCACACCAGCGAGCATTTGAGCATCCCCTTCACCAGGGCCAGGCGCTGCAGAAGCTGGAGAAACTCGGTGGGCAATCGTCGGACCCACACGGCCATCCCTCACGGCACCGCATCTCCTCTGGTTTAGGCACAGTTACTCCATGAAGAGCTCGGCAAGGTTTTTCAAGGAATGGTTTATCCGCTCAGACAGTTTCACATCAGCTGAAACTAAAGCTTAAGTGGTTTCGGGGAGGATATGGAAAGTGTGGAAGAGTAGAAACATTTCATTCTGACACTTTCCTGAACAAAAAGTGCTCTGCCTTTTCACAGTGTAACGTTGCCTTGTGAAACTAAGTCCAATTTATTTTTAAATGGGGAAAAAAAAAAAAAAGCCCTAACTGAAAGCAAACATCATATTTCTGGGGACAAATACGATATTGCATTTCCTCCTGTCGTTAACACTTACTCCCATCTTTGGGCTTTGCCAACCAAATGAAAATTCAGTCTCTTGTAGCGCTGTAACGCAAAGATCTTTCACAACCACCTTTAAGCTATTCTGCATCAGGTTCATGACAGTTCATCTTTACACGAGCCAACGCATGATACCAACAACATTTTAACTGATGCAAACATTTCTAACTTGCATTCAAACACGAATAACTACCGAGAGAAGCGAGATATGCAGATAACACAAGGTTTGAAGGACAAAAAGTAAGATGTCACGCTCCTTGTCTGAAGGCAAATCCAACCTTCGAGCCCACGGGCTCTCCCTCGCAGGTGAAACAGAAAGAGCAACCCCATGGCATGGAATATCACACAGCTCTCCGCATCCCCGGGGTCACAGCCTGTGCTGTACCGTGGAGCATCATGCAGCTCCCCACATCCCCAGGGTCACAGCCTGTGCCGTACCACAGAGCATCACGCAGCTCCCCGCATCCCCAGGGTCACAGCCTGTGCTGTACCCCAGAGCATCATGCAGCTCCCCGCAGGGTCACAGCCTGCGGTGTACCGCGGAGCATCACGCAGCTTCCCGCATCCCCGGGGTCACAGCCTGTGCTGTACCCACAGAAAGCCGGAGACAATGCTACTCCCGCAGGGATGTAGAAAGAGCGCCAGGCGTCCCCTGCTCTGCCCCAGCACGGCACAGCCTCGCCGGCGAGGGGACAGCACCCTACACCCTGCCGGCATCCCCGAGGGGCAGCCCCAGAAAACACTCTCCATCATAAGCCAGCCACCCCCAGCCACCGTCGCACCTCCCAGAGAACTTGGCGTTCCCTGGAGTTTCCCTGGATTAAAGTTTCGTGACGCTTTTAACGCCACGCGCAGTTGCGAGCCCGGCGGTTCCAAGCGATTCGACCCCGGCTGGCGGCTGCGAAGCATTCCTGTGTTTACGCCAACGTTCCAAAGGTACCGATCCAACACTCCCGGCACTTTACACGCAGGATTAGCTCCCGCATGGAATCGCTCTCTCCCGGAGCTCAGCAAGACCCACGGCACCAGGACAGCCGACCTGCGCGGGACAGGGATGCTCCGACCGCTCCGCACAGCAGGAGCGGGGCAGAGGTACCCCCCCAAGCCCAGCTCTGCCATCTGCTTCACCCAGGCGGGGAGGGGGGAGAAAAAAGCACTGAGAAAAGGTCAAGGTACCAGCTACGCCCCGCGGCGCTGTAGATGCACAAGTATTTCTCCCAGACAGATGGTGGGAAGGGGAAGAGCGAGGAGGAGGAAGGAAGGGAACAAGTTCAAGACAAGAATCTGAAATCGGCAAACTCCCCGCGCAGCCCAGCGCGCTGGGGGATAAAAATACCCGGCTCGCTGTCAGCGGCAGCGCGGAGGGACCCGCCACGGGGGCGAAGGCAGACGCACACGACTCCTTGCTGCGTGTCCCACCTCGAGCCGTGAGCTAACGCTGCTCCGCTGCTCCTCACCCCATTTCCAGAACCTTCCTTCCGCAGCTTTTCCCCCCCATCTCCTCACCGCTTCAGCATCCCCCTTCCAGCTCCACCACCCCCTGGCTATACCGGCCACCTTTCCAACCTCAGCTCTTACTTTTTCCCCCCCCTCCATCCTCTTTTCTCAGCACGTCGAGGCTGGGAATTTTCGAAGGCTGCAGATGCCTCCCACGCCTTCGATGCCATCTGCAAAAAGCAACCCCCTCCCCGACGCTTCCCATGGCTGCTTCTCCCCCAGTACCAACTTCGAGTGCTCCGGGGATGACACGAGAAAGTTAGTTCGCTGCTCAGTTCGGATGAACTAGGAGTATTTATTCAGCCTCGCTTTATCAGCGATGCAAATCAAGCACTCCAGTTACATATTTTAACGCAGTGGGGGGGGGGGAACCTGCTAGATAGAAGGCTATGAAGTGTCTAATGTATTTGCAGTAGCTAAGGTAGAAAACAAAGAGAGATTAGTGAAAAATTATTAACATAACAGGTGTCATTGTCACAAAAGTGACACTTTAAAGACAAGTCCCCCCCAAATGAATTCCCTAAATACAAGAGCACATCGTTAACTACATTTAGTCCCTGTTTTATACCGTCTCTGCAAAGGAGGAGGGGAGCAGAGGAGAGGGGGAGGGTGAACGCAAGAGTCTGCTTCTCCCACCCTACTAAAAGTTGGTTAATGGCACATTACGGAAGTGAAACTTGTCGCCAAAGAAAGTTCCCACCCTGAGAAAGGGCAGATGTCACCGACAGCATCGGGGCAAGGGGACCGGGCGGCTTGCTTCTAGCTTTGTCCACCAGCCACCCCCCCACGCCGGTTCAGGTGCTCACGTGTGACTTCATTACTGTCCCCACGGTGCTCCAGGCAGCGCAGGGCAGGTAAGGGTTATCAAGGGGCAGGTAAGGGTTATCAGGGTGAAGTCCATGTTCCTCTGTGCTGAGCTCCAGTCCCCATCTCAACAGGGCCTGCAAGTGCTCAGCCTCACCACCTTGGGCCAGTAGACCCAACAAAGGCCTCACCAGCCCCTTTGGCCACCCCAAAGCAGCTCAGGGAAGAGCTGAGGGTCACCTTCAGCAGACCGGGGGGACCGCTGATGGGACACTGCTCCAGGCAAGGTGCCAACAGCTTGGTCCGTCATGAGCACAGAGCCTGCGGCTCCCAGCCGCCTCCCGGGGATCGGGGGATGCTCGATCCATTAGCACGTTGGGGTGGGCGCCTCTCTTTCCTCTCCCCACATGTGAGGAGCCGGGGAGAGCAATTCCCACACAGGGACACACTGAACCCAGCTCCTGGGGTTTTGGGGCTTTTCTTTTTGGTTTTGTTTTTCTAATAAAACCAGCTCATTGGAGATCAATTTAGCTTTTTAATACCTTTCAGATAAGGAAATCTGCTGCAGCAGCAATTCTCTCCCTAGCTTAATTAATTCCTAAACATATCACAAGCTGGAAGTGTATGTTTTATGAATCTGGTTGACCTCCTGGTGCAGAAATGATGACACAGATGTTGTGCCTTCTTCACTACCTCATTACTCATGTTACACCGATTCCCCCCCCTCCCAGTTGGGCTGGCTGACAGGAGCTCCAGAGCTGCCATCAGCAAGACATGCTGCAAGGTGCCAGAGGAAGGCTCAAGCAACATTTTGGATCCACCAAAGCACCCAGCTCCACTGGAGCAGCCAGCTATCCCGCAGGACATGCCGATACGCAGCTGTGAGCACACGGTCGGTCGGGAAATAAATCCATTGGACGGTTTGCTGCCAAAGAGGACAAAATAATGTTGGGTAGGAAAATGAGACACCACTCAAATGATGGCCAAGGAGAGGGGAATGCCAGAGCTGAAGGAGCCAACGTGTGGATGTGTCCAAAGCCTATGGGACCCGGAGTGATCCCTCAGAGAGCTGTTTGCTGGGGAGGATGGGAATCACCCCAGCTCTGCAAAGGGTGTCATAGAATCATAGAATGGTTTGGGTTGGAAGGAACCTTGAAGATCATCCAGTTCCAACCCCCTGCCCTGGGCAGGGACACCTCCCACCGGCCCAGGTTGCTCCAAGCCCCGTCCAACCTGGCCTAGAACACCTCCAGGGATGGGGCAGCCACAGCTTCTCTGGGCAACCTGCGCCAGGGGCTCACCATCCTCACAATGAAAAAATTCTTGCTAACATCTAATCTAAATCTCCCCTCTTCCAGTTTGAAGCCATTACCCCTCCTCTCCCCTGCCACGCACGCCAAGATAAACCCAGTTGCACTGGTGTGACATTATACCCATCTCTGGGAAGGAGAATGGCCCCCACCAGCACATGCAGACTGAAAGACAATTGGGCTTGCTCAGCTGTTTGGAGAAGACCTCAGCATCATGTCCAACACGCTGGATGGATGCTGTGTTCAGGGCAGCCAAGGCACCAAGGGGCTCGTCCGGCCAGGGGACGGCTGCCATCGCACCCCAATGATTGTGCAGGACAAGCACGGTGCCACCCACACACCACGGTTTGTGCAGCCAAGCTGAAAGCCGAGAGCCTAATGGAGAGCATCCCTCCCTCCCCAGGAAACACGGGCAGTGAAGTGGGGAGGGAGGGAGAGCTGAGATATGGGTCACAGGTAACGGCAAAAAAGGGGAAAAAAAAAAAACACACAACAAATGGATGCACTTGTGATGGCCCTCGCTGGGTGACAGCAGCTTCAGAAATGAGACAGCAGCGGCTCATAAAACCTCACTCGCTCTCGGATGTTATTGCGGTGCTTAAGAAGGCAGAGAGCTGCCCCAGCCCCGAGGAACCGCACGTGCCAGGACCCGCCTGCGCGGAGCATCGGGCGCACAGGACCCCTCCCCGGCCCCGCGCCACGGCGGGAGGTGAAAGCAGAGCAAAATGTTTAAGAGCACACTTCACACCCAGCTCAGAGGCTGATGGAGCACAGCACCGATGGCCGATCATAAGGGAAACATCAGGATGCATAAGAACCAGAAGAAAAAAAGGAAACTCGTATAAATAAGAGCTGAAAAAGTCTGCTGGGAGACCTAGAAACCAGCCACTAACTTGTCTACTGCCGGTAACAGCCGGCAGAAAGTAGGCATTAAAAATAAAAAATAATAATATTAAAAAAAAAAGGCAGCCTGATGAGGTCTGGTCACCTTTTATTCCAGACACTGAAATGCTCCCTTGCAGGGCAACCGTACAAGATGGAACAAGGCTTTTGCTTGTTACCGTTCTCAAAAAAGCCCACCTTATTTCTGCTGGAGCCGGAGCAGAGGCGACACGTAGCTCATTTGCACACCTCATCACCACACAGCCACGGTCCCAGCTCTCATCTCCCCCACCCAGGGCTTTCACCAGCATCTCTCCCACAGGCTTAAGGGAGGAAAACCCATCCCTCCGCCAGCGGGAAGGGATGTGGCTTTGCATCCTCTTCCCAAACCTGCATCCCGGGCCGCCGTGGGGCTGGGAGGAGCCGACGGCTGCGATGGCTGTACCGAAGGTCCACGAGGTGGGTCAACGCAGAGATAAAGCATCCCCACTCCTCCGCCTCCCCAGAGCCCGGCAAATAAACCCCCATCCACAGCGAACGCCCCAGGTCTGAATTAACCACGACGCCGAGCAATAATTAAACAGGGACACAAGATGGTGGGAAACAACAACAACAAAATATCTCTCTCTTATGTTTTGTTAAATTCAGCAATTTACAAGGCTGGAATAATTAGTGGTTTAAAATGTTTTGACACAAGCAGCCCCAATAATCATGATAAATCATATCAGGCATATGCCCGGATCCTTGAAGTGACAGATGACAAACAGAGCAGTGACAAGACGCTCCATCACGCGGGGAATCATTGAGTTAATGGAAGAATTATTGCTTCTGAAATCCACTCCAGTCCTATTGTGGGGAACATTCCAATTTATCAAAGCCAAATGAACATTAATTGCTGCAGCCTGGTAAGTTTTCGAGCTGCTGTGACCTTCATTGAATTTTAATCCAAAACAGATAAGATTTACTTCCACACAAGAGGAAACAACACAATTAAACCCAAATGACAGCTAAGATTATGGGGAAAAAACACAAGAGGCATAATGACAAAAATATTGATTCCTTTCTACTTGACACTGCGCAAAAAAAAAGGTAAATAAATAAAATCTAGCATTTGCATATTTGTTGGGTTTTTTTTCCCTTTCCTCCGTTCTTTTCATCTGGGAGACAAATTTCAGATGCTCAAGCCAAGAGGAAAGGGGTGGCAGACAGTAATGGAGACTGAATTCCCTTTAACTGCAGTAATTAATGTTATGTCTCACTGGGGAGAGATTAAGAAAAAACAGTGAGGAAAGAGGGGGGGGGGGGAAATCAAGTATTATTTTGCTGTCAAAGATGCCCTTGAGCTTGAGAAGGGAGGTGTGACGGGGGTCATGATCAGCCAGCACCCGCGGCTTTTGCGGGGGCAGATGGTGGCCCCAGGGACAGGAGGTCACAGACACCGGTGGCCCCTTTCCTGCTGCACTGGAAGCAAACCCACCCCAAATCAGAAAGCCACACACCATCACACTGGAAGAAGGAGCAAACCCGGGACTTACACCCCTCCCCGGAGTCCCCACGCAGCGCAGAGGGGGTTTTGGCTTTAGAGGCAGAGCCAGAGGAACCAGCCAAGTCATAAACATCTGCAGAAATCCAAAATAACGTTCCCGTCAGAGGGAGCTCAGCTCGGAGATGTCTCACTGCCCAATAAAGCTTTCCCAGAGTACTCCCTGAGCGGGGGATTAGCGAGATCCCCCAGGCAAACCTTCCCTGGCTTTCCATAACTCAGCCGGAGGACGAGGAGACAGGTAAAAGGGAGTGTTACAGCCACTTAAAGGAGATGGAAGGAAGCACTTTCCCCTGTCTCCTCCTGTCCCCCGTAGCGAGACGCCGGGCTGATGATGAAGGGGGCACGCAGAGCCGGCATGCCGAGGCGGGCTCAGACTCCTCCTGCGTAGCGGGAACGGTGTTTTAGTCCATAGAGAGCACGCAGGAGACATCGGGCTTTACGGGAGGAAGCAGAAGGAAAAGTATTGGAGAAGCTGGAAAGGAGGTCCCGGGGATGTCCAGCTGCATCCCGAGGCAGGAGAAGGGATGCGGACACGGCGGGCGCAAGGGAGGAGGGGAGCGGGTACCACACGTGTGGGATGCCGAGGGCTGGGGAGCAGCGGAGCTCGAGCGACGGGGGCTCGCTGGGATGGCATTTAGCTGGGCTCAGGGAGGGCGGTAAAGGCGTGGGAAAGCAGCCTGCGCGGAGCCTGGGGACTCGGATGAAATATTTCACCCAAGAAACAAAAGACTTTCACCCCGTTTTACTTCAGCTACAGAACTCCATGTGGTCTCGAGGGCGAAAAAACCCAACAAAACACACATTTGTCTTCTGCTAGTAACTCAAAACTTGGCTCGGGTTCACTCAAAAAGTTAATGAATCTTCTAAAAAAAAAAAAAAAAAACAAAACAACAAAAAACCAAAACTGGGCAAAGCTTCAATTCTGTGCTGCAATCCCAACCCAGGGAAGAAATACCCTGGAGCTTCTGCCTCCCCAGGGAGACACATCCAGCCCATACCCCATCCCGGATCCACATCCTTGCCTGGGACCTCAGCTGCCGTCGCGAGGAGTGTCAGGATTTATACAGAAAGTGGAATTATGGCTCATACTGTGTAGGAGGAACATTTGTTTCTCTCCCGCCTTCCCCTTGCTCGCAGGAGAGGCTCAGGGCAGGAGTTAACTCGCACAACAAAGCCACGGATGCTCCCGCGCTATCGGCTTCAGCGAGATGTGGCAAAGCGTATCTTCCCCGGCTAACCCAGGATTAGAGCGAAAACACACATTTCTGCTGTGATACGCAGAGCGATGCCTTCAGCTCCACCCCACCCGCATCGCTGCTCCTGCGCTCCGAGGTACAGCACATGAAGGCTCCAGGCAGGAATTTTTCAAAGAAACTTACTTCTAAAGCATCAATCCATTACAACCGTCATGTTTTTTAGCAAGATCAGCTTCAGCAAGGGCTGAGGTCCAGGGCTGAATCTCTCCCTGCTAAGGAAAAGCTGCATTTCCAGCGGTTGCAGTAATCGCCAGGCTCCAGGGCCAGCGTCCCCCGCAGCCACGGGCCACTTCGCCGCGGTTTGCCCACAATAGCCACGCAAGCCCACGCTCCAACCAGGGATCGAGCTTTTCACACCCTAGACTCGGGTTCTTGCTCTCCCTCTCTTACTTTTTCAGACTCATTTTCCAAGTATACCAGTTTGGCCTTTCTTCCCCTCCAAAACTCCATCACACTGACATTTTTAGCAGGACATAAAAACATTCCCTATCCAACCCCGTAAGCTGCAGTCCCTGACCCCTCTCCCTTCTGCCACCTCCTATCACAGCGCATCTTATCTTGCCCAACAGCCTTAACGCAAAGCCTCCGTCTGTGCTCACGTGCACTCGCTGCCCAATCTAAAGCCCCACCGACAAGGGCCAAGATGCTCAAAAAACTAGATTTAAGTTGTAAAAGCCAAATAGCTGCTTGTTCAAATGGAAAAATACAGGCTTCGTGCAGCCATCGTCTCTGCTCCAAAACGAAGAACAGAAGGCGCGGAGATGACACACGGCTTCCAAGATATGAACAGATGCACCTTTTGCAGAGGGTTGCTGCAATGGGATCCCCAATCCTATAAAAGGCTTTCTTTGGGCAAATAGGCGACACGCAGGTACACAGGCTCCACAAGCCTAACTTCTTTTTTTCTTTTATTGACGGGATAGTTTATCCCAATGGGAGTTAAGGGACAATACATTTAGTCCCATTTTACAGATGGAGCTCTAAGGCACAGAGGGATGATGGACCAGATCCAAATACGTAGGCAGCCACCTCATGAGATACCAAAATAAGCATTTTAAAAGGCCACAAAGCACATACATGATATGTTAATAAAAGGTCACATAAACACCTGAGATAAGGATATTCAAAGCATCTGGATCATCTTTTTACTTTTCAGTCAGGCTCATCCTTTGCAAGAGAAGGATATCACGCTATAGCCCACACCCACGTGAGAGGCAAAATTCAGTTTCAGAAACCTTCAAGAAGAAATGACCAAACCCAAATCTTGCCTCTGTGCATGCCCAAACGCAAGACCAAGGAGAAATACTCCACTCACACCCCTCACCGGTTGCCAGCAGAGGCAGGAGGAACCACAACCTCCCTTGTTACCCTCCAAACAGCTTCTTCCCTACGGTCTGTTGTTTTATTTTATTCCATTTTCTTAAAAGACCAACCACTCTTTTTTTGCCCTGGCCCATCCACACACATCTCTCCCTCTCTGGAGGCCCAACCGAGAAGGGACGTGGACATTTGCAACCCAGACTTGCCACCCTGCTCCTGATCACCACCCTCCCACCACGACCTGGTGGCCAGCCACCGTCCCCTCCCACGCCATCCTCCGTCCCCTCCGATGGATGCCATTGGCGGCTTTGACTCACCATGACCGAGATATGAAGAATGTGCATCTGCTCCTCCACTATCTCCGAAGGCTCCTGGAGGCTCGGGGGAGTGGCCCGGGAGAGCTGCTCGGCGCTGCTCATGGAGACGTGGAAGTACAGGGTGCCGTTCTCCAGCCACTGCTGCTTCCAGTGCACCAGCGAAATGTCAGCCACGGTCCCCGACATCTCTGCAGGGACAAAACGCGCAGCTGAGGATCAGTTTTCTCCACGGTGCTAAAGGGCGGTATTATTAGGACTCCTGGAAATCAGGACTTTTGACTCTTACCCCTAGATACTGCTTCTGATCTGCAGGATGAGCTCGAGCATTGTTTTTTTGGCCTCTCTCTCTGCTACTTCCCCCATATACAAACAGTAACAGTTGTCTTCCTTAATAAAAAGCACGGGGCTACAAAGCGCCTTGGGATTTTTGGGCTAGGAAGGCAACAGCAGTAAATAACACACCGCACAAGGTGCCTTTAACCTCCTACAGCTCTCCCAGCAGAAAGGCTGGAAGAAGCTCCCAGGGGTCTGCAGCCAAGCCCAGGGGAGGTTTGCTGCTCGCCACGGGGTGGGGGGAGGACACGGTGCCAAGCAAGCCAAAACGCAGCCAGCAGTACACACTCTGCCGGCGTTTACAGGGGAAACCTTCTTCCAGGTACCGAGGCAGCACTTAGAGCTGTCTTTAGCAGGGACGGCCCCAACACAGACCCAGAGCAGCAGAAAGAAGAGATAACCACCAGGTTTGACAAATACCCACCGACCTGGGGGTTGCGTGCCTGTTGGTCTTCCTCTGCAGCCTTCTGTTAGCCTTACAGCCCACCCCATCCTGACCGGCAAGCGCCCCGGGAGCTGGGATTGGAGCATCCCGGCACACACATCTACCGCGGCACCTTCCCCTGACTAATTAGGGTTCGGATGACCCCCCCAGGCACCAAGTAACCCAAAGGCATTCCCAGGTCCGCAGTCTCCGGGGCTCAGCTGCAGCTCCCGTCCCGGCCGGGCGGCAGCAGCGCTGACAGCTCCACAGCTGCCCATCAAGTTTTCAACGCTTCTCTGCAAAGAACCGATTTGGCAGTTTAGCAACGGAATCAAAACCGAAAAAAAAAAAAAAAATATGAGCGCAAAATGAGCCAAAATATTTCTCCTTCCACCACCTCTTTTTTTGGTGTTTGTTTTTCCATTTGCAATATAAGCAACGGGAAGCAAATCAGGTCCTCTTAGTCACCAGGCCCACGGCTTCGGCAATCACCCGCGTTGTGGGAGACCCAAATTCAATTCCCTCCTGTTTGGGAAGAGCAACCGGCTGTAACGGACTATGACCTGCAATCTGCACGGCGTGTCTGCTCCAGAAAGCCTGACAGCATGAGTTGAGGTTCCCCTGGCACCACGGTGGGAACGGAGACAAGGTCCTCCTCCACACCTTGGCCGCAGAGCATCACTGGCGAGAGGGTCAGCGGGGAGGACAGGGCTCGTTCCCCTGCGGGTACAGCGGCCAGGGAACAGCAGAGGCATTTTGCATTTCACTTTCCTGAACCCAGCTGAGCAAAAGCACGTCCAGTTCCAGCTCCCAGTGGAGACGAAGGAAGGAACAAGCCCAGCTGAGGCTGTCCTGAGGAGTCACCCACACCTTTCAGGATGAGATGCTTCAAAACTCTTAGGTGCCAGCTCACAAGGCTACAAGACCAGGCACCTCCACTTCTACCGACCCAGGTCCCAACCCAGCAACAAAAACCTCTCGATCCTTCAGGACCGATTTTTTCTTACCCCTGAAATCAATACGTTTTCCAGCAGCAGGCTCCCGGCTTTCCACTGTGGATTAAAACGGAGCCAACCACCCCCTGGTCCCAGAGCGGTCCCCATCGCGCCCCGGCTCCTGCAGGACCCCCCCATCGCTGCACAGCCCGGCTGAGGGCAGGGACAAGGGTACCCCCATACTGCCAGCTCCCTGATTTGGCACCTCACTAATTACACCACTGACATCCCTGAGCCGGCTGCACCTGAATCTAATCAGAGGGCTGCGCTCATTATCTCTGCCTCCCGAGCACAGCGCCCGTCCTTATCCCCAATCTCTCGGCACATCTGAGCGCTCAAAGGAGAAAAACTAAACAGCTCCTGACCACGCACAGGATCCATCAGGAGCTCGCGCTTTGGAGGGGACGCGCGAACTCCCTGTCACCTCTCCGCCGCTGCAATGCCATCGCTCCTAATAATGCCTTTCCCTCCTTTCACAGAAAGAGCGGTTTGCTGGAGCACATCGCAGGCAAGAGGCGCTGCCTGCGCTCTGTGCCCCGTAAATCAAGCCAGCCCTGCGGCTTGCGCTGCAGGAGCACAGCCTGGGCAGGACCTGGGAACATAATGACACGAGAGCTTTGTGTCTCTCGCCTCCGAAGAGGCTAAAGCGGAAGATTTCTTACAGCGGTGAGAGTAGGAACAAAACAAGAGGGACACCAGCGCTGCTTAACTGCAGTCGTCTTCCCAGCGACACTTCAAAGGTCTGTACTGAAAAGCATCTCCTTGTCTAATTAAGATTGCAACAAATTCTACTTTTAGGACTAAAAGCAGTAACTCCGCTTCGGGACAGGTAGCACAAGCTCTTCTACAGAGACAAACGGGCCGTGGGACAGCACAGGAGCATCAAGAGATGGGACTGGTTATGCAAAGCCATCTTAATTCTGTTCCGAGCGACAGTCACCCATAAGAGAAGACGATTTAAAGGCTGAGGGACTTGTGGCTCTTTAGTCTGGAGAAGAGAAGACTGAGGGGGGATCTTATCAATGCTGATCAATTCTTAAAGGGAGGGTGCCAGGGGGATGGGAACAGTCTTTGTCCAGTGGTGCCCAGTGACAGCACAAGAGGGAATGGGCACAAACATGACCATAGGAAGTTCCATCTGAACCTGAGGAGGGCCTTCTCTCCTGTGCGGGTGGCAGAGCACTGGCACAGGCTGCCCAGAGAGGTGGGGGAGTCTCCCACTCTGGAGCCATTCCAAACCCGCCTGGACGCCGTCCTGTGCCACTGCTGGAGGTGCCCCTGCTCTGGCAGGGGGTGGCACTGGGGGAGCTCCAGAGGGCCCTTCCAACCCTCACCACTCTGTGATTGTGTGATTTACAGCATTACACACTCACCACACACACACACCCTGGACAGACCTTTCCAAAAGGGCCCAGGGAAGGAGGTTCTGTCCCCCAGCCCACCGCCCAGACCTGCTGTGGGTGCCACCAGGACCCCACTGCCACGGCTCCCAAGGGCTGCATCACATTAGGGAAGCAGAGAAAAAAAACCTCTGGGTCAATCTTTCTCCACATTTTTTTCCCTTGCACACACATTTTTGCATGGGATGTTTAAACGGATCACAGAGAACATTTCTGAGGAGTTCTGAGATATAGGCAATTTTTTGGATTTTAGCCTAGACTGAAGATAAGCCTGTTTCATTTTCAAAAGGTCTCTTCCAAAAGTAGAAACTTCAATTTAACATTCATTTCACAATTTGAAGCAAACCCAGCAGCAAGGCAATTGACTTGCCAAGCCTGGGTACCATTTACCATACATTTATAAATACCTGTATGCTTTTCACCCCTGCAGCCCGTGTTGCAGGAAACCTGCCCATTACTGCTCCCCGCATTGCCAGGACGTCGTGAGCCTTCAATCAGATTCGCTGCTCACAAAAATAAATAAAAAAAAAGAAAAAAGCGCCTTTTCAAGCCCCGTTAGCTGCTGAACCCTTCAATATCCCAACGCGAGGAAGTTTCTTGGCCTCATATACTTGACATGAATATTACACCGCCTGTGTTTCACTGGACACGCATTGTCACTCCACTATCTACACGGTAGTTACAGCAGCGATAGCCCGTCCATCAGAAAGGATCCAATACTCTGCGGCGAGATTGCCTGTTATCAGAGCTTTCAAATGCTTTTGGAACAAATTAAGGGCATTCCTGCACCAAAATAGAATGAGAGACAGTTCAGGTTTTAAATGGGCAGCGGTAAAAAAGCACTCGCAGTCTGCAGCTATTTGTCTGGCAGACAGGGAGCTCTCTGCCGGGGTTCAAACACAGCTCCACGGGTAAAACACCGAGTCAAAGAGCCAAACAGACCATGAAACATCTGCCATGCCATCTTCCTACCTGCTCACTGCACCCAACAGGCAACGGCAGAGAAGGGACGATGAGGATCCTCCTTCACCAGACCCCTTCTCCCACTTCCAAAGCCCACAGACCACCACGTTCCTCCATCCCAGAGCAGAGGACCTGAGGAACCCATTCCCCTTGTGATGGGGGGCAGAGATATCTCCTCTCCAGCCCCACCCGGCCACTCACCCCCAACTCTCCACACCTGCGCTTCGTCTCCCATCACACAGCTCAGCTGAGCCCAAAGCACCACCGCTCCCCGACAGCCCCACCAGCCTCCGGCATCGCCTAACCATGGGCTCAACTTCAGAGAAGGGAATTTTCTGCCTTTCCTCGAGCTCTGGGTCCAATAAAACTACAATTCCCACATTTTCCTTGGAAATCAAACAAGCCATCCAAACAAAACCTTTCCCGGGGCTCAGACCCCAACGTGGGCCGGTGCCCATCAGAAGGTCACCTGCCCAGGACAAGGCAGGGGACAGCAGCGACCGCAGCAAGATCCCTTCCCGCTGATTCTCTCGTTCTGTTTTTCCCTTCGCCGTTGCCACAGCCCTCACACAGAAACATTTCACTGGAGTCTTCAACTCGCATTACAATCAAACTTAAAAGCAAAAGGGCCTAAATGCATTTGGTTGGGAACCAAGACGATTCCCATAAAAGCAGATTACGCTGACATGATGAATATAAAATGAAACAGCAGATATTAAAGTTGGAGGATTGTTACTCCGTGCCTCGGGGCTCCCGGCCGCCCTCCCCACCTCCTCCCTCCTCTCCGCCCCCCCCGACGCTGTCGTAGGGAAGGCAGGAGCAGGCAGGGAGAGCCTTCTCACCCCTGCCTTCTCCGAGGCAGCCTGCCGGGCTTGGGATGCTCACTGCCTGCCCCCAGACCCCCCGACATATGCGATGCTTCACCACTCGTCGCTGATTCGGGAGGCTGCAGCCCTGCCTTATCCGTCGTGGCGTTTCACAAAGCCTGTTTTGTATTTAATTGGCTTGCCCTCCCTAATCTACCGCGATTATTGTGTTTTTATTTAATTCTTGAAGGTCGTTATTAAAATAAGCCATTTTGCTCGTTCATCCCTGCACGGTTCCCCACTCCCGGATAACCAACCCCTCCTCGTGCTCCCCTCCCCGCGCCCCAGCGCCGCTCAGACCCCGGCACCCGCCGGACACCTTCCCAGTGATGACCAAACCCTCGGTGTGAGGAGCGGGAACCCTGTGAGAGCCATTCCCGGTGCACAGCTCCAGGCTCCTCCTGCCTTTTTCCCACCCACCAGCTTCATCCCGGCAGGACCCACACCCAGACTTCAGCTCACCCGCACAACTCATCGTCTTAACCTGTTGGCAGGGGGAAAGCTGGAGATCTGCTGAGCGATTACATTCCCTTCCAGGGCAGGCTCAGAAAGGTGATCCCATCCCGCACGGAAAGTCAGCACGGACAACCGCCCCGTCCTCTTCTCGCCCGGGCATCACCCCTAATCCTGCAACCCCATTCCTCCTGCTATTAGTTCAGGGGCACTTCGGAGTTAATGCTCCCCAGAGGCGCCAACCTCCGGTGAAGTGTTAGTTTATAGATTCTTCGGTGCTAGCTACCACTTATGCTAATAAACCGAATTTATGCAGAAAGTCATAAACAGCGAGCTCTCCCCAGTGCCCTTGCCAGCACAGGATTGCTCCCTGCAGAATAGATTATCGCTCTCTGCGCAGACGAGCTCCAAAACGACTCCAGTAATGGGGCTTCCCCCATGCTCCCCGGGGGACTATTCTGCACTCAAACAGGCCCTAACAGTTCTAAGGGTTTGGGTCTTTTGGTGGCAACGTGGTGGGGTTTTTCCACCGCAATCATTAGCTCAGTTCATTATTTTTTTTCCCCCTTTCCCCTCTGCTCATTTAACATGTTCCTTCCCTGCTACATCTACTCCCCCCGCAGTACTCCCCAGGGCAACACACAAACGCAGCTGCAGATCGTAAAAAGTAATAGAGAAGCTCAGAAGTTTAAGAAGGGATAAAAAAAAAAAAAAAAAAAAA
>VUYV01000181.1:1286517-1305524 GCA_008711295.1 Anarhynchus alexandrinus | reverse complement strand
CACGGAAAGTCAGCACGGACAACCGCCCCGTCCTCTTCTCGCCCGGGCATCACCCCTAATCCTGCAACCCCGTTCCTCCTGCTATTAGTTCAGGGGCACTTCGGAGTTAATGCTCCCCAGAGGCGCCAACCTCCGGTGAAGTGTTAGTTTATAGATTCTTCGGTGCTAGCTACCACTTATGCTAATAAACCGAATTTATGCAGAAAGTCATAAACAGCGAGCTCTCCCCAGTGCCCTTGCCAGCACAGGATTGCTCCCTGCAGAATAGATTATCGCTCTCTGCGCAGACGAGCTCCAAAACGACTCCAGTAATGGGGCTTCCCCCATGCTCCCCGGGGGACTATTCTGCACTCAAACAGGCCCTAACAGTTCTAAGGGTTTGGGTCTTTTGGTGGCAACGTGGTGGGGTTTTTCCACCGCAATCATTAGCTCAGTTCATTATTTTTTTTCCCCCTTTCCCCTCTGCTCATTTAACATGTTCCTTCCCTGCTACATCTACTCCCCCCGCAGTACTCCCCAGGGCAACACACAAACGCAGCTGCAGATCGTAAAAAGTAATAGAGAAGCTCAGAAGTTTAAGAAGGGATAAAAAAAAAAAGAAAAAAAGATGACAAGCTCCACTCTGATCATCTCCTTTCAAAGCTCCTGTCGGTGAGGGACATGGGGCTGCACCTGCAGGGCATTTCAGGGGTGGCTTCGGCGCTGCGCCTGTCTGCTGGGACACGGCGCGTGTGCGGGGACGGCGCTGGATGGAGGAGGGCTTGGGGGAGCCTTGGCCTTGGGGTGGTCCGGGGGGGACCCCGGCAGCAGGGCGGGCAGGCTGGGGCGCTCGCTGTGTACCTCCTTTGCTCTGCCGGCAGCATCGCCCGCCTGATGTTGGACGGGCGAAACATCAGCTACCCCGGGGAGAGACGGGATTTGCAGTTTGGCGATTTTTAGGCTTTGCTCAAAGCGCCTGGAAGGAGAAGGAGAAGCCACGTTGAGGACAGGCTCCTGGGACCAGCCCCTTCAAAGATGACATAGATGCGGTAAGAGCTGAGCTGCCACCAAAGGGTCCCTGACAACCAGAGCAACACGACTGCAGGTGAGGGCAGATCCCAAGCTCGAGAGGAACCCAAAAAATGAGAAAACCTCCTCAGTTCGCATGGGAGCCTGCCTCTCCCCATGGCCAGGCTGGAGAGGCACAGGGTCGAGGGCAGCCCCCCCGTCGAGGGCAGAGCATCCCCCCGTGCTGCCAGGGAGAGCCAGCGCTCGCCAGGGACGGCACAGTCGGCACCACCTCACCATTCGCACTACCAGAGGCGGGTGGCAGACAAAACACCAGCACAACCGCTTGCTCCGTCACCGCTGCGAGCCCACAACGTGCCTCCGCACAGCCCCAGGACATCCCACCTTCAGCCCCAGCCCATGCACAGCCCCAGCTCGTGCGGCCCGCGGGGCATCGCGAGTACAGAAAGCTGTGAGAAGAAGGTGCTGTTCCCGCCTTCACAGTACCTTGGCCAAAAATCCTTCCCGGAGACTTATCAGAAACGGCCAAGAAGGGCTTTGCAGAGACTCTGCCCCGTGCAGGGGTGACTCCCAGGCTGAGCTTGTCGATGCTTTTGGCAACAGCGAGGAGCCACCGAGGCACCCAGCAACTCTGCCCTCATGAACACAAGCACCCCTGGTTTCTCACAGAACTGGAAGCCCATCACATGCATCTCAGCTTGTGGACTTGACGATTTAAACCGGTTTACCAGTAAAAATCTCCCCGCAGGCTGCAGGGCCGGAGCACCTCTGCTGGGAGGACAGGCTGAGAGAGTTGGGGTTGTTCAGCCTGGAGAAGAGAAGGCCCCAGGGAGACCTTATTGAGGTCTTCCAGTCCCTAAAGGGGCTCCAGGAGAGCTGGAGAGGGACTTTTTCCAAGGGCATGTAGTGATAGGACGAGGGGGAATGGCTTCAAACTGGAAGAAGGGAGATTCAGATTAGATATTAGGAAGAAATTTTTCCCTGTGCGGGTGGTGAGCCCCTGGTGCAGGTTGCCCAGAGAAGCTGTGGCTGCCCCATCCCTGGAGGTGTTCAAGGCCAGGTTGGACGGGGCTTGGAGCAACCTGGGCTGGTGGGAGGTGTCCCTGCCCAGGGCATGGGGGTTGGAACTCGATGATCTTCAAGGTCCCTTCCAACCTAAACCATTCTATGATTTGGTGGGAGCAAGGTTTGTGGGTACATCTGCACCCACAAGGCAGAGATGCACGGCACCTCTTCTCCTGGTGCTCTTCCCAAGCCCATGCACCTTTGCAGAAAAAGGGACTGTCATCTTGCATGTGGCACAACGCAGGACACGCACAGCCCATGGTGGCTGGGAGGGACATAAGGGAATAAGTGCCTTGAGCTGGTAAATTCAGCCACTGGCACCTGACGTCAGAGAGCTCGTCCCAACACAAGAAGGGCTCTCCTCGCTGCCATCACGTCTCACCATCACCAGCAGAGCCATGCAGCTGCACCAGCTGCCCCACGGGTGGCCCACAGCATCTGCCCAGCTTCAGCAGGCACCAACCCCAGCCCTTACGCTTCCCTGCCCGACTCTCCCACTGGGCTCCAGCCCTACTGGGGCAGCCCCTGCAATTCGCCATGAGCCGGTGCTCCACACACGAGCCCAGTGACAGGACTGGATTTAGTCCAGCTAATGTCAGGAACAGTGAACTCAGCCAGGACATTGGGATTCTTCTCATCCTCCCACCAACCTTATTCATAAACATGGCTTTTGGTTTTTGTTTTTGGTTTTTTTTTAAAGAGAATATTTTAGGTAGATGTAATTATTGTGAAAGGCAGCAAGAGGTCAGCAGACTGCATCATCACAAAATGGTCCAGGAGATGAGACAGGGTGAGCAGGGAGGACGGAGACAGCCCCTTCCAGGGCTCAGCCCCGGGAAACACGTCGAGACAAGCGGAGGGTCGGTCTGCTCCGATGCACCCCCCTCACTCCCGGCTCTGGAGCCCTCTGCACCCTCCCCACATCCCTTCAGCCTCTCTAACCACAGGCTTTGGGGTCCCTATATACGTCAGGGAGCAGATACCAGTTTGCCTGCACTGCCTACAGATCATAATCTGACTCCACGCACCTTAAAGAAGCTCAGCACACGCTCCACACTCGTACAGCTGCTCTGATTGCGATTCAGCCCCCAGTACATTACCCTTATTTATAATGCCAGGGCTTCAGCGCGGCGCCTCAGGCGCTCTAAAATTATTACAGGGCCCTTTTGACTTTCAATTCCCTTCCATTCAATTCCATTTTTATTTGTCAGCAGAGACTCCCGTTGACCAGCGGTGGAAGCCAACTGCGCGCAGGCAGACGGCGCTGCCGCGCGTTAAGCCAATCCCATCGAAATTACTCGCACGCAGCTCCACCCGACGGGTCATCTCGCTTTGAACGAGAAGCGCCGGGTTGGGAGGAGCAGCGGGCAGAGCGCTGCTGGGCACAGCTTCTGCGGCGAGGTGGGACGTCCAGGCTTGGAGCAGCACCGGAGGAGGGGGGCTCAGCCGCAGCCCCTCAACAGTGCCATCCACCCGGCTGATCATAGAATCATAGAATGGTTTAGGTTGGAAGGACCTTGGAAGATCATCGAGTTCCAACCCCCCTGCCATAGGTAGGGACACCTCCCACCAGACCAGGTTGCCCAAGGCCACCTCCAGCCTGGCCTTGAACACCTCCAGGGATGGGGCCTCAACAACCTCTCTGGGCAACCTGTGCCAGTGCCTCACCACCCTCACAGTGAAAAACTTCTCCCTAATGTTCAATCTAAACCTGCCCTCTTCCAGTTTGAAGCCATTCCCACTTACTCCAGATCCTCAGAACCAACAAGAGACAGAGCTGATAAATGGGGGAAAAAGACTATTTGAGAATCTCAAGCACCAGTTTTTGATGGTCCAACTATTAATCCCTGTTAAAGAAGCCAATGTCTCTGACGAGGGAGCTTTTCTGCAGGCAGCCGGCACACAACACTGCGAGCCCTGGCCCGTCGCTGTCTTAAGGATGGATTAAACGAGACGGGTTTTTATGAAGACAGTAGGGATGTCCTGGCTCAGGAAACTCAGCGACGCGCAGGGGATCGGCAGATTCACTGCACCAGGGCAGGCAACTCTGCCCAGCCCTGAGCCCTCCAGGGACCTGGTGTGCCCCGCTCCGGGTGCCAGCCCGCACCCGCTGCCGCACGGGACATCTCTCCATCATCGCCCCAGCCCCGCACGTGGCTCCAGCATGCCTGAAAACCCCAGCTTGGCTCCTGCAGGACCACTACAGGTGTTAGAGGGTCTATTCCCACTGCACTTGGGCAAGAAAAAAACCTTATTTAATCCTCCAGCCCAGGTGCAGCTGAGCTAAGCGGAGGTGCTGGCGCTCGTATTGCCATCGCCCGCCGCTGCAGATCGCTGCCTGCACGGTGACAGCGGAGCTTCGCTTGGAGCCTGAACGGATCTGAAGTGTCTAATGACACAACCGGAGGCTACTGAGCAAGAGCTGCTGCGCGCGATAACCACTCGCTTGATTTTTCACAGCAGCTGAGGGAGCACGAGGGAGGCAGCCGGGCGGGCAAGGCGATGGCACGGCAGGGGCAAGGCAAGGGCACGGCACAGGCAAGGCAAGGGCAAGGAACTGGCAAAGCAATGGCGAGGCAAGGGCAAGGCAATGGCATGGCAATGGCACAATACGGGCATGGCAATGGCAAGGCAATGGCAAGGCAATGGCAATGGCACAACACGGGCAAGGCAATGGCACAACACGGGCAAGGCAAGGGCAAGGAATGGGCAAGACAATGGCACAACACGTGCCAAGGCAATGGCAAGGCAATGGCACAGCAATGGCACGGCAATGGCACGGCTACGGCACGGCTACGGCACAGCAGTGGCACAGCAATGGCAAGGTGAAGGCAAGGCAGTGGCACAGGCAATGGCACAGCAATGGCAAGGTGAAGGCAAGGCAATGGCACGGCAATAACACAGCCCCGTGCCTCACCTGCAGTGGCAGCACGTGGTCCCCGAGCAGACGGAACACGCTGGCACATGGAGATGGGGTCGGGTAAGTTCTGCCAATATTTTAACCCAAGTCCCGCAGCAAAAGAGAGAAGGTGGTGAGTCAGCCCCAGGCTGCCTGCATCCCTCCTGCCTCCCTTCCCTGCGTGCAGGCACCAGCCCGCGAGGCTGGGCGGGCGATGCCTTTTTCCAGCACAGCCAGCAGAACCTCTAACTCAGAAGCCGCGGCAGCCCCAGGAGTCATTATGGCACTAGGTAAAGCTCGTGCAAAGAGAAAACATTCAATTTTTGGAGAACTACCCCTACGACCTCTTCCTTGCGTGGGTGACAGCAGCGACCGGCAACTTTTTCTTTGACTCTTGAGTTTCCGCAGGATCGGAGAGCTGGGAGCGGAGCAGGGCAGAGGGCAGCCCCGAGGGGCAGAGGAGGGCTGTCACACAGGCGAAGGGACAGCCCAGGCGGCGGGGACGGCGCTTCTCTTCCCTGCAAGCTTGCGGCAGGAGCAGAAGGACAACGTGACCTATTCAGGTGTCTCGAAGAGCGCTGCAAAGGCAGGCGCGCTTCACAACAAAGCAGAGCGCTACGGTGGCTTTATAGCATCCGCCGCTCTGCACAGCGTACGCCGGGGAGCGAGCGAACGGTGCCGGCCTCGAGGGGCGAGCATCGCTCAGAGCTTGATTAAAACTAGCCAAGTGCTTTATAACCTCTATGCATTTTTAAATGTCTCTCTTTGGGAAACATACCTCTTAAAATGATAAGGTGGTTTGGTAGCTCAGGGCGCTGCTCAAACTGTGAAGCAAAGTAATTTTTCTAGCACGGCTCCTCCACGGACCTTCGCTCCCAATAAGCTCTTGAGCACCAGGGGGGGTCCCAGTAGAAACTCCCCACGCGCCGGGGTGGGATGGGAAGAGGAGAAGAAAGGGGGGATGGAGAGAGGAGGTCTCACCACTTTCTAGAGAGGCAAACACTAGGACAGCTCCACCTCCTGAGAGATGGACGTCCTTTGCCAAGGAGAAGGAGCCAGCAGTGCAAAGGAAAACGCTGGGCATTTTCAGGAAAAAAATAGGCAGCGGATAATAACTTGGGCTTTTCAGCCTATGTGTCACCTGGAGCACCAGATGGGTGCATCAAAAGCCAAGTAGCCTGAAAATTCTGGGCATACCCTCACCCAAAAAGACAAAAATATCAGTTACCAGGAATGAACCTGAGCTGGAGCCCCTCCAAGTCCGTGGTGGTGGGGCTCCTACACTAACAGGGTCCCCTCCTTTGCTGTCAAGGCAGTGGTCCGCCATGGTTAAAAAGGAGTTAAGGGTCTTTAAGGGTTTTGAGCGCTCAAGAGCTCAGCTCTCTGGAAAGCCCCCAAAGCCTCCCAGGTACCCAAGGTACCACCCAAGCACCCACGTTCCGTCTTGGCTACTCACAAACCCCAAATTCATCTCTTATCTACAGAAACAAGTTCTTGCAACCTCACAGAAAACTCCCTTCTCTCTGGGAGTCCAACATTACACCTTAACCCAGGCCCGACCTGCACGTTTACCTCCCCAGAGGGATGCCATCAGCCTGGGACGCACCAACGGCCTCCTGTTGGCCGAGCACCACCGCCTTTCCACAGGGAAGGAGAAAAGAACAGCAAGGGCGATGCGAGAGCAGCCTGCAGCTCCCCGAGGATGCCATCCCAGGGTGGCAGACCCCATCCCGAGCAGGACAGACCACCTGGGCAGCCTCAGCCCTGCAGCAAAAGGGCTGCGGTGGGAGGCTGCAAGGCGTCAGGGCTGCCAGGAGCAAAGAGGTTTACTGCGCCGTAGCTGTGAAAATCCTCACCTCTCTCCGGACTGACTCACGCTGAAATGCACTGGACTCAAAGCAGCTGATCTGAGAGCACAGAGAAGTCGCTGGAGGGCTCGGAAAGCGGCATCCTAAGATGAGGAGACATTAAAATCCAAAATAATAAAAGCAACTGAATTTATTAAGGCTTCTCGGAGCCTGTGGGCAAAATAATTTTTCCCCATTTAAGAGCGGGTAAGGCAAAAGAGAAGCTAAGCAATTTGTCAGAGATTAGAAGCGACAAAGTGGCAGAGACCAAAGCCCGAAGCAGCAATGCCCTCACAAACACCATCACCACCGCGGCTTGGCACGAGCCGGGTCCCTTTCTCCAGCAGCACGAGTGGAGACGCAGGCGAGCGAGCCATGTCTCGCACCACGTCCTTCGCCTGCTGGAGTAAGAGAGCAATCCTGGGTCGCTAGAAAACCCTGCCAGGGGTTACGACATCCCCCCGTGACCCCACAGGGGGTGCCAGCCCTTGTGCGAGGGTCGGGGAGATGCCTGTGACGGTGCTGGGATGCGATGCCACGCGGGTGCCAGTCCAAGCCAGGCACAGGGAGGTCTCCAGCCACTGCGCTTGCCCAGAAGTTCCTCCAGCTCTGGTGGCAGCTCGAGCCCCCCAGTGCCACATCCTTCCAAACAAGCAGAGAGGGACCAGCTTTGCCATCACTGCAGCCCCAACCTGGCTCTGCAGAACCCTTGCCAATTCACTGTCACCCCACACCACCCCATATGGTCCCACTCCTTCCCCAAACCAGGTTGCCTGGTGCTCCCCACCAGTGGAAATGCTTCATGAGGCCCTTCCTGCCCCCCCATCCTTCTCTCCCATCATAACAATGGGGCTTCCACCCCCTTCCACCCCATTCCAGACCTGCATCCTTATTTTCCCCTTCCCATCAAGTTCGGATTGCTTCCCACTCCCTACCCCATCAGGAAAGGCTAATCCATGTCCCCATTGCCAGCGGACCTGGTGCCCCCATCATTACCACACCGTCAGATCCAAAAGCAGCACGGTGTCACGGTTGTACCCCCATTTGTTGTCCTAATGGAGTCTCGGGGAAAGCTGTACGGCAGCTGCCCAAAAAGGGCCACCTACACCAAGAAAGAAGAGACAGGGAGCGTTCCCACCCTTGATCTGCATACACAAAGGTCATGGGAGAGAGGCAGAGGGGGATGAATCCTTACAGCCTCATTAGAGGGAAAGAAACTGTTTCTGCAAATAATAATTGATTTCTAAATTTATCCCCTAATTAAATAGGTTCCCTGGATGAATCTGCATGCAAGCTGCAAGGTGATGATTTAGTGCCTGGCTTCCTACGGGAACGCATCAACACATGTTTGCAAATTGTCTCTCTCCCAGATTCAAAGGTAGGGTGATCATCTCCCCACGCAGACGGGCCCCTCCTGCCACCCGGAGCTTTCAGCAAGCCAAGCCAAGCCAAGCCGTCCTCTGCGTGAGGTTTATCAGAGCCGCACGCAGGGGAGAAGGGCGTTTGTCACCTGGCTTGTCACCCGTCCCTGTGCTCCAACCCAGCAGGGACTCTCCATGGACCAGAGAAGGGGACCCACCACAATCAGAGCGTGCAACTTGCTCCCTGCCTACGCGGGAGGCCGGCAGGAGGATTTTTTGGCAGGCACCAGCTGTAAAACTACGGCAAAACTGGAAATGCACTGCCTAAAACTCAGCACGTAGCGACGGCGAGAATGAGAAACATTATCTCCAAAACATGCTCTTGCTTCCTACATCAATTCCACGGCTGTTCCTGTCTAGTCACTTTGACTTTTTCCTACAGACACCATCAGCTAATAAAACCTCAAGAGACGGATCCTGGGATAAAACCAGGCTACAAGCTCTGCAAAAATTAAACACATTTATCACTCTTCTGCGGAGAGCTGCTTTTGGAAACCAGAGAGCCCAGATACTCTCAGACAAGTATCAAAGGACTTCGGACATGAGAACTCCACGTTAGCTTGAAAAGGCAACGGTGCTGAGCGGCGCCGCTGCGTTAAAGCCCACGCTAATTAACTCCTGCTGCCTGGGACCATAAGTACGGGGCCCATAGCCTGTCCATACCCAGCGATGGCTCAAAGCTCTCCTCTCCCAAAGAGAAGCACTTACCTGCATCTACAGACCATCTTCTGCATGTCAGCAGCAACACCTTTCCTCTCTTCCCTCCCTGCCAACTTTCCACCCCCCCAGTATAGTTTGGGCACCGGGCACACAGGTCCACCTTCCTTCTGGGCTCCAGCCCTTTGGCATTGAGGCTTTGGGATCTACAGACGTAGATCATCCTTCCAGATGCTGCACCCGTTGGGGTCCTGCTCCTGGCCCATGGTGCTTGCAAGGATGAGCCCTAAGTGCAGCCTGGAGACTAAACTAAAAAAGGGGAGATTTAGACTAGATAAAAGGAAACAATTTTTTACACTGAGGGTGGTGAGACACTGGCCCAGGTCTCCCAGAGAGATGGTAGGTGCCCCAACCCTGGAAACATTCCAGGTCAAGCTGGACGGTGCTCTGAGCAACCTGATCCAGTTGAAGATGTCCCTGCTCTTGGCAGGGGGTTGGACTAGATGGCCATTAACGGTTCCTTCCCACCCAAACCATTCTATGATTCTACGATCCTTTACAGTGCCCATCTCTGCCACTATGTGCACAGACTGAGGAGCCTTCCATCCCACCCTTGGCTCTGCCATGCACCCCAGAGAAATTCATAAATATAAAAGTTATTTATGAATGTGCTTGGCTCTCTTGGGACTTTTGGAAGGTAGGGACACAGCTTGCAAGTCCAACTTGCACCGCACTGAAATCAAAGAGAGAAGCTGCCCCCGTCAAGACCTAAGTGGTTTTTCTGAGGTTTCAAACCTTATACTGGTCTGTGGTGGNCACGCTAATTAACTCCTGCTGCCTGGGACCATAAGTACGGGGCCCATAGCCTGTCCATACCCAGCGATGGCTCAAAGCTCTCCTCTCCCAAAGAGAAGCACTTACCTGCATCTACAGACCATCTTCTGCATGTCAGCAGCAACACCTTTCCTCTCTTCCCTCCCTGCCAACTTTCCACCCCCCCAGTATAGTTTGGGCACCGGGCACACAGGTCCACCTTCCTTCTGGGCTCCAGCCCTTTGGCATTGAGGCTTTGGGATCTACAGACGTAGATCATCCTTCCAGATGCTGCACCCGTTGGGGTCCTGCTCCTGGCCCATGGTGCTTGCAAGGATGAGCCCTAAGTGCAGCCTGGAGACTAAACTAAAAAAGGGGAGATTTAGACTAGATAAAAGGAAACAATTTTTTACACTGAGGGTGGTGAGACACTGGCCCAGGTCTCCCAGAGAGATGGTAGGTGCCCCACCCCTGGAAACATTCCAGGTCAAGCTGGACGGTGCTCTGAGCAACCTGATCCAGTTGAAGATGTCCCTGCTCACGGCAGGGGGTTGGACTAGGTGGCCATTAATGGTCGCTTCCCACCCAAACCATTCTATGATTCTATGATCCTTTACAGTGCCCATCTCTGCCACAATGTGCAGAGACTGAAGAGCCTTCCATCCCACCCTTGGCTCTGCCATGCACCCCAGAGAAATTCATAAATATAAAAGATATTTATGAATGTGCTTGGCCCTCTTGGGACTTCTGGAAGGTAGGGACACAGCCTGCATGTCCAACTCGCACCGCGCTGAAATCAAAGAGAGAAGCTGCTCCTGTCAGGACCTAAGTGACTTTTCTGGGGTTTCAAACCTTATACTGGTCTCTGGTGGAAAAAAACCCAGACCGTTTGGAAGTTTTCCCATGAGGGAGAGTGGAAAATAACCTCTCCATCTATCCCTTCCAGCAACAGTGAAGGTAGGTTGCAACCAAAGGGTGAAAGACAAGCACCAGGCATGACCTGGCCAAGCCCATGGCCATTTGCTGTCCCAGGGTGACTACAGCACACATGGACGCCTGTCCACCTGGTCACACGCTCTTCTTTGAAGAAATGCCAAAAGATGGAATGTTCTTTCCCCCCCCCCCCAAAAAAAAGTGTTCAAAACTGGAGCATCTCCATGGTATTTTGGATTTCTCAACACTTCTGGATGAAAACTACCTCGTTAAGTGAGTTCTCAAGCAAAAAATCACTACCACAGACGGAGCTGGGGCCCTAACCTACTTCTGCACTCAAAAATAAAAAATCCATTAGGTGGCTAAATACTTTAGGAACTGCATCCCTTCATCTCCCCGCTTTGGTTCTCCGTCTGTAGCAGAGCATCCTCCTTTACAAATTGCCTCTGAGAGCCTCAGATCTCTTCTAAAAGAAAACAGTATTATTCACAGGATAGGAAAGAGATGCAAGAAAGCTAATTAGTCCTCGTACAGAGGAGTCTGGAACATACAGCATTTAAATGAAGTCTGATTTTTGGATCGCAGTGCTAAAATCTTCGCATTGCGTCACTGGCTTTCTCTTCCAGAGGTGCCTTTTTCGCTCACCTTGAGCGTTTTTAAAGGCAAAGAAAATTCCTTTAGGTACCAGAGCAAATTCATAATCTAGCTCTCCACCGCTTACCAACTTGAGCACATTAAAACTCTGTTAAAAGCAGAGCAAGATGAGTCCTTGAGGCCCCGTTCCCCAAGGATGTGTGCACATAAAGCAAGGAAAATGTGTGGTTATTAGAGTTTAGCTTTATTGTTTTCATAAAACACACTGAAGATTGTGTTTATGATGCTGGAGAAAATAAAACCCTCTCTCCAATTGTTAAAATAATGAACACAAGATACTCCAGTGACTTCTAAACAATCAAACACTTTGGACTTGCATGGCACCCTCTACTCAGATTTCAGAAAAGTCTGTACAAGAATGAAAATAAGCCTGGAGGGGTGGGGGACCAATCCAGCGTCTCACCTTATAGCCAAAGGAAGCGGCATAGTTTACCCAGACACTGCACGAGGCCAAGTTACACGGGCGGGAAGGGAACTGTTCCAAACTCATCACAAAATTGCTTAAGGGCCAGTTTTGCCGGTTCTCAGTAACGTCCAAGTTTCTGAACNCAGGTCCTTCTCCTCAGTGCTGCTCTCCAAAGTTTTGCCGGTTCTCAGTAACGTCCCAGTTTCTGAATGATCAAAGCCCATTTGAAAGCCAGACTTGAGCATCAGAATCATTTAAACACACTCAAAATCAAACAAAAAAAGTAAAATCTTTTTCTCTGGCCTCCGCACGGGTCGCTCGCAAAGCCTTCTCCAACACAACGTTCGCACCTTCAGAGGGCTTTTGCCTGTCCTGTGTCCCTGACACTCAAAGGTCTTCTGCACCCGGCTGCAAGGGGGCATCTCTACCCATCACCGCATCCAGTCAGACCCACAGCATGGCCCAAGGAACCCAACGGCCTCCAGCACTTCTGCTGCTCTACCTCCAGCCTGGAGGAAGGACAAACCAAAGCGGGTTTTTTTTTCCCCTCCTTTAAATATTACAAAGACGATGTGAGGTTATGAATTATGGAATGGAGCTGTCTCTTCAGTTTAGCACGATGATGATGGAAGGGAAACGTGGACCGCAGAGGGCCCAGGTCCCCAGCAGGGGAGCGGGGCAAGGAGCCAAGGGGCACGACCAAGCGGGATCCTTACCCAACTGCTTAGTGTCTCTGCCCATCCATCAGAGCCTGACACCTGCCTGGCACCTCTCGCATGGTGGGGATTGAATTAATCTCAGAAGAAGCTGAAGGAAATACATCTTCCACAGTAAGCGCCTGGGAAGAGAGGGAAGCTCTTCAGACAGGTGACCCCCTCCATAGCCCCGCACCTCTACTCCAAAACCTGGGCTGAACCAGGACCTGAGACCCTCTTGGCCATGTCCCATGGTTAACCCGGACGGGCTGACCTGGCAGAAGTAGGTCTTCTTTGGTGCTCCAGCACAAGGGAACAGAGCGGGAGTAGGGATGGAAAAGGCCAGCGGAGGATGGAGATACTGAGAAGCTGGTGGCAGGGTCTCAGCTTCAGGTAGGTTTGCAGACGCTGTCTGGAAGGTATAACTGCCAGCTCTAAACCAACCTATTAGTATGAGCCTTTGGGGTTTGTAATAAAAACCAAGGTGTTTTTTTTTTTCCCAGAGCCAGGTTAGATAGAAGATGTCTGAAAATTAAAGGAGTAGCCTAAAAAAAGATTTCAATTCCATCCCTCCCTTTACGTGTATTTACTCGCAGGCTCCTCGGAGAGAGAGGTCAGCTCCGGAGCACCGGTGCCACAGCTGCATTCATCCCCACCGCTGGCACAGCATGCAAAAGCTCTTTCTGCTGCTCGGCTCCACCTTGCTGACTAACGGCTTTGCTCCAAGCAGCACAAAACAAGGCTGAATTGAGACTTAACTCATTTCAAAGAACTACCAAATTTGATACACACAGCCAGATCTTCAAGTTGAGGCAGCACTGAGTGTCCAAACCAACACCACAGCCTCTGTGCAACCTGCCCCAGCAACGCGTCCGAAAATTGATGAGAATGGAGTATTTCCTGGGCCCCGCTTTTCCCTCTCCTGCAAACTGCTTCTGTGGGCCTCCTTCTGAAAAAGGACATAATCAGGGAGTAGAGTGATAGGACAGGGGGAAACGGTTTTACACTGAAAGAGGGGAGATTTAGGTTAGATATTAGAAAGAAATTTTTCACTGTGAGGGCGGTGAGCCCCTGGCGCAGGTTGCCCAGAGAAGCTGTGGCTGCCCCATCCCTGGAGGTGTTCAAGGCCAGGTTGGACGGGGCTTGGAGCAACCTGGGCTGGTGGGAGGTGTCCCTGCCCAGGGCAGGGGGGCGGAACTGGATGGTCTTCAAGGTCCCTTCCAACCCAAACCATTCTGTGATTCTGTGATAACCAAACCCAACATACTGCCCTAAAGAGATTGGAGTTTTGTGAACTAAAGCCCTTCTACTCGGAAAAAGATGAGAATCAAGTTCTCCTGCAAGAGATTTGCCACCGTGGCTGCCCTTGATCATCCCCTCACACACTATATTGCTGCCTGTACTCAGGGTTAAGATCCTCATTTAAACACCAGAAATGAAACCTGGTGTTTTCCCAGAGAAGCGCAAAGGAGTCCCGCGAGGTCCAGTCCTGCCCTTTGCCTCCGCAAAACCCAACTTCTCCCCTGGCTGCGATGACCGTGGGGACGATCACCGCCCGGGCTGCGAATCCTGCCCGCTCGCTGGTTTTTCACTCTGGGTGTTAATGGAAAGAAATCTCTGGATCCATTTGAAATGAATTATACTCCAGTAATTGCAGCTGCTATAGGGCAGTATTAGGTCAAACTGCCCTTTTTGTGCTGTGTCTCAAACACTAGAGATGATGAATGGGCTCATTTTCAGCAGAGCTGGATGCTCGCCGCTCCAGGTGAAGCCCATGCAAACCGCAGATGCTCACCACTCCGATACCGCATCACCCGCGCCTGCCAAGCGCTTCCTTTAATAAAACATCCAAACTCACACTAGATAAACACAATTTTGGCTCGCATCGCTGGCTACTCGTTGTCGCCATCCCGCAGGTCCTCGGCACACAGCCTCCCCGTGCCATCCCCAAATCTGTCCTCTCCAGGATGCTTTTGATCACTTAAGAAATCTATGCCGCTCTCCCCGCAGAAGGACCTTTTCAGCCCAAAACAGAGATTCTCCCCTCCCATTCTAACTCTGTGTTAATTATGAAGATAGGGTGGGACTGAAGAGACTAATTACCACTGTAAAGTTACTCTCCTGAAGGCTGATAAGGGAAGTAATTAGGATGGACAAGCATGGATTACAGAGCTCTAAATATCTCTCTCTTGTCAAGATAATGCTACTGCCCAACCTCACAAACGACAAACGGGTCCATAGGCAAACACGAAGCAGTTGTGGAGACTGAACAATGGGCTGGACCATCACAGAGCACAGACTCTTCATGCTACAGCACAAGGGGATCCCTTCTCCAGCAGCTCCAGATAGGGACCGGCCTCCAACACGCAACTCCAAGGACCTCAACACAGGCCCCCTGCCCTGGGCTGGGTGACAGTTCATCCTTGCACCCACATTGCTTGCCTTCCATGGTGGGTTAACCTTGACTGGCTGCCATATGCCCACCAAGCTGCTCCTGCACTCCTTCATTCCCCCCCCAGCAGTGCAGGGGAATGGGGAATCATAGAATGGTTTTGGTTGGAAGGGACCTTGAAGACCATCCACTTCCAACCCCCCTGCCCTGGGCAGGGACACCTCCCACCAGCCCAGGTTGCTCCAAGCCCCGTCCAACCTGGCCTTGAACACCTCCAGGGATGGGGCAGCCACAGCTTCTCTGGGCAACCTGCGCCAGGGGCTCACCGCCCTCACAGGGAAACATTTCTTCCTAATATCTAACCTAAATCTCCCCTCTGTCAGTTTAAAACCATTCCCCCTTGTCCCATCGCTCCCCTCCCTGATCCAGAGTCCCTCCCCAGCTCTCCTGTAGCCCCTTTAGCCACTGGAAGGGGCTCTAAGGTCTCCCCAGGACCTTCTCTTCTCCAGGCTGAACACCCCCAACTCTCAGCCTGTCTCCATAGGAGGGATGCTCCAGCCCCTTCGCATAACCCCAATGCTCCTTCATAGTCAGTGAGATGGTATGTTCTTTCAAGTCAACACTCACAACACCCTTCCACTCCAGACACCATGCTTTTGGCTGCTTTGCCTTCATCTACTCTCTTTTCACCTCCCCAGATATCAGCGAAGACAAGGAGCACACCCAAGCAGTAGATAGAAGATGACAGCTATTGCGTTGGGCTGTCATGGGACACACGTCCCCTTGACATGAGGGCAAGGGTGACATTTCACGGTGTCACAGCAGTGTGTGACTGCCCTGGGAACGTGGTTGCTCGAAGCAAAAGCTCAGAGCCTGGGAAATCCCAAGAGGGTCAACCCCTTGCACACCCCCAGCCACCTTCCATGCCGTGTCCGTCAGCTCCAGCTTGTTTGTCCGTGTGGAAGAGGCCTCACAGGTGAGAGGCAGCAGTGGCAGCTCAGAGGATGCGGACTGAAGGACAACCTCCAGGAGGGCCAGCCCACGCAACCTTGCGCGAGCCATTTTGTATTTCACAGCCACCAGCACGCAGGCGCCCCTACGCCGCGTCCCTTTGCTCCGCATCACACCCCCGCAGCCCTCTGCGGTTTGGCGCGACACGCAGCGAAAGCGAGGGTCGAGCGCGGGCAGAGCTGCCGCCACCACCGAAATAAATCTCCGTCCAGACAAGGAAGCGCACGAGAGCGAGCGAGCTCCCCCGAGCTCCCCAGCACCCGTCCCTTCCCGCTGCAGCACGAGCGGCTCCCGCGGTCACGTTCCCACCGCGGCCGCGCACGTCGCACACGCGCTCCTCGTGCACACACACAGATGATTTCCCTATAACGATTTCAGGCACCCTGCGCTACAGCATTTAGAACTAATACATATTCTAATGTTCCCGTTCACCTGAGACACTCGAAACTTTCCTGGCTCGTTTGTCATATTCTTTTATTCTTATTTTTTTATAAATACCTTCTTCCCCTCAGGCCAGTCAAATCAGTCCAGTTAATTTTAATTTCCACGGACGTGGAAAGTCATCTCAAGGTCATTTTTGGGTTATTTTCCAGTTTCGAGTCTGGAGGATTTTGCAGGATTTGCAATCGAGGCCTCTGATTATCTGCTACATATTGAAATGAAAAGGAACCGGCTGAGGAGAGACAGTGATGAAGCACCCCATTGACACCCAGGTAATTAAGGAGAAACAAACATGTTTGTTGGCTGAAACAAGGGGAAAAATGATGCAAACTACTCTATTCTAGCAAGGAAGAGAGGAGTGAGGAAAGAAAAAGCAGCAGCTAATGGGTTTCCATCAGAAGGGTGGCTTTTGCTCAAGCCAAAACCTTCCCAGGGTGTTCGCATTTCAGCGGGAGGGTTGGCGGGTGCCACGGGGACGCTTTTGTCGCTTCTGATCAGAAAGACAGTGAAAAAAAAGAAACCCACTAAACCGCAAAACACCACCTTTGTGATGCACGAGACAGGCAGATCAACACAGCCCCATTCTGAAAGGGGGGAAAAATATATATATATACACGTCCTAAGGGCTCAGAAGCATTGAAGGCTGAAGGTTTGCTATGGGACAGCCTGATCTCCTGGCCACCCTTAGCATTAAGGTCCAGGAAATTATTCCCTTGGGAAACTGGTGACTCCCAGTGCCAGCCCGGCTCACGGCCAGGACCAGGCGATGTTGGGGCGGCGGCAAGAAACGCCGTTCCCGCTGAACTTCAGCACTTTGGTCCCAAAGCCAGCCTAGCGCAGGCACGCCAATCCGCCCTCCAAATGGGTTTATTAAATGTTTTTAATATCGCGGTGGCAGACAGAGAAATGCAATCAAGCCCGAGTCACACATCTCCCCAAGTCCGCGGGGACCGCGGGTACAAGCCTGTTTTTGTTTCTTTCCCAGGGAACGATCAAGATACAGGACTCGCAGCTCAAATCACAGGCGCTCTCCAGGGGCAGGCGACGGTAATTAGTTTGTGTGCATCGGAGGCATTTTCGGTTTCAAGCCCCGCTCGGGGAACCTGGCAGGAATACTCGAGCTGCTGGGCAGCGAGTGCTCTGGAGGGACCTAGTCCTGCTGGTGGGTGCTGAGCCGGTACAACACTGGCCTCCAGCTCTTGAAAACTGGCCTTGTCCCACCAGTTATTTGCTATCTAAAAAGCACTGCACTCCAGGCTGCTTTGGTTGAGGTTTGGTTTTTTTTTTCCCATGGGCAAGCATCTTCTAGAGAAGGAGCAGCTATAAAAAATAGCTTATTTTAGTCATAGAATGGTTTGGGTTGGAAGGGACCTTAAAGACCATCTCATTCCACCCTCTGCCCTGGGCAGGGACACCTCCCACCAGCCCAGGTTGCTCCAAGCCCCGTCCAACCTGGCCTTGAACACCTCCAGGGATGGGGCAGCCACAGCTTCTCTGGGCAACCTGCGCCAGGGGCTCACCACCCGCACAGGGAAACATTTCTTCCTAATATCTAACCTAAACCTGCCCTCTTCCAGTTTGAAGCCATTTCCCCTCATCCTATCACTCCACGCCCTTGTGAAAAGTCCTTCCCCAGCTCTCCTGTAGCCCCTTTAGGCACTGGAAGCAAATCCTATTATTCTGGGATTGCTTCATCCCTCTCTCCCAGCCCCAGGAAATGATGCCTCTCCCCCCAACCCAGGCAGAGCTCACCGATCTGAGGGACCACCTCCACCCCCAGCAGGCTGAGGAGAGCCCAGAGACGCGGAGGGAGAGGGCAAACCTCAGCCCCCCACCAGCACCGGGGCTCAGAGGAGGATGGAGAACATCAGCGAGGGCAGCGCTGGACCACCGGATCCTTAACCTCAGGTTCAGCTCTGCTCCTGCCTACACTCACACTGCTTCGGAGCGGTTTGAACCCGGTGGTCCGGTGGTACCGAGCCTTCCTTTCCTGCAGGAAACCTGGAAAACCACGAGACACGCTCCGACGCAGCCACCAGCGAGTCCACGGGCAGTCCGCAGCAGTAACCCGCACACCTCCAGCTGCTCAGGTCAGGTCCTTGCAAGATGCTAATGCTGTAAAAGGACCGCTGAAGTCAGGACTATTTTCCTGCTGACTGTGACATCGGTGGGGGGAAGAAAAAAAAAAGTACAAAAAAAATAATGTATTGCCATGTACATTTGTCCAAATATAGCACTACCAAAGGCAGATTGGACATCAGGGCACAGCCATGAGATTAAGTCATTTTTCTGTTTGCTGAAAGCATTAAGGGGAAAAAAAGCTTAAAATGTTTTGCTGTGAACTTAATGTTTCATTTGACTATTAGCCCTGAAATAGTGAATGTTTGAAACAAAGCCAAAACCCCTCTAAATTTTAGAAAAAGATCATTAAATCACTGTTGGGCCAACCCTATTTCAAAAAAAAAAAAAAAGAAAAGAAAATGCTGGAGACAGAAAAATCCCAGCTCTGCATCGGGATCAGCCTCGTCCCTGGGAATGACCCTGGGACACCGCAAAGGACAGAAAAAGCCATGGAAACCCACCCGAGCTCAACTGGTGGAAGGAATGGCATTGCTGTCGCCTGTCCCAGAGCCCGACTCGTGTCGCAAAGGCACCTGCTAACGGCCACCCCCGGCCACAGGCGGCAGCCCCGTCGCCATCCCAGCATCCTGCCTATGAAGCCGTTTATCTCCCGAGTCGATGCATCCAAGGTCTCGGTTGTTTAA
>VUYV01000181.1:1098897-1281613 GCA_008711295.1 Anarhynchus alexandrinus | reverse complement strand
CCCTCTGCCCTGGGCAGGGACACCTCCCACCAGCCCAGGTTGCTCCAAGCCCCGTCCAACCTGGCCTTGAACACCTCCAGGGATGGGGCAGCCACAGCTTCTCTGGGCAACCTGCGCCAGGGGCTCACTGCCCTCACAGGGAAAAATTGCTTCCTGATATTTAATCTAAATCTCCCCTCTTCCAGTTTGAAGCCATTCCCCCTCATCCGATCACTCCATGCCCTTGGAAAAAGTCCCTCCCCAGCTCTCCTGTAGCCCCTTTAGGCACTGGAAGCAAATCCTATTATTCTGGGATTGCTTCATCCCTCTCTCCCAGCCCCAGGAAATGATGCCTCTCCCCCCAACCCAGGCAGAGCTCACCGATCTGAGGGACCACCTCCACCCCCAGCAGGCTGAGGAGAGCCCAGAGACGCGGAGGGAGAGGGCAAACCTCAGCCCCCCACCAGCACCGGGGCTCAGAGGAGGATGGAGAACATCAGCGAGGGCAGCGCTGGACCACCGGATCCTTAACCTCAGGTTCAGCTCTGCTCCTGCCTACACTCACACTGCTTCGGAGCGGTTTGAACCCGGTGGTCCGGTGGTACCGAGCCTTCCTTTCCTGCAGGAAACCTGGAAAACCACGAGACACGCTCCGACGCAGCCACCAGCGAGTCCACGGGCAGTCCGCAGCAGTAACCCGCACACCTCCAGCTGCTCAGGTCAGGTCCTTGCAAGATGCTAATGCTGTAAAAGGACCGCTGAAGTCAGGACTATTTTCCTGCTGACTGTGAAATTGGTGGGGGGAAGGAAAAAAAAGTACAAAAAAAATAATGTATTGCCATGTACATTTGTCCAAATATAGCACTACCAAAGGCAGATTGGACATCAGGGCACAGCCATGAGATTAAGTCATTTTTCTGTTTGCTGAAAGCATTAAGGGGAAAAAAAGCTTAAAATGTTTTGCTGTGAACTTAATGTTTCATTTGACTATTAGCCCTGAAATAGTGAATGTTTGAAACAAAGCCAAAACCCCTCTAAATTTTAGAAAAAGATCATTAAATCACTGTTGGGCCAACCCTATTTCAAAAAAAAAAAAAAAGAAAAGAAAATGCTGGAGACAGAAAAATCCCAGCTCTGCATCGGGATCAGCCTCGTCCCTGGGAATGACCCTGGGACACCGCAAAGGACAGAAAAAGCCATGGAAACCCACCCGAGCTCAACTGGTGGAAGGAATGGCATTGCTGTCGCCTGTCCCAGAGCCCGACTCGTGTCGCAAAGGCACCTGCTAACGGCCACCCCCGGCCACAGGCGGCAGCCCCGTCGCCATCCCAGCATCCTGCCTATGAAGCCGTTTATCTCCCGAGTCGATGCATCCAAGGTCTCGGTTGTTTAACAGCGGTACGAGGCTCCCGTCACCCACGGGTCAGGAGGGGTTGGGTGTGTGCCCACCCACGCACGAGGGGATGCGGAGGGCTCCCCGCCGCTACGCACAAGATTAGCGATCCAAATGAAAACCCAAAGCGGCGCAGGGGAGGGGCGCAGCCGGTGGATAACAGTAAAGGGGAAAAATAAAAAGTTAAGTTTACACCCGAGTCCGCCTCCTATGTGTTGTTTAACGGGGGTCACCGCTGCCAATCCTGCCGGGGGAGTCCCACCTCCCCTCCGCCTCTCCCAGGCTGAAGGAGCAAGGCAAGCTGGCCGGCACTGGCCTTTTGCTCAGAGATACTCTCCTGCCCTTCTTTTTTAAGGCAAAGCCCCAAAATAACCCCGAACCAAGAGACGGGACTTCCACTGGCAGCGACCCCTCCCGGGGCTGCGCCTCCCTCCCACCGCCCCGGCTCGGCGCGAGGGCTGCGGGAACAGATGTAGGGAGAGAGGAGGAGTTCGAGAGGCTCCTTGTTTGCACGAGCTGTGCCGCTGCGGGGAAGAGGGAGCAGCGGGGAGATAAGTACTCGCTGCTGCACACGGTACAGAGAAGGATTAGATACTTACAAATATTTTATTCTCGCTAAAGTAATTGCACCACTTGTTCTTATGAGTCAGAGCTATTTATTTTCATGCTTCAGGGCATCAGTTGATCACACCAGCTGAGGTCAGGCAGAAATTCCCATCGCTCCTGGAAGTGTTTTGCATATTGCAGGGATGCGCGTTGGCTCTACCGACTGCAGCCTGGCACTCCCCTGGTCCCAACCCGCTCCCGTCCCCACCGGGTGGCAGGGGACACACCAGCAGGAACAACTTCTCCACCTTAACCCTCCCCGGTCCGACACAGGAAACACTCCCCGCTCTCGCCAGTTTAAATTCTGCACGTGGAGAAGCGCATCCCGTGCTCCAGCCCCGGGTGGAGGATGCTGCGGCTGTACCACATCCATCCTCCAGGCAGCAGCCGGGCAGAGAGACCGGCGGGAAGAGCATCCAAATGAGAAGAGATGGTATTGGAGGCGAAAAGAAAAACAACTCCTTTTGACCCTGAGCACAAGAGCCAAAGCAGGGTCACCAAAGCTCATTTCGGCGGCCAGCGACTCCGCGGCCTCTGCCGGGTGCAGACACGGATAACTGCTCATTTCTGAGCGCTTACGGATGCACGGCTCTAACTGTGTCAGCACCGACAACCCTCCCAAAAACCAACACTCGGCCAACATCAATAAATAAAAACCAGGCAGCGTGTACACGGATGGGGCAGAGGAATGCGAGGAAACAGCCACCAGTATCGGATCAGGAAAAAAACCACCTCCCCATCCTCCCTCCCAGTGCTCACTACCCATCTCCTCTAACCCAGGAGCATCTAGTAAAGCTCTGGAAAGAAACAGCGCCTGATCTCCGAGCATGAAACGAAGCGGCAGAGGCCAATGCTCCCCAAATAAAAGGTTCCCTTCTCACAAACAACAGGTCGGCTGCTGCTGGAATGAAACGCCTGCACGTGCCGGCGGCTCCTCCGGCAGCAGGGACTGCAAGGTGCGTCGCCGTACCTGACAGTGCCCACGCAAACCCCGTCCCCGAGCGTCTCGTACCACACATCTGGCTTGAAATACCTCCAGGAGCTGCGGCAGGACAGGATCGCTCCCCTGCCCTCTTCCTTTCATCCCGCTCATCCCCTAACTGCATCCCCAGCTGTCCTCCCAAGCAGCATCACTTCGCCTCCTCGCCCCTGCTTGCCACTCGCCAGGTACCTTACGTTTCCTCATCTGCGCTTCACTGGTCCCCGTTAGTAATTACACTGCTGCGGCAGCAGCTCTGTAACTTTAATTATAAGACAATTTCTGTTCTAATCCCTGGTTTTGACTCACTACCGCAGACCCCCCCCCCTCCTTTCTCTCCCCTATCCTCTCATTTGGTCATTTCAGAAGTGAAGTCATGCAGATAAGAAGGAGTTTGAACAATTAGGTATAATGATAATACGGACATCACTTTCATACAGATGTCTGAATAGCACGTCAAGGGCAGGACGCAAAACCAGCCCGCTCTCCGAAGCTTTGCAATTTCTTATGTCATCAGAAACGGCATCAGGATTCTTTTCAGAAGCTCGCATTTGTTTATTTTTCAAACAAATAATTATTTCCATCGTTTCCAAAGCTCTGGGATGCCTTCTCCTCCCCGCTGGCACCTCACCCACCAGCAGAGCCCAGCACAGAGCACGGGTACCAGCAAACTGCAAACTCACCGCTACCTCCGCACCCAGAGCATCCCACCAGCATCCTCTGGGTGACACCCCCCGCGAGGCAGCTGAGGCACAGGGAGAGCAGCAAGGGGAAAGCAAAACCCTCCATCTCCGAAGCCAGAAACCCCAAGTTTCACACCCAGATCTTCAGCTCAACTCGCTCGACTTCACCTTTCATCCCCCCTACCTGTCACCGGGGATAATATTTTTTTCCTGACATGCTTTGTTATTCAGAGGTAGAAGATTCTCTAAATGCTGAATTATTATCATCAAATTATAATACTCAGAACATTGTCTCCCTTTGGGATTCGTGCTGCAGGAGGAGAGAGCACAGCACAGGCACCCAGAGCTGAAATGTGCCACGTTTAGTTCCCTTAGAGATAGCGGGGACGGATGCTGCTTCGGTATTTTCTCTCTTTCTCAGCTGTCCTGGAAGAGTCTCTCTCTGACAGGTCTTCTGCTGGAGAGAACTGAACTATATTTGAAAAGCAATTTTGGAGCAAACGGGAACAGAAGTGTCAGAGTTGTCATGATGAGATTTTTTGGAATTTCCTTCCCATTTCAGGGGATGGGGGTGGGGGAAATCAAGACCTTTTGCATTTCATCGTTTTCAAAACGGGATGGCTCCTGCCGCCGCCTCCAGCTTTCCCCGGCTCCCCGCAGGCTCCTGCCTGGAGGACTCCGCATAAGCCCCCGAAACGGAGCCAGCCAGACCCACACCTTTGGTTCCCTCTCATTTTCACATTCAGAAATAAAAATAAAGCAGATTCCGGATGCAGAACAGGACAACAGGGCACCCTACTGAGGTTCCTACGGGGGAAACTGTCATCCAGCCTCTTCCCAGACCCACCAGCGATGGCCAGCACGGACAGGCATCCAGCACTCCCCCTCGGGGCACAAACACACAGAAAAGCCAATCCACATCGCAGGGACTTCTCGGAATGAGAGCACACAAGCACAGAGCCGACCACGTCCAGCTCTGGTCCCCGCCAGGCAGAGCTCGGCTCTCCCCGTGCACAGCGGGAGCATCTTCTGGGGACAGCCTGGAGAAGGACCACCACCCTTCTCCCCATGCCCGCCCAGTTTAAGCCATCTTCAAGCCCTTCAAACATCACCTTTTCAGGAAAGGAAGCAAAGACAGCCAAACCTCTGGAGATGGGCAACAGCTAATGAATCGCTGAGGGTGAGAAGAGAGGCAGAAGGAGACCGCGTGGGCAGCGCAGCGGGGGGCGAAGGACAGCAGCAGCCCGTGCCCAGCCTGGGCGAGCCCTGGTAGTGCCACCAGCACAGCTGCTCCAGCGCCTGCCTGTTCCCGTGACTCAGGCCAACAGCCTCCGAAACCTTCCGAACAAGTAACGGGGAGAAGACAAAGGCTGCAGCAAGAAGCCATCATCACGCTGGCGAGCAGGGGGAGAGGAGAGGGAAGGCTCTGGCAAGCCACAGCCTGCAGCTCAGCCCGGGAGGTTTTCCTCCTTCTCTGCCACAAAACTTGCTATCAGCTTTTGCCTGAATGTTTTGGGTTTTTTGTCCCGTTCCTCCTCCCACAAAGTTTCCCGCAGCAAAACCCCGGCGAGCCCGGGCACTGGGAATGTGAGCATCACCGGTCCTGCTGGGAAACTGGGCTTCCCGCGCCCGCAGAGCATCCCGCCAGCAACTCTGCTCCCTCTGTGCCAGCCCGGCTTGGGCAGGACATCCCAGTTCACCCCAGACCCCCCCAGCAGCCTCCCCCGGAGGGGTCCGGGCACAGCACCCAGGGCAGGCTGCCCTGCCGCCTCTCCCCAGCCCCGGGGGCTGCCCGGCTCCCCCCGACACGCTCCTGCTGTCACATCCACGGCTTCGCCCTGGGAACAATGACAGCAGATGATACAAGACCTTGAATTTAATTGCAGTGGGGGAAAAATAAATAATAAAATAAAATAATAAAAAAAAAAGAAGCATTCGGAGTGATAAAGAGCCCCTTTCATCAGCCACGTTATTTGTGTCTCTTTTCGAGAGAATTTGAGAGTCGGCTTGGGGGTTGGTTTGCATTTTGGGATTCAGGGCCACAGCTCGCACAGAAACAGGTGTGCGGGCAGGCACGGTGGTCGCCCGTGAGCACCCTGCCGGTACGGCACCGGAGGTGTCCGGCATCGCAACCAGCCGCCGCGGAACCGGGGCAAATATCTCACTGCGTCAGTAACCTGCCGGCCCCTCACCTCCCGGTGCCGCACACCCCCTCCTGCCTACCCCGATGTAGGGAAGGACCAGTTTCCAACACTCAACACAGACCACCGGCGGAGGCTTCCCAGCCATGAGAGAACATTTCAAAAAACAAAAATCCCACACCCTTACAAGCTGTGTGGGGTCCAACCCGCCATCGCACTTGCTGGAAACCCGGCCAAGGTTTTCCCATGCTCTTTGGGGGCAGCTTCTTCTACCGACCTCGCGCTCCCGGAGAAGAAGGGACACGGTCCCGCGGTGGTCACCAGCAAACAGATTATTTGGGCATTGCGTGGAAGGGTTTTCCCGGTGGAGGGAGAGCAGAGAGGGGGAGAGGCGCAAGGCAAGTCCCTCCGGAGAACAAGCAGCGATTAAATATTTATAGATTTTAATACATTGATTTGTTAAGTCGGGAAACAGTCCTCTAAGAGTTTCAAGATGCTTTTCAAGGCAATTCTTAATCAGCAACCCAGGTGCAGCAAAGAGGAGCTCAACAAGAGGCAGAAACCACTCCAGGGGAAGGTCTTGAGAGCGGGGCTCCCCCCTCCTCGCCCGGCGGGGACCCCCACGGCCAGGACGGCAGCGGGGCGGCTCAAAGGACCCTGCAAGAGATTTACGTCCAAGGCTTTCTAATTAAGTTCCTCCCGTAAGGGATTTATTTTTGGACAGCACTTTTGCAGGAGAAAATTAAACGACGCTGCTTAAGGAGAACCAAACTGCAGTATTTTGTGCCGGCCATAAAAGAAATACTGCATATCCCTTCCGAAACCCCCACGATCCGCCCGAGGAAAGGCGCTGCCCACCGCCTGCCTCTGCACCACCAGCCCTGCGCCGGCTCCTTGACTCGCTTTGGGAAAAAAAAACCCTCTTCAAAAGCATAAATCATCAAAAATGTGGGGGTACCCAGCAAGTGCCAACCCAGGTGAGGTCACTGCCGCTGGAAGCACTGCCTGGTTTGGCACCAGGTCCCCCTTACGGGAGGACACAGCTTTGTGGTGCTCCTCACCTGCATTAAGGTTGCACCTACCCCTTCCTCGAGCCAGGAGAGACCTCCTGGGTGGCACCATTTTTGGCCTCTGGAAGAGTTTTTGTGCCACCAAAACAAAGGCGTCCGCCCAGCAATGCTGCCAAGCACTCGTGGCATGGCACAGCACGGCCCCGCTGGGTCTACGCCGCAGCCGACGGCAAACCAGCCCCCTCCATCCCTCCTTCACGATGGTGCGGGGCTGGAAGCGGGACCCCTGCCCAGCAGAATCCCAAACCTCCTGCCATCCAGCCGTGAAAAAGAATGTTTCAACGCAAAATGACAGTTTTGATTCTAATTCAGCCAAGCGGAGGGTACAAATTAAGTGTTCCCCCCTCCTTTTCTTCAGTGAAATTATGTTTTCTGAAGGAAAAACCGAGAGGAAAGTTTTGGATGCTCCTCTCTGGCTGGGAAGCATCAAGCAGTCCCAGGGCTGCAAATACAACATCCCATAGTCCATTGAATTCATTACCTTACTTATCAATATGAGATTAATTATTCCAGTTCACGGGATATTTGGTTATTTCTTAATGCTCCAGCTACCACATTCAAAAAGAGCCGAGATGCTCTTGCCGTGGCTCCCTGGAGTAGCTGCTCCTCCCGGTCACCGCCAGCTTTTAAGACATAAGCAAATGCCTCCTCCGCACTCACAATCAAAATGACAAATAAAACCCCATTTCAGGAGCATCTGCTGATGCCTGAGCTGAAGAGGTCCTCATCCGCAGCCCCGTCCGAGGAGGGGAGGGGGCTCCCGTCTGACCTCCACCCATGACTAAGAGCGTAAGCAAGCGTGCCTTGAGTTTGGGTTTCTGCTGCCAAATTTTAACAGGAAAGGGAGGAGGGGGACAGAAGAGGGAGGGAGCACACAAACAGGGGAATACAAGAAATCGCACACATTTTGTTCCCGAATCCTCCAAACGTGACTCACTTTGCTCTATTGTGACAAACTGAAACGCCTCTGAGGAGTTCATTTCACGTCTCATCCATTCTCTGAATAATGGGAAAATCCCTCTTTGTTTCTCTAAGATATCAGCACGCGCGACGCGCCACGTACACCCGGTTCCATTAGACATAATGGAACAAGATTGTCCCAGAAGTTGTTTTCAATTGCTTGAGTGCATCCTTCATTTAGGGAAACAAGAATATATGAGCTGCTCTGCCCCAGCCGATGTGAGGACGCAATCTTTAAGCTGAAGTCAGGGCCATTTGTTTCCCGGCTTCGACACGGGAAGAGGTTTGGGTCCTTCCTCTCCCCAGCTCCGGGACTGGGTTAACCAAGAGGTTTGGCCATCCTCCTGGGGACAGCCAGCACGAAGCCCGGAGTGGAGGTCAAGCGGTCCTACAGCAAAGGGTCCCTCTCCCTTTTGCTTCAAGCTCGAGCGCTCCTATTAGGCACCGAAGCCTCCAGATGCTGCGCCACGTGCCGTGCGATGCCCAGCAAGGATGCTGCGGGATGCACCAGGGATGCCTGGTTTCCCAGTACATCCCACTGTGCCGTTACGCAGCACATAACGGTGACAGTTGTACTGTCAGAGGGCTCAGGAACGCACCGAGACCTCAACGCGCAACAAAAAAGCCTGCTTATCTGCCAAGGAAAGCAGATCCCCCAGGAACGCGTGTTCTAGCTGGCTGCCTACAATTTACTTTGACTTCTTGGGACAAAAGAAAGTTTGAAAGCCTTGGAGACAACCCAGGCTGCCTGAAGACACCGGCTGCGATAACGACGTCATTAGCATTGCGAAGATTACTTCTGTATTCAGAAGGAACCGATGGGGCTTAGTGAGGGGAGGGGGAGAACTAACGGATCACAGCCGCCAGGTTCTGAGTTTTGGTTTTTTAATTGACTGCCACCTTGAGATAGTTCATCTTCCCAACGCGAAAAAAATAAAATAAAATAAGATAAATAAACCACAGCAAAGCAAACAGCATCTTAAGCCCATGGGATCCTTTTCGGCAGAGCACTGGCTCGAAGCCGCCGCGAGGTGGGTGCTTCAGGCACAGCACGTGCTGCTGAATGGGGACCCGTGCTCCCGGAATGAACTCGCACGAGTAAGCGCAGGACGAGTACAGGACATGACAGCCATCACCCCCGGCCACGCTGCACACCGGGGACTTCGTGCCTTTCAAGTTTAACAAGTTTTAAGTTTTCCCCTCGGAGAAAGCACACGATGTGAGCTCATGCAGAACCACAAAACTCACCCCCTCACCCCAAACCCACAGAACCCCTTTCAAGCTGCTCTTTCCCACTAAATATCTAGTTTATTTTCAGATTTACCTCCCCAACCCTACAGGGAAGGAACAGAACAACTCCTGACAGCAGCCAGCCCGAGGGCAGACCAGCAAACACCACCGGCAGGCACCGGGCTCTGCAGGGAGAGCAGCGCGGCTCTCCAAGGGAAGCGGTCCCCGGGCTCTGCCACAGCTGGCATCACCTCCCTGCTGTCCCCGTGCCCAAAATCCTTATCCCAGCCCCATCCTAACCCCCAGATGGATGAGCTCAGGGCCACGCTGAATCATGCTTTTTTCTTTTTTTTCCCCCTGGAGCTGGCACCCAGCCCTCCCTCTATAGCTTCTCCTGGCTTGGTTCCAACACCAATAGGTTTTATTATTGTGCCTTGCTGCCCTAATTCTCTCCGCACTCAATTTTCCATTGACACGTTGACCCTCTGCCGCGATTGCGAGCCGCGGGCAGGCGGCAGGCAGCGCTCGGTCACCCGCCCCCATGAAAGGGGAGATGAGGAGCGGGAGAAAGGCATCCTCCTGGTCCTGCCGGCATCCGCACGGACACGGCCCCGCGGGAGAGGGAAGGCTGGGAAGTTTCCGAAGGGAGCACAAAGACACGGAGGGGGAGCCGCTGAACAAAAGGAAAGCCAAGGACAGCAAGAAAAGATGCAGCGCAAAGAAAGGGAAGGGTCAGGGGGTGAGAAAGAAGAGAGCAAAAGCAGCAGAAATTTGGCTGACGGGGTAGAAAACGCGATGCCGACACGCAGTGATGAAACAGCCGTGTGGCACTGGCACGAGGCGCCGGCAGGGCTGTCGTTGCCGACTCTCCCGGCTCCGGGTGCCACCAGTCCTGCCCTGCCTGGCTCCTGGTCCTTCTCCCAGCCCCACTGGGGTGCCCAGAAGAGCAGGGCAAGACGGGGATGGTTTTGCTCCCAGCGCTGAGGAAGCTCATTGCTGCCTTCTCTTCTGGTTTCTACTCATCCAGATGCGTAGGGCAGAGGGAGCTGGTTGCCCCCAGCTCCCTCCTGGGGGTTTCCCCCAAAAAACCAGCAGAGCACTAGGAAGAGGATTGCTCCTAGGAGAAGACCCACCTTGGAGACAGCATTACAGCTCCGAGCGCGATGTCCATCCGCCTCGGGCTGCGCAGGAGCCGGGCAGCACCCTCATTTTGCCTTTAACCCGTGATTTTCCACCCCTCCGCTCGGGAGAGGGATGCAGATGCCCGAGCGCAGCATCCCTAACGCGCAGCCCCTGGCCCGGCTGGTGCTGGCTGTCCCCAGAGGCCACCTCACCCGCTCCCGCTGGCTTTGCCACGCCATTCCCACCCTCTCCATCACAACTCCCGTTCGCAGGGGGCATGCAAACACCCGCCAAGGAGCAGCCCTGCTGGGGGTGAGAGCGAGGGGATCGCCGCCAGCATGGCCCAGGGGGCTCCAGGGAGGAGGAGGAGGAGGAGGAGAAGGAGGAAGAGGACAGCTCTGGCTCGCAGCTGCCTGCTGCGGAACACAATGCGGAGACGGAGAATGGCCTGTGATTACAATTTGAAGGGCTTCTATGCACTGAAAGGGAACTGATTCAATTGTGCCGCAACTCCCGAGAAGCTGTCAGCAATCAAGGCGTTCTCCCTGCTACAATCATCGGAGTCGGGGCGTGAGCGAGAACAGGAAAAAAAAAAAAAAGTATAGCTTAGGTGATGGCAAGGTACGGCGGCGCCGCTCATTCTGCAGCTGTGATTTCCTTCTCCATCAGCAGCCGCCGCGGGCGGGAGGGAGCAGCAGGGAGACTGGGGGGACAGAGGAGCCGCCGGTTTGCGAAATGCGGCTCTGGCGGACGCTGGATGCCCCCGAGACGTGCCAAACCACAGACCTCCAAGACTGGAGGAGCAGGGGGTGCTGCAGGGGGTGAATTTGCGGCGCACGTCGAATTTGCGGCGCACGTCTTGTGACCGCTGGCTCCCATGAGCTGCCCTGCCTGCATCGCGTCCCCCCGGGGCTGCGAGCGCCCGCAGGCAGGGGGAAGGCAGCGAGCCACGCACGGGCAGCACCTCCATCCCAGCCGCCTTCCGCACCCCAACTCCCTTCCCCGGCCGCAGTTAATTCAGGTGACGTTTTAGCGCATCCTCCCCTCCCCGTGCGCACCCCGACGGCGACGGCTCCCGCGGCCCGGCCCAGCCCCCGGCCCGTCCTTCCGAAACGAGAGCACACGCAGCTTTCGCCCCACCAGTCCAAGACCCAAACCGTCGAGAGCCACTTCCAGCGCCTCCCTGCAAACCTCAGCGCGGGCCGAGGAAACTTCTAACTGTTCTAGCTTCGACTAGCTGGAAACAAAAACCCCTCCAGCTCCGGTCCTTCCCCCTACGCCCCACTATTCACGGGGAGGGTAAACACTCACGGGGCGCGTTTGGAGGCGAAGGCAATGAAGCAGATGCCGCAGAGCTGGTGGGCACCAAAGAGAGCCGTAACGCCAACCCTGCACCCCCGGGAGCCCCGCAGCACCCGCAGCACCGAGCTGCTCGCTGCCACGCATGCACAAAACTCAACTTGCAGAGCCGGAAAGCAACCCCGAGAAGATTTCAGGTTTTGGGGCCGCAAGAGATTGGCAGATGATTTTCGAAAGCCAGCACTACGCCAGAAACGCTTGTTCTGCCACAAGCTCTGCCCAACCGCTGCCAAACCGCCCTCGTGCCCGCTGCAGGGCACGTTATTTCAGAGTTTGCCTACGGACAAAGTCTTCCTAGACAAAAGCAACCCCATAGAAGCCTCAGCAGGAAGGATGGCACCGGGACACACATGTTCTCCTCCCAGTTGACCCAGCTGAAGGGGTTAAAGAAAAGGCAGATCTCCGAAGTCTGCTTGAAATCAGCAAAATGCATTACGTACACATTGGTAGGTAGAAGATATCCTAATATCCAAGGAGATTATAATTACCTCATTTGCCTACTAAAATGATACTGTGACAATATTTAAGTTAGAACGCTTTGGTTATTTGCTAAAAATTATGTGGCAGCAATCAAGTGAAAATTTAAGCTGTAATACAGCCATAGCAATATTGCTAGTAATTTGCGTAACCAATAACAATTATTTTTAATGTGTTAGCCAACATGTTTAAATAGGCTTTTTTATATACACACACATATGTGCATACATATACACATGCACTGATGGGCAACACGGGCTCAATTTCTTCCTGCCCTGAAAACAGAGACCTTTGATGGGTCTTTCTTCGTTAGCGCAGCAGATGTAACACTTCAGCAGGAGGACGTCTCCCGGACAGCCCGACCCACACCCCGCCAAGGGGAGGCAGAGGGTAAAGTCTCCCATCAGCTGATGGCGACCCACACCATCAACCTACACCTGGTGCTCAAGGCCAGGCTGGACGGGGCTTGGAGCAACCTGGGCTGATGGGAGGTGTCCCTGCCCAGGGCAGGGGGGTGGAACTCGATGATCTTCAAGGTCCCTTCCAACCCAAACTATTCTATGATTCTATGATCAGAGGAAGAATTCACTGAGTCCTCTGGGAAGGGAGACTGGGGGTGAGAGGATGGGGGACAGCATGATTTTTCCTTCTCCGCAAGCCCACCCTCGGGTCAATAGCTCTTCAACCCATAGATTATTGGGGAAAATGTCCTGGAGTCCTTCTTACAAAGCTTCTGCAGGTCTGCTCCCAGGCTTTAGCCTCTATTTTTTAACATACAGCCCACCCCGTTGTGTGGGGTGCGAGGTTCCTTTCCTTCTAAACAATAAAATAAATGAAATAGACTCGTACGTTTTTACTTGGCATTGCCCTCAGAAGATGGAAATCTGATTACTTATTCCTTGCAATCCCAAATTACCCCTGCCAGGCCAGACACAGTAAATAAATCCCTGCTTCTCGAGATAGCCTCTCCATTATAAGTGCATGATGGGACCAGCATCCCATTGACCCGAGGACACTGGGAGCATCGACTGTAACCCCTTCGGTCTGTGTCATTGCCTCCCAGCCGGCAGGCAATCCCAGGAGGGATTAGCACGGGAGCCCAGCGGGATGATGCATTTCCCCGGCTGAGAGCAGCCTTTGGGAGCACAGAGACCAAAACTCAATTTCCTTCTCTGCTCTGGCATTTAACCTTGCGGAAAGGAGCGAGAGGATGGGGGGGAGAAGGAGGAGGGATGCAGGGGAGGATGGATGTTTCTATTCAAAGACATCCCTCCCGCGTCCTACCCTTCCTGAGAAGTCCGGGAAGAAGCTTGCTTTACTTGTAGGAAGCAGAAAAAAAAANAAAAAAAAAAAAAAAAAAAAACCAAAACAAAACAAAAAAAAAGGCAATATTTCGGGCTGTTGTAGCCTTCCGGCAGTTGGAGTACGGAGAGAGCCGCCACGTGAGCAGCTCTTCCAGAAACCGGCTGTTCCCGACGGCACGGGCGGGCGGGAGAGATGGCAGCAATCACGCAGCGCGACCCCCCCGCCCCACAGCGGCCAGCTAATTTCATTTGGGGATTTGTGCTCCATTTTCAGCCTGAATTTATCTAATTGCAGCTTCCAGCTGCTGGATGCAGTTATGCCCGAGCCCGCGAGGCGGGAGGCTTTGCTCTGAACAGCCTTATTTTCCCAAATACAGAGAGATGGTCAACAACGCTATTTTTTCCCCAAGCTTTCACATCAGGGAGAGGCCACAGCCACGTGCCTCGAGGATGGGTTTCTTTTACTGTACAAGAAAAAAACCCGTAATTCCCCCACCAGCCTCCCTCCCTCCCTCCCTCCCTCCCCGTGCACAGGACCACTGCCAGCGGGCAGCGGCTCATCCCCGGCTCTCCCCACCTCACAGGGGTCAGCATCTCCAGGACAAAAAAATGCTTCGCTCCCCCCCCATCAAACAAGACATAAGCTATCAGAAAAACCACATCAGAGGCATCCGGTGAGGTTTCTCAGAAGTTGTGGCTACTTAGCGAAATTTGGGGCACCCCGGCTGCCGAGCTAACTTCAGTCCTTTGGAGCTGAAAACGCTTCTTGGCTCAGGCACAGCGTTGTACCAAACACTAATAATCGTGGCTATTCCCACAATATCCACCGAGCTCTGGATGCTTTTCCTAAAAGCTGTGAAACCAGTAAAGCAGCTCGGAGTATTTTTTTTTTAATTGTTATTTTATTTTTAAAAAGCAGAAGACCATGGCTCCGGGAGTGCAGAGCTAAATACCAAACTGCAGGAGAGCAGGAGCTTCACTCGGTGTCTAATTAGGGGTCAGCCGACATAAAAACCGGCAAAGTATAATCTGAACAGGTCAAGGCAACGCAACTTCCTTAAGGGATGGGGGAAAAAAAGGCACGCTAAGCAACCTGGCAGTATTATCTGCAAAAGAAAGCCTTTAAAATAGATGAAGGTGATTTAGAGGGTCTAATTTCAGGGGATTTTCAGAGAGCTTATGCTAAAAGTGCTTCATAAAAGATTAAGGGAAATAAACGGCTACGCAGTCAGGGGCACAGCCAGGCAGGGATTACAGCTGGCGAGGCAAAAGGAGACAAAAGAGAGCGCTTCCCAAATCGAAAAGCGGTTCACGGGGGCCAACCGCGGTGCGGCAACGCCGCCAGAAGCGGAGAGCAAGGTGCGGCGTGCGGAGGGACGGGGGGAGCTGCGGTTTGCTCCTCCGGCGGGGCGCATCGCCCACCGCGGGAGGCGGACCACGGAACTCTGTTTAGGCGAGTAAATGACCACGTTCTGCACGCTGAACCGCTCGCCAGAGCACGGTGGATGTCCCGAATAACCACGCTGATCCAATAGTTTAGTTGATTTGCCTCCAGTACTGCCGATAAAGGAGACTCCGAAGGTGGATGTCGAAGCCGCATCCCCAAGGTGGGATGCACGCAGAGCCCTGGCTGCCGCTGGACCGGGAGAGAAGAGCCAGATGTGCCACAGCTGGCAGAGATGGCAAAGGAGATTGCGAGGTCTGATCACGTCCCTCCTTCTGACACCAGATGAGCCGGCACGGCGGTACCCGCGGGGAGCGGGGCTGCCTTTCACCCGCTCCAAACCCGGTGTCTGCACCATCCCGCGGCAGCGGAGATGCTGATGGTGGGGCTGCCCACGTGCACGTGGGAAGGAAAAAAAAAACCTACTCAGGAAACACCTGGAATTTAGTTCTCATCCTGCAACACCTCTCCAGAGAAAGGCAGGAGGACACAGAAAGGCTTCTTAATGCTTTCTGAATCTGACAAAATAGGCGCTGGCAGCCTGGCCAGTGCCGAGATGTTACCCATCGTGACCCTCCATCTCCCTCTGCCCATCAGAGATCATAGAATCACAGAATCGTTGAGGTTGGAAGGGACCTTTAAGATCATCAAGTCCAACCATTAACCTACCCTGACAAAACCTCTTCTAAACCATGTCCCCAGGTACCACGTTCACCCTTTTTTTAAAACACCTCCAGGGATGGAGAATCCACTCTCTCCCTGGGCAGCCTCTTCCAGTGTTTAATAAACCTTTCAGTGAAAAAAATTTTCCTCATATCCAATCTAAACCTCGCCTGGCATAGCTTGAACCCGTTTCCTCTCGTCCTATCACTTGTCACCAGGGCCGGCCCTTCTCACCACCCCAGGACCTGCCACCAGCCAACCCTGCCCTCCCCGTGCCAGGAAAGCCCAGCAGAGGGCTGAAATACAGCATTTCGTGACTTTTCAATGCTTCCCCCTCCTCTACCTGCTGCCTCAGCGGAGAAATAGGGCTCACGCCGGCTCCGAGGGCTGCTCTCCCCAGAAATCCCCCCCGTGAGCTGCCCACGGGGACATCGCACACGCTCTGTCACCAAACTGGACAAGGGGACTCCGGCCACACACGCATAGGGATTCGCCTGCAAGCACCGAGCTGCAAAGTTTATGGCGAAGGTTCACAGGCAGGATCGTGTGCGCAGCCCCTTCGGAGGCAGCCCTGGAAGCTCTCAGCAAATATTTGACATATATTTTGGGGAGGTGTTGGGGGGAGATAGGCGGGGGGAGAGCTGCCAGCTCATGCAAACAAATTAAATTGAAGAGAAGCTGGTTCAGTGCTTTTCATTAACAACCTTCCAAGGGGGAAGGGGAAAAAAAAAAAAAAAAAAAAAAAAAAAAATCAAAAAAAAAGGAAAGAAAAAAAAAAAAAAAAAAAAAAAAAAGAAAGTAATTCCAAGTCTAAGGTAAAAAGGGAAAAAAAAAATAACCAACGGTTTTCTTCATGCGAAGCTAACACAGAGTAAATCAATCAAACCCTGCTCCCCCGTGACAGGGGAGGACGCATCATTGAACAACGCTCATCGCTCCCCGTTGGTGATCCCTCATCTCGGCCGTGCCGGGAAAGCCTTTCCCAGCAGCGGCCCCGGGGCCAGGGCAGGCGACGCAGCAGCCCCCTCCTGGCCCACAGCTCCCAGGCGTCCCCAAACACCCGAGTGATGCACTTCGCTAACGACACCACCAGAGACAAACCAGTTCTCGGGCAATTTAAGACCTTGCCACTTATTTTTATTTTTTTTCAGGGAGCCGGGAGGGGGCCACATTAGCAGCCCCTACGCACCTAACGAGAAGCTGTTCAGCTAAAACTCCTGGAGAAATCCAGAGACAGAAAGTGTCCGGCTTCCCAGGGGTTTTTCCAGTAGGGAGCACTAATGACATCAATCAGAAAGCCAGTTGAGCTTCGTACACCCGCTATCCTGTGGCACTTCTTTGTCAGCATCTCTAGCAGCGTCGAACAGCGGGAGCGCGCTTCCCACAAACCCCAAGCAACGCGCTTCATTCCCACGTGCAGAAAAACACCAGGGCTGAGAGGCACGGCCCGGCACGGCCGTCCCGCCAAGGAACAACCGCACGCACGCCGACAGCCACCCGCACAACCCTCCCCCGCGAGCCCTGCGGGCTGCGCGCCCCCGGGGACGTCTCGCTCGGACACCACCAAGCCAGAAGCAACGGCGAAGATGGGGCTATCTGACTTTGGACTGGAGACCGAGCAGGTAAAACCAGCGGTGCCACAACTCCACTTATAAAATAAGCGCCTCTTCAAAAGCACTTGCAAATAAATTCGAATAAATTCCCAGCTAACCCCCCTCAGATCGGACAGACTGGTGCAGAGGTGAGGAAATTCCACCCCGGACGCTCTCCTTGCTGCAGGTGCAGCCCCAAGGCTCTGCGGCAGAGATGTTTCTAAAAAAAGCCTAGAGGTTATACGGGACAAAAGCGTTCGCATTTAGTCTGAGCGTGGGCTTGAGAGTCTGAGCGTGGGCTTGAGAGTCTACTTTATACCCCAGAAGCATCGCTGGGTACCAGCACGGAGCCTGCTGGTGGGGACTGGGCAGTCACTTACTGGATCTAACTGGAAGAAGGAGAAAAAGTCAACACTCCACAGGGGCCCCATCAACAGGAGCATCCCAGCAGCGAGGGGGTCACGCCACGATGGCCGGTGCCAGCACATCCCCAGCCCACGCTCCGTCCTGACAAAGACACAAGGGACATTTGAAAGGGAATGCGTGTGACATCTCCCCTCTCGGCCAGAGCCTGCAAACTATGGACCGGTCAAATTTAGGCTTCCATGCGTGTCCAGGGTCTACTGTCTCCGCAAACACTGCTAAGGAAAGCCCCTTCAAATGGGATTTCTCCCCACTGGGGGTTTTTCCTCCGGTACAAATCTATTTGAAAAGAAGATAAAGCATCTGCCGTTAGACTGAGGTTTTATTCAGAGGAAGCTCTGGCTCAGAAATAATTGCCGTTTGCTATAATTGGTGAGATGCAGGAAGGGACTAGATACAAGTGGAGTCTGGTGCAATTTTGGGAGATTTGTTACGCTTAGCTCGCTTCTATCAATTTCAGTGGCTCAGACGCTTATGACCTGTTGCTCAGCTTATTGTGAAAATGGCTTTTATTTACTGCACTTCCATTAAAAGATGAAATCCATGCATAGGGCTCACAGGGCAGAAAATCACAGTTTACGTCTCAGCTTATCTCCCTTCAGCGGCCTCAGCTCATTTTCACCCTGGCTCGCTCCCAGCTGCTATAAAAAAAGTATTTCCGAGCACTGTTTCGAGTAGCCAAGGCCCCTTCCAGCCCACGGGGCAGGAGGCACCGTCAGATTTTAAGGGAGCACTCAGCGCTGCAGCCACCGCGTCAGCCGGGATGGAGAGGACGGAGCGACGGGGAGGACAGAGCATCCGACGGGGAGGACGGAGCATCCGACGGGGATGCTGCGGTGCAGGCAGGCTCTCAGGGCACAGGACACCGCTGGTCCTTCTGCGGCACACACGGACCCCTGCTGTGCTCGCACCCACCCTCCAAGCCCCGGCAAGTGCTGCTCTGATGCCAGGCCATCAGCTCCCAACCTAAGGAGATGGGACAAGCCAAGGGCGCAGCCCACGCTGTGCTCCTGGAGGGCACGGTCCTGCTCTCCTGGATCTCCAGAGCTTCTGCTGATGCAGCCCCAAGGCCCCCTCACAGCAGAGCAGGCATCACCGATGACGAAGCAGGCTCAGCACCTCCTTCTGCACCAGTTCCCTTCCAGTACTGCCCACAGACACCACAGCCCTTCTCCCCAGAGCTGCTCCCAGCCTGTGCATCAAGAAGAGAGCAAGCAGTGATGGGATGTAGGTGCCTCCTCCCGTGCCGGCTCTCGCTTGGCATGGCAGACACCGCCGGCCACGTGAAATGGCACCAGGGAGGGCGGGCGGGTGGGCAGCCCCAGCTCTCCCGTCCTCACGAGAGGCCATTTGAACACCAGACACGCCATCTCCTACGGTAACTGGAGATGGTCCCCAGCACCAGCGTGGAGTTGCTAAGGTTACCTCCTCGGCTGCCTAATTAGAGAAGCTGTCACTCTCTCGCCGAGATCAGGAGACGTGCGTGCACGCGGGGGAGAGGGGAACTTTCAAGCGTGCAGATCATTTTCAGCATGCTAAAGCAGAGAGAAACCCCCAACTCCTAACGGGACAGTGCGTTACAGCCACGGGACTGGGCAGCAGCATCCTGCCCTCCCGCTGCCAAGCCACTTGTTGAGCTGCGGGGAGAACCATCAGATGGAGACATCCTCGGGGCAGCGGCTGCCCCAGGTCGGGGAAACGATGGATCCTGCTCTGCCGAGTCCGCTCATCACTCCTCCACCCACCCATTTCTCCCATTTCTGGCTTTGCGCTTCCCCTGGTCTCCTTCCCCCGGCTCTTCGCGCACCACGAGCCCGCGGGCAGGGCAGCAGGGGAGGACCGAGAGGGTCCGTCCCTCTCTCCCACCTCCGCACAGGAATTCGACATCGCGTTGGCAATGCAAGCGGGGACACCCCTTGCAAGCGGTGGGGAGGGAAGAGGTCGCGGGAGGTGCACTCACTCGGTCAAGGTCGTTTCAGAGTCGGCAGCGAAGCCAAGAAGAGAATCCCAGGATGACTCAAAAGCTCTGTATTTTGCACCAGATGAATCCGCACACTCACGTGCACTTCCTTTAACCCCACTACAGTAAAGAACACGGAGGGCAGCTCTTCCCCCTCACCAACACCGCTAAGAGATTGCTTTCACCTCCTGAAACCAGAGCCCGAATCCCCTACACAAGGGCAGGAACCACGCTGGGAGCATGGAACAAGGCACAACAAGAAACACAGCACCTCAAAGAGGCTCAGGAGAGCCTCTCCTTCCTTTGGGAAGCACCCAAGCATGACATGCACGTCCCACCTACGGCTGCCCCTCTGCGCAGCTCTGAGCACCCTCCTGCCCACCTCCATCCCAGCTCTAAGAGTGGAGGATCCTCCTCTAGGAGTTACAGAATACAAGACCATCCCCATCCATGGTTAACGCTCAGATTCGGGAGGGATGGGCAGAGGGACCCCGGGAGTGTCCCATCCAGCACCACCCATCAGTTGGCACCCTCGGGAGAAACCACGGAAACCATCTGGTCTCTGCGGCCAGGCCTTCGAGGAACGGGAGCGGCGTCATTCCTGGATGGCAGCGCTGCCGGGGAGTGTGACTTTGCTGGTTCAGAAAAGTTNAAAAAAAAAAAAAAAAAAAAAAAAAGCAGATGCAGCCAAAAACGCAAAGAGATCCCTGGAGCTGAAGCACTTGCCAAGTTTCTCCCTAACGCTTCAAGACACCCACTCATCCTCCCCAAGGGCTTGTCAGACTCACATGGCAAAAAATACACGCTCCACACCCACCCGAGCCCAAAAGAAAAGACCCTTAAATAAATCTGGAATTCAGGGCTGGCAGGAAGACAAAGTTGGGGGCGGAAGAGGAATTTTTGGTGTCTATTTTCTAACGAAGGAACCGCCTGACAGCTCTTCTGCAGCAGACCAGGGCTCGTGGCCCTGCAACTCGCACAGCCCCCTCAGACATGGCAATAGATTGCTTTTAATTCCAGGGCAGGCGCTCGGAGGCCCCCGGGTACCTGAGGGAGCGCGATGGAAGCTAGAGATTAATGGGAATAAAAAAACCCCATTGCCACAAGCCGGTGCATCTAGGTGGTAATGGGAATGAATATGCCAAGAAAAGGTGGTTGGTGAGCGACCAACGATGCTGTTCGCCATCCCGGCCGAGAGGAGCTGCAGGAGGTCACTTAGCACAGCCTCAACAGACAGCACGGCCACCTTCCTGTAGGCTACGTCTTCATGGGGCGCAAGATGAAGAGCGGCTGAGGGAACCGGGGGTGTTCAGCCTGGAGAAGAGGAGGCTGAGGGGAGACCTGATCATTCTCTATAACTGCCTGAAAGGAGGGTGTAGTGAGGGGGGCTCAGTCTCTTCTCCCAAGGAACAAGCGACAGTACAAGAGGGAACAGCCTCAAGTTGTGCCAGGGGAGATTCAGGATGGATATTCAGATAAATTTCTTCACTGAAAGGGTTGTCAAGCACTGGAACAGGCTGCCTAGGCAAGTGGTTGAACCACCATCCCTGGAGGGATTTAAAAGACGTTTAGACGTGGTGCTGGGGAACATGGTTTAATGGTAACTTGGCAGTGCTGGGTTAACAGTTGGACTCTATGATCTTAAAGGTCTCTTCCAACCATAGCGATTCTATGACTCTATAAGAGGTGGCTCTGTGCAGGAGGCAACGCACGAGCAGATAGGGCTGGACCAAGGGACTGCAGCTTAAACCAGTGGGATGCAACACTGGGACAGGGAAACCCGTCGCTGGAAGAGGCTGTGATGGAGCCCAAGCTGCTGGAAGTCCCCAGACCCACCACGCCGTTCACCCTCCCCACACCGGTGCTTCATAGCCAACCTCTGCCCCCCAGCCCAACTTCCCCAGTGCCCACGGGTGGGATGAAATGGCACAAACCAACGAGCCCCGGGGAACAGCCAAGGGGCAGGAGGGGCCCAGAGATGACTCTGTCGACACTGGAGGTGGCCAGGTCCATCCTCCCCTTTCACTCTGCATTGAGAAGGTGCCGCTTGGTTAATCCATTAGGCAGACGCTTGCTAAACAGCTGTGAAAAATTAGTTTTCACAGACCAACTCCAACTGCAGCGAGTGCTGCTGGGGTCAGAAGTGGCAGGGGCATCACTTGGGCAGCAAGGATGGGACCAGCACATGTCCATGCTCCATCAACATCTCAACTCACGCCCTCCTCCTGCTGTTCTGCTGCTCCCGCAGCTGCCTGGAGGAAAGCAAGCACCCAACAGGGCACCCTGCCCCATCCCTGGAGGTGTTCAAGGCCAGGTTGGATGGGGCTTGGAGCAACCTGGCCTGGTGGGAGGTGTCCCTGCCCAGGGCAGGGGGGGTGGAACTAGGTGATCTTTAAGGTCCTTCCAACTCTAACCATTCTATGAGCCCACCGCTCCCTCCACCAGGGCTGCATGGCACTCACCTGCCCAGCACACACCAGTAACACCAACAGACACCACTCACTTTGCCATGCTGGACACAGGGTCACCTACGTGACAGCCAGAGCCAGCAGCACCTCAAAGTGCCTTCACCAATCTTCGGGGATGGTCCTGTTTGATTCTGGTCAGGGAAAGTCTTGTTGAGAGCTGTCTTTCATGCAAACTTTACTTTTCTTTTCCTTTTTTTTTTTTTAATGTGTCAGTTTAAGATTGTAAAAATACTTTCATCTTCAAAACAGTGTCACAACTCCCCTTCAGCATTTTCATAACAATGCTACGATTTCGGCTTCAAAACATCTTTCCAAACTTATTGTTCACACATACGCCGAACTTTAAAGCTCAGAACTGAGGGGCTGCGATGAAACTGGAACAAGCTGCTCTTTGAATAAAGACAAGTTTTCCTTTCATCTCGCGCTAATTAACAGAAGCATCCATCCCTCTGCGCCGGCCCCTGGTCAGCACTCGGCGTGTCCGTGAGACCTCAAAGAAAAACCAACCTCTTCCCTCGCCGCAGCCCGTCTGTGCACGGCACAACGCAGTATCCCCATCAACAGAGGGACTTCCCAGAGGCCAACATCAGGGAGATGCAGGAGGGAGATGCAGGACCCCCTCGGAAGCTGCTGTGGGACCCTTTCAGCTTGGTAAAGATGGACAGATGCCGATTGCAGCTATGTGCAACCAACCATCCCGTGGGAACACAAGAGCAAACCTCCATGGGATGCTCCAGGGACCCCATTCCCCACCTTCTGCTGGCCACCGCAGCAGAAGCTCCTGGACAAGGTGGATCGTGGTGCCCACCGTGAGACCATTCTCCTGGCCCAACCTTTCCCTCCAACTCAGTTCATGCCAGGAATAAAAATCTCCCTGGGCAGCTCCCTAACTACTGCAAATATTTGCATAGAGTTGGAAGAACGAGGGCATGGAGAAGGCTGGGGAAAACACCTCATGGCCATTACCAGCCAAATTAGAGCTGCAGCTTGTTCCCCCAGCCAGGTCCAGAGCAGCTCTCCTCTCGCCCAGGTCTCACCTGCCCTCCAGCTGCCACAGCCAAACCGAGAAGCACCATTTCAAATAACAGCTTTTCTTGAATCTAAATTCTTCCCCCACCCAACAACAGCAAAATGAGAAGAATATTAACACCTGCTGGTTTGCCCTTAGGTGCCTTCAGAGCAGTTTTGTAGAGAGAGGATCAGAACAAGCGGTGATTAAAAACTGCAGCCCCACATCCACAGAAAAACCTTGCCTTTTAGAGGCACGGCAAAAACGTCCCCTTCCTTCCCAGCCCAGACCCCCTCCGCTAGCAGGGTCAGGGAGCAGATGTCCCACACCAGCTCCCTGCAGAGAGATGCTGCAGGACACGGGGCAATTTGGGACACCAGGTCACCAGAGAGGTGACCACAGAGCTGCTTTGGATGTGGGCCAGGTATCCACGGAGAAATCTGCACCGTTCCTGCTGGAGAGAGGCTTCGCAGACCAAGGTCTACTAAAATATTGGGTTTATATGACTCGTGGCACACCCCAAATGGGCAGAGAAGCCTGCCGAGCAGCGGGGAACGCTATTTTGGGGAGGCAACGCAGCTGGGAGATGCCACAGGAGAAACACCCATGTGTTGCTCTGCAAAGGGAAGGCTCTCGCGAGGCTCAACTCTTCTTCAGCATCCCCTACAAACTCCCCGTATCCCCCCCCGGCGCAGGCTCCGGGCTGCCATGCCAGCTCAGCCGGGAGCAGTGCTGCAAACAGGATTTTTTTTTCCCTCCTGTTTTGCGTTTAAGTGGCTCATTGCAACATGCTGTAAAACCCTTCATCGGCAAGGAGGGGAAAGGTTTTACAACAGGCTTTAGAGCGAGCCCAGGCAGCGGAGAAAACCTCCCCCCGGCTCGCACAGTTTGAGGCAGCACACGCGCTGCCGGGGAGCGGAGACAGAGGATGGGAGCATCCCTGCCCCAGCATCCCTGCCCCTCCATCCCCGCACCAGCAGCCCCGCCCCTCCATCCCCGCACCAGCAGCCCCGCCCCTCGCACCAGCATCCCCACGCCAGCATCCCTGGCCCTTGCACCCGCATCCCTACACCAGCATCCCTGTGCCTTGCACCAGCATCCCCACACCAGCATCCCTGGCCCTCGCACCCACATCCCTACACCAGCATCCCTGCTCCCTGCACCAGCATCCCCACACCAGCATCCCTGACCCTTGCACCAGCATCCCTGCACCAGCATCCCCATCCCTTGCACCAGCATCCCTGCCCCTCACGCCAGCATCCCCGTGCCTCGCACCAGCATCCCCGCACCTTGCACCAGCATCCCTGCACCAGCATCCCTGCCCCTCACACCAGCATCCCCGCACCAGCATCCCTGTGCCTCGCACCAGCATCCCCACACCAGCACCCCCACCCCTCGCACCCTGCCCAAATCCCAGGTCCTGTCCCTCTTCCCACCCGCCGCTGGGCCATGCACGGTAAGGAACAGCTTGTCAGCTAAGCGGCAAAGGCGGCTGCTACAAAAGCAGAATAAAATTGAGTACAACGAGGGAGCAGCGTGTCTGTCGTGCAAACTGCTGCTCCGGCAAGACCCCAAGCTGGCTACGAGCAGCCCCTACAGGCAGCGTCCCCGACCTCCCTCCCAGCTGCCATGCCACCGGATAATGGATTTCCTCCTCCGACACAGCAGAGGCCGGGAACACAGTAAGGACAACTGTGCTGCTTGGCTGGGGAGAGCAAAGAACAGAAGAGGAGGAAACAGCAAGCGCTGGGATGTGATAAATGCGATGTAAAGCAATGTAATGGAGTTTGTCTTCAAGCAGCTCTGGCTTCTTGAACTGTGTTAAGAAGCAAGGCTGTTGCGATTTAATTAAATACACTTCTAGCCCCTCTGATCACACTCAGAAAAAATAAAGCGAGAAACACGTGGCTGTTGATCCAGTACAAGGCATGCAACTGCAACAACTACAGCAAGAACGACCACAAACCTCTGTTGCCTTTTTGAAATGCAATTGATATTGATGGCTCTTAACGTCCAGGATCCACCAACTACGCCGGCAACCCCGCATCCTGTTCCTGGTGGCCTGAGGGGCCACCTCGACGGGGTCCAGGGAAGGAGGCAAAGCTAAAGGGGCTGCGGGTGGTAACACCGGTGCTCCTCAGGGATGAGCGTGAGGAGGCTTGGAGCCTCCAATGCAAATGGAGGAAGAGGCTGATACGCTTTTGAGGTGTCCCTGCTCCATCCCAGGGGCACCCCCAGTGATTTCCATACTCAAACGTTACGAAATAGCCTCCCTCACTGGTGCGTCGTCTCCTCCTTCATCGAGGACCTCAGGCTGGCAGGCGGCTCAGCCCTGTCGGCACCACGCGCCCCGCGTCTCCTGCGCACCACGACGCACGGAATGGGAACAAGTAGAGGCTGCTTCTGATTTTGCAGTTTGTTTATAGCGTACATTTGAGGAGCTACACAGGATGGGAAAATACATCCCATAAACAAACTGCTAAACAAAAGAGGCTAAGTGTGTACCACTCCAAACAAAAATAGACTGGAGCTAACCTCCGCTTTTCAAGCATATGCCTCTGCTGACAGCTTCGTTAAATGCCCCTTATCCCACTTTCAGTTTTGATTTTTAGGCTCCGCCACCATCGACAGCAGCTTCGGCCGCCTCCCACCGCCCCACAGCTCCAGGCGAGCCGGGGGCAGGGGAAAATAAACCCAACCGGAGCCGGAGACCCCCACGGGTGCCCGAGGCAGAGGGCTGCATCGCCCTCCCCTGCCCCCAGCCTGCGGGCGGTGGGAGCCACAGCAGCCCAGATGTTGCCAGGAGGTGGACGCCACCATCAGCAGCTGGCTCAGGGACTGTCCCCGAGGGGACAGAAGGGGCCATTGGGTGACAAAAAGGCTTGCACACCAAGTATGTCAGGCAGGCGTTTACCACGTCCCTCCCAAGAGCTTGCCCCGGCAGCAGCCCCCGTGCCCGTCCGCTGAACCCCGCCGCCCCGCTCACGGCCAGGAGCCATCTCCCAACCGCTCAGCCTTCATCATCCCCTTCCTCGGGGCTGCAGGGAGGGCACGTTCCCCTGCGAATGCTTCTTCTGCCAAGATCCGAAGCCGTTGAAGCTGCGCGAAAGTAATTCCCACCCACTCCTACTGCCCCGGGAAGAATATTTCTTCGCCGGTTTTGCATAACAAACAGCTACACGGTTCTTTTTTTTTTTTTTCCTCCCGAGAAAGTCAGGCTTAGAGGAAAACACCCGGCGCTGGTCCGAGACCAGACTTCATAAAGTTCCCCCTGTGAGGGGGAGCAGGGGGGGGGACGTGCCACCACCGAGATTAGACCGCAGCCTGTACTGATAGCGTTCAGTCACCCCGGCAGGCTGCCGCGCACCGAGTTTGTAAAGCTCCGAGGGAATCCTTCAAGATGAAAGGTACAGTATGATACGGATGTATTATATCCATGGGCTTTGTTACAGCACACATTTCCTAGCACGGTTTTATTGCGAGAACACAAAGTTCAGCCCAAGCCCAGGGGCTCTTCAGGTGACGAATGCACCGTGGGGGGATGCGAAATGGTGTAGCCCCTGATGTGAACATGGCAGACGGAGCAGCCAGCGCCCTTCCAGCGACAGCCGGCGAGGACTCGCCGGCACAGGTAAGGCCAATCAGCCTGCAACACGTCTCGCTCCCAAACATACCTGTCGGGTCCCCAAAACGCCACTGCTGTGATCAGCGCCTCTACAGCATCCCTCCTCTTCAGCTGGACCTTCCGCGCAGCCTCCTCTCCCAAAGGCCATCCCTGGTAAGGGCAGGAGGCTCCCGTGGTGTGAGCCTACCTCAATTGAGTGGTACCCAGTGCTGGCATCCCCTGGGAGACCTCGAGCTGCCCGCCTCAAGCACCTCCTCCAGACAGAAGATGATGGAAGATGTTTGCTACATTCAGCAGGTGGCCCTGAACCAGAGCCTGAACCAGCAAAGCCCCAGGCACACGGAGGTAAACCCCAGCACGCTGCTCTGGCTCTTTTTGGAAGCCTAACTGATGCCGAAAAGTACAATTACCAAAGAGAAAATTGATCCTGTTCTACCTCAAACCAGGACATCGCCTGAAATGCTACAAATGAGTCTGTGGCCACAGCTCGACCATGGGTTGCCCAGTTTGAATGGCGTGGAAGAAAGGGAGGGGAACGTGCATCCTCCTTTTGGATCGCCTTCCCAACACCTCGCTCCTCCTGGGCACCTCACTCTGTCCCGATTCCCCAAGACATCACAGGTGGAAGAACAAGTAGCGTGATGCCAACAAGAAGGCTTTCAGAGAAGCCTGGGAGGAATTTCCTGGGCACGTTACAGGGCAGGAAAAAGAGTTTAAACCCCTCTAATTTGAACAGATGAGAGGTACAAAGAACAAGAAAGAAGTGTGATGGGGATAGAAGGAACAGGGATATATCAGGATGTCTCAACAAGCCCCAAAGCTCTCCAGGGCCACCACCAATGCTGAACCCACCACACAGGCGGCTGCTCAGACCCAGCAAGCCAAGGTGAAGGGTTTTCCATCGCCCTCCGCCCCCCAGAGCAGTCTGTGTGAGGCAGCACAGAGTAACAAGACTGAGGTGGGAACAACTGGCAGCATCCACCGCTGGAGTTCCTCCACCCTGGGAAGCCCATCCACGTGGGAAACCACCCAAGAGAGCAGATCTCGCTCCAGGTGCAGGCTGCACGAGTAATTAATTAGGTCAGCGGCATCAGCGTTTACCCCAGCTCCCGTCAGACCCCCAGGCAGCCAGAGCGACAGCAACGTGGCGAGGGCGAGCGGAGGCAGAGGATTTACAGCCCCGGCACACAGACCCCGTGCTCCCCGGCCCGGGTAGGCAAGCAGCAGGTCCTGGTCCAGGGCTGCAGCAACCACGCTGCGCTCCAGCCCTCCTCCCTGCTCCCCTGCACAAACCGCCCCGCGTTCGCCATCACGGCACGCCGCCGACGTGGGAGCTGATGCTACCGAGCAGTTGGCTAGAGGCAAAAATTAAAATAAAATAAAATAAAATAAAATAAAATAAAATCAAATCCCTATGTTGTTGCCAACTCCTATCTTCCATCGCTTGATCCCATATTTCAGGGATGCGCTGCGCTCCCCGGAACGCCGACCGCTCGAGAACCAGAAAAAGCGGCATGGGAAGGATACGGGCTGTGAACGGCCTTGGGACAGACACAGATGCGACTGCGGCAGCTGCAGGCATGCTCCGCAACGCCAGCTCACCTTAGGTGAGGGCCCCGGCAGGCAGCAGCCCCCGGGGAGCCCGGCTCACGCAGCGGAGCTCCGTAAGGCCACCCTGCTGCCCCCCAGAGAGATGTAAGGGAGGGGAAAAAGGAAAAAGAACCAAAACCTCAAAGGTGTGAGCACAGCCGAGCTCTTGCGGGGATGCTCACGGCCAGCAGCAGGGCTGGGACCAAACCTGGGGTCTCCAGACACTGCACCCCACGGTCCCGGGGCCGTGGGTTTTTGGGAGGGCAGGTTCACCCCCCGAAGTTAGCTGCTAGGGTCTGTGCCGCCAGGACAGCACCCCTCTGTAGTTGTATCTCATCAGACCCGGAGAAAGAAAGGTGTCGTGCACCAAAATCACCCACCTGGCTCCGCTCCCCCCTCGATGCAGGTCCTCTCCTGCTCAGCCCAGCGGGTCCCCTCTCCCGCTCCCCCCTCGATGCAGGTCCTCTCCCACTCAGCCCAGCGGGTCCCCTCTCCCGCTCTCCTCTCCCCGCGGAGAGACGCAGGGCCAACCTTTCCCAGCTCACCGCCGCGCAGCCCCTGCTGCGCCCGGCCATCCGCGCTGCCCCTCGCCTCCCCTTGTTAACAGGATCGCTCCCGTGCGTACGCCTGGGAGCAACACCATCAGCTCAGTAATCTTCCTAAATACAGCAGTTACCAGGTGACTGGGGGAAAAAAAAAAATAAAAATCTCTTTTACTGCTGATGCTGCTAATGGAAAATTTCTCCCCTTTCGCTGCTGCTTTCAAAGCCGGTCGCGGTTTCGTACGGACTTTGTCTTGCACGGAGACGGGAGAGGTGGAAGCGCAGCAGGAGGGGTGCGAGGTTAGTGGGGAACAGATAATGAGAAACAGAGAGGAACTCGGACTTGTGTCTTCCTCCCCACCAGCCGCCTCTGCCCACAGGCAGAGCCCTGGCTCCAAATTTATCCGCCCCATCTTCCCGCAGGCAGCGGCAGCCCGACCTCCTCCTGCGAGGAATCCCTCCATCCTCGCCGGACCGCAGCGGGATGAGCACGCTGGATGCATCCGAGAGCAGTGCTCCTCGCACGGCATACAGGGAAGATGCCCAAAGGCATCGATGGGCCAAAATCATTTACTCCGTGATATTCCCCCCCCACCCCGCCTCCTTCCCAGGAGACAGCCAGAAAGCCTCCCCCAGCCAGCGCAGATGCCGGCAGCCAAGATGACTGCTTGTCCCCTCCGCGTGCCATTCTGCTTCTTCAATACCATTAAGCGTCTCCATACTGTCTGGACACTGGAAACCTTAACCGCATTAGCCGAGACCCGAGCAGCAGCACAAGCATTCAATTCTTTTAAGTGGCACCATTCCTTAAGCCGGTTACGCCCCAGAATCATCCCTGCTCGGTGCCGTCACCCGCCCCACAGGTAGCGACGGGGGCAGGAGTGGGGAGCAGCAAGGGACGACCGGCCGAGGCTCATCATTCCCCATTTCAGACAGCTGAGGGCTCTCCCAATGTGAGCTGTGTTGTGGGAATTACGGACGATGAGAGGCTCCAACCGAGGCATTGCTATTTTCTTCACTTCTCCTTTCAGCCTCCAACCCCAGCCTACCCCCGCGCTCTACAAGGCATTCTGGTGTGATGGTAGGTGTTTCCCAAGCCACCTGCAACTGCTAACACACATGTCGAGGTAGTGTAAGATCACTGCCTCATCGTTCCCGCAAGCGGCATCCATCTATTCTCCTCCTGTCCCAGCCAGTCCTGCGCCACAACTCCTGTTACACCAGGAAAGCCCAAGGGCTCAGCCCGGCTTCGCCGCCGGCCGACACGGCACATCGGCGCCGTATCACCGAGGCAGCACAAAGGCTTGTGCGTCACGCAGCCGGGGTTCACACTTTTAGGGCTTAGAAAGGAAAAGGCAGCAAGTTTTGGAGGTAACGTCTGCGTCGTGGCGCTCAGAGCTCACCCACCTCCCCAGCCCCCAAGGAAAAAACGCAAGCTCCCCGCCTAATTCTGAAGAAAAGCACTTTTTTTTTTTTTTTCCTGCCAGCAGAAGAGCAATAAAGATCTCCGGCACACCGGCATGATGGAAAACCCGCTGCCATGGCAGGGGAGGACGGGGGGAGCAGAGGGGATCCCCAGCCGGCGCCTCCTCCCGCTGCTCCAGCCCGACAGCTCCGCCGCAGCAAGCCGGCTCCTCTCTCCATAGTTAATCTTCTGTTGCCACTAGCTGGTCAACGCGGGTACTCTTGGAAAGCAGCAGCTCTCCAAGTACAGCCCTGCCACTCGGTTGCTGATTCCCAGTTTTAACTGGGATTTTCACCCTAGAAAATACCTGAGACGAAGCAAAACCCCCGCCAGTGCACACCCCCACCGTGCTGGATAAGCCACCTTCAACCTCGCCTTTGAGGAGCGCCGCGGTCATCTGAGGACTGACCCATTTTCATGCGCATTTTGTGCCTAATGGACCTTCTGGGTGTTAGAGAGCTCACCTCTCCTGCAACCCCGCCAGGCACGTCTCGAGCTCAGGACTCACATCCCCAGTACAACCCCAGCCCATGCTGGGCTCTCCTTCCTTCCCGTTCCAACCAGAAGAACCCAACGCCCTGGACAGCTGAAGTCCTTTCATACAAGGGAGGGAGGAAAATTGCTACCAGGTGGTTCTCCCCCTTTCCTCCCCAGGCACCCCCCGCCACCGGGGACCTGGCCCAGACCCCACGGCCACACACGGCTGTGGACAGGTATGAAGGGGAAGGGAAGCAGCCCCCGCTCCCAGCTCTACATCCCCCTCCAGTCCCTACCCCCAGGAGCCCACCAACACATCTCGTCTTCACTGCCCCACCTCGCTGGGTCTTTTTGGCTCCCTCCGCTTGCCTGGTGGAAGATGACACTCTCTACCCCTTGGACTACCTCGGGAACAGCCAGAAAAAAGAAAAATAAACAGGAAAAAAGCCAATACTTGATTAACCAAACCTCTGGCCAGACGTGCGGGGCAGCTCTTCAAGCCTAGCAGGAGGCAGTTAACAGAAAAGGGACCGAACTTTGCTCATAGGTTTCTCCCTGCAGAGACAACCCAGTTCTCAGAGGAGCAGGGTCTCACGCTGGGCACGCTCCTCTCTGCCACCCACCCGATGCTGCTCCGGACCTCACAGTTCAGCTCACAGCAGGGGACGGCGCTTCTGGCCAGCGGCGTCAAAAAGCTTCAGTGGCACGCGCGCTCCCCGCGTACCCTCCAGCCTCTCCGCCCCTCTCCGCAATAATGGGTTGACAAAAAGCAAGGGTGGCCAAACCCTGCTCGAGCATTTTCAGAAAAAGCAGTAAATTCAAACAACCCACAGGGAACTAAGTGCTTTCCCTTATTTTAATGCGCTCTTACCCCGAAGAGGAGAAGAACCCAAAAGATGGCTTCAGGAAAAGTTCAGAAAGAAGACAAAAGCAGCGGCAGCGAACTGCCGAGGAGATGGAGGAGCTGCAGAGCTTCGAAAAGCGGGGGATAACCATCAGCCACGCACAGGGGCCACGGCGGGACGCCGGTGACGTAGATGCCCAAGCACCTTTTCTGACAACCACCGAAACAAAGCACCTTGTAGCGCTGCAGCCGCCAGTCAAACAGCATCCATTAAAGCCATTTATGAGGAGTGTGTAGTAAACTGTTCTTACGTAAGGCACTACCGGGTAAGAGCAGCGGTGAAAATTTGTCTGCCTCTTTCCTTCTCTCTCCTCTCTCTCTATATATATATCTGCTCACACATAGGCAGAGCTCATCTAAATTAGCTCGGAAGCGAACTGCTTCGTTCCCTGAATTGCACTTAAAGCAGGCTACGGCGCTCGTGGAGCAGCTATTGTACAGAACACACGGCTGCTGACTAAATCAAGATACATACCTTGGAGAGACCTCATTGTACAGGAATAAAGTCAATGATCGTCTGCACCATTTGCCAGCGTAACACTAGAAGAATTAGAGGCGGGGGTGGGGGGGAATACCGCAAAGCATCAGTTGTATCCAAGGTTAAGGAAAGGGCAGGATGCTTTTTCAGGAAAGGGGATGCACAGCAATTCATAACGCGCTGGTGGCAAAGTTACATTTGTCTTTTCCTGCCACCACTGTGCTTTGCTGGGTAATTTTATAGCAATGTAACAGGGGAGTAGGGAGAGAAACATCCTTCTTGTCTCCAACGCAAGAGAGAAAAAATAAACCGAGGCGTAGGAAATACAGAAACTGTGACACCCCGCTGAAGAAGGGACACCGAGCAAAGCAGAGCTGCCCCTCGGCGTTCCGGCAGCAGGTCCCCCCGCTGCAGCCTGGGAAGGATGCAACAAGGAGACAAAGTTTTCTACCTCTGTTGGGAGGGGATGAGACCATCCCCTCCTGACCTCCCCACCGCTGGCAGGCGGCTGCGCGCAGGCTGGACCCGCTGCAGAAGGTTCCCGGCAGAGCATCTCCGAGCTCCCATCACCCTCTAGCGGGCTCCGCGCGCTGCCCGCGCGCCACGCGCGGCCCACGGCTCACGCGGGCGAGCAAGCGGCTGCCGAGGTTGCTGTTCCTGCTCCTGCTGCTGCTGCTGCTCCTCCTGCAAGCGTGCCGCGGGGCCAGGGGTCAGCTGCCGGGGGGATTTCCTAGCACCGCTTTCTCCTTTCGTCTCAAGTCGTGCAGCAGCTCCCGCACCCCAGGCTTCTCCGGCAGGCAGGGATGCAGCCTTCATGCATTTATACTCGAGCGAATAAAATCTCACGTTGTCAGGGAACAGAAAAAGTTGCTTCCTCCCTAGAAGGAGGGATCCGTTACAGAAAACTGACACTGAGCACTGCACGCGCTTTGTACCGACGCAGAGCATCTATCTCCTCAGCCTGCTTTAACTTGGTCTGCCCTTAAAAACAACCAGCAGAGGATGTGGTGCTTTGGGATGTGGTTTAGTGGGACTTGGCAGCGTCAGGTTTACAATTGGACTCGATGACCTTACAGGTCTCTTCCAACCTAAAAGATTGTACGATTCTAAGTTTCAGGCTGCTGCAGGCATGGCTCTGGCATCTGCCAGCCTTTAGCGACAGATTCCCCCCTCCTCTCGCGCAGAGCGGCACGGGAACCACTCCAGCCTCCGGAGACTTACTAAGCTGGGAGTTGCTGAGCAGACCCACGACTGCAGACCGCCTGCTTAAACGCCGCGCTTAAACAAACTCATCGCCACCAAGCCAGGCAGTGTTTCATTTCATGCTTCCTGGCCTGGAAAGACTTTTGAGCCCTGCAGAACCGGGCGGCCTCAATTTATTCTCAACTTATTTCACTCCAGAGCTTGTAGGACTCAGCTCTGCTGCTTCATGGGTTGGGTTCTGTGGTTGGTTTTTTTTTTTCTCTCCCCAAAATCCCTCCAGGATGCCAGTCAGGGTGGCTGTCCTGAGATGTGTGGGAGGTCTCCCTACGCCATCCTTACCCCCAGGAGGCCAGAAAGCAGTCTTTGCTAGCAGCAAAAGCAGTAAGGAGCCCTCAACACCTTTGCCATGGGCAGGACGTCAGCTCTTACGTGCCTCCCTCAGCTCAGGCCCAGACAGCCACCAAACACGTCCAGCAACATGCATAAATATCAGCTAATGATAAGGGCTAGCAAAGATTTGGGCAAAGAGCAGCCGCTGTTTAAAGCGATTCCTGCCCCCAAGTCACTCCAAAGCCACGCGACTGACCTCCCACGTGTAATGTGATTTTCACTCCCAAGAGCCCATTACAAGGCAGCAGCAGCAGCTCTCCAGTTCCCAACCACTGATGAACTTAGAAAAGGATGCAATGGGGGAAAAAACACAACAGAAAACTCCAGCCTTACATCCCACGCTAGAAAACCAAGCCAGCAGAAATCCGCTAAAGCACTCACCCAGAAAAGAGTTAACTGCGAGCGAGACTCAGTTGCCACACCAGGAGACGGGAAGAAATGCAACAACTTTGAAATATCAGAGCATCCACGGCAATTCATGGGCTAGACCTTGGGGAAGGACAAGTGTTTTACCTTCTCTGGAGGCAACGTGCTGATTAATTTCAGGACTGTGATGAAGCCATCCCACCATGGGCAAAGCTTCCATTTATCTTCCAATCTGCCTGATGCCTGCGGGTTCAGGGAAACAGGAGGGGACATTTTGGGGTCTTGTGTTCATGAACGGGCAGCAAAAAACCCACAGTTTTGCACAAGACATGCTACATATTCAAAAGTACACGCCTAACCAACATCCCAGGCAAGCAAAAGAGAATTTTTTAGACCAAGACACGGTCTCTTTACTGGCAGTCACTCACAGAAATAGGATTTGCTGTACAAGATCATGTCTCTGATCTATCAAGACAAATTTCTCTCCTCCAACTTGAGCTATTACCTAAGCTACACACAGAGGGGTTTCTTTGCCTTCTGATATATTTAGATCAGTGCGCAATTCACACCCAGTCCCTGAAGAAACCGTACTCTCATCTGAAAATTCAACTCAGTGAACCATGAAACTTCTTGTTACTTTTAATCACTGCAAGGTAAATGTCATTCCTACCGCATCAAACCTCTGATTTTTCACTTTTATTACTTGAAATAGAGTAGCTGGTTTGTTTGGGGTTTTTGCAGTTGACCAACCGTGTCTAAGGAAGCCACACTGCGAAGCCAGAACCCAAGAGGCTCTAGAAGTACCATCAACTTATTTATTACGCGCGCCTGCTACGAGAAAGCTGCACAGGAGATAAAATGACAGGACCGGGAGACAGAGACAGTAATTTTCCTACCCTGGCACATCACAGCCAGTGAAAGGCAGCCCCTTCCACACGGTATGGGAAGGGACCTGCGGCGAGGTGCCCACCGGGTCAGCCTGCACATGGGCACACCTCGACACGCCTGATGCGAGCAGGGTGATGCGCTGGGAGTCACAAGCCAGCGGTGACAAGCAGGATCTCAGACCCGAAGTTAAGCGGGTACTCGAATTATCTTAGGTTCAGACACGGAAAAGCAAGCAAGCTAGTGGATAAAGAAAAGATCAACAAAACCCCTCCGGTGACCTGGCAGAGTAAACACCGCGCTGTCCGTACGGCACCTCAACAGTTCCCGTGGAGGATCCCCAGGTTGATTAAGGCAGAGAAAAGGATAAAAGTGACAAGAGGCAGCTCGGGCACCCCATGTGAGACAAGAGGAGCGGGTGTCCAGAGGAAAGTACGACAACAGAATTATTTCTAGTCCCATCCCCCTCCCCACGAACGCGGAGATCGGAGGAAAGTCTGCAGGCGTTCGCCGCCGACCCCGGCGCTGGAGTTGCGCGTGAAGCAAGAGCGAGCTTCCAGAATTAAGACGAAGCGTTTATAAAATTAGGCTCCGACTGGAAAAACAGCCTCTCCCCGTTCTCCCAGGCTCGGTGGTACCTCCTCCGGGGCTCAGCGTTCAAGTTGGAGCACAAGAAGCAGCACCCATCACTTTAGAGCCCGAGCAGAGCTGCTTCACTCCCAGGGCAGCCCCTCGGGCCCTGCTAAAAAATCCCTCCCCAGCGGGGGAAAAAAAAAATAAAAAAATCAAAACAACCCCAAAATAAAAGCGGGTGCAGTAAGGGCAGTGTTCGACAGCTCCAAAACACAACCAGGCTGTCGGCGATAAGGGGAGGGCGACCGAGAATCCCGGCGCGGCGGGGCGAGAGCCCGGCACCGGCTGCCCGCACCGGGATGCTCCGCGGAGATGCGGGAGGAGGATGAAGGGGGGGGGGGAGGGGGGTACCGACGGGACGGGCCGGGAGGCGGCGGGGGAAGCTGTGCGGGCTCCTACCGAGGGTGAAGAAGGGCAGCTCGGTGTTGTCCAGGTCGTCCTGCACGGCGACGCGGCCGGGCAGCTCGCTGCGGACGAAGAGGAGCAGGCGGGAGTCGGCAGCGGCGGCGGCAGCGGCGGCGGCGGGGGGCGGCGGGGCGCCGCTCCAGCTGATATCGTTCTCGCGGAGCACCGGCAGCGTGGACACCGTGACCGTCTTCACCCGGCAGGGACCGGGGGGCTCCCGCGGGGGGGACGCAGCCGCCGCCGCCGTGCCGGGCCCGCCGCCCAGCAGCACCGGCAGCAGCAGCGGCAGCAGCGACGCGGCGGAGAGGCGGCGGGGAAGCGGCGGAGCGGCCATGCCGGGCCGGAGCCAGGCGCAGGAGAGCGGCGGCGAGGCGAGGGGGGGGGGGGGGGAAAGGCGAGCGGAGCCGGGAGCACTGAGCCGCCCCAGCCCCGCCGCCACCGCCGCCGCCGCCCGGCTCCGCCTCCCGGCCCGCCCCCCCCTCCTCCCTTCGCCGTGCCCGGGGGACCCTCCGCCGCTCAGCCGGCGGGGGGGAAGCGCAGCCCCCCCGGAGCTTTAAGGATATTCAGTCCTCTCCGCTGCTCCGGCTCGGCTCGGTACCGGCGCCACCCCCCCCACCGTACCCCCGGTTGCCCCGTTGCCCCCCCTGGAGCAGCATCCCTGCTTCCCCCCACCACCACCCCTGCCCGGCCGTGGCATCTGGCTCATTGCCACCCGCACCCCCTGCCTTGCCGGTCATTGCCAGGGTGCCACAGCACAGAAATACGCTTTCCAGGAGCTTTTTATTTAGTTATTACCCTTTCACTCGTGATTAGGCACCGCCAGCGCCCAGGGCACGCGGCCATGGCTTGCAATGACGCGCCTCGAGGAGGCCAACTGGTGGCTTCCAGCAAAGATTTTTGACCTGGTCTTTAACAGCTGGTGCTTAAATGGGAGCCGGAGGGATAAACGATGCTGAGGTCTCATCACAGGTTTCTACATCCATCCATCGCACGGGTGCCCCGGTGCCACCCGAGGGCCGGAGCTTGTGCATGAAGCAAAGCGGGTGAGCTCCACTGCCGCGGGTTTGGCTCACGCTCTGCCTTGAGCCGGCGGAGCCAACCGGCTCTTCCAGCTGGGAAGGTGGAATGAGGGGGATTAGTTTGGAGGTAAACCCTGTCCCTACAGGCAAAAGGGACAGGGCTGACCCCAGCCCCAGAGCGGCGTGAACCCCTGCCCACAGCCGGGCATGACTAACGGAGCCGGGGAGAGGCAGCCTACGGTAGTTATGAGTCAGTGACTCACAACAACAATTTCCTAGTGACTGCTAATCTACCTGATTTTATTTGTAGATGTACATATAAAAGAAGATGTCAAAACCCTAACAAAGCACGCTTAATGCTCAGGCTTATATTATTTCCACAAGCTAATTAAGATCAATTCATCGTACGCCTCTTGAGGCAAAGCAGCCTTCTGAGATACCTAGGTCATCAAATGTTAAAACCACAACAAGGGCAGAATGGCAAAGAACGTGAAATCCAGCAAACAAACAGCTCAAGCTCCACTCCCGGGGGCCAGTCCCCGCTCCAGGAGCAGCCGCAGCTCCAGCTCACAGCCTGAACAATCTGCAGCCCCCGCCGAAAGGGTGTCGGTGTGCGTACGGTGCCTGTTTCCAGCCGCAGGGATAGAGAGAAACCAAAAAGCGCTCACCAGCAAACAGGCAACTAGTTACAAAACGTTTAATGTGGGACCCCGGCTCTGCCTAACTGGGAGGGATGAAGTTTCCAGGCATGGTGGGGAAAAAAAAAAATCACAAAAAATGCAGTCCTAAATGTCAGCTGTTGTTTGGGAAAAGTGTAATAGTAGGAAAAAAGTTTCCCTCCTTTTTTTTTTTTTTTTTTAAGAGGGAAAGGATAGATTTTGAATTTCCAGGCAGGGTGTGTGCTGATTTCTTCTTCCTAGTTTTGAAAATTCTCCTAGGCAAAAAAAAGCAAAGAAACAACACTGCATAGAAACTCAAAATGGCACACTAGTACGCAGTATGTCTATAAAGTGATGAAGTACTTTTTAAAGTTTTTTTTAGAACTGGAAATCCTGAAAAATAAAAAATATCTATTCCTGTTTAAGGCCCCATCCCTGTTACTTAGATTTTCTTGTAGCCACTTGCTGCACAACTGTGTGTGTGTGCCATATGTAGAGACTATTTTTGCTGTCGAATACCAGAGGATTTTGGCAAAGGGGTTGTCCTTGGGGTGGGAATGGGACCCAGAGATACCCACTGCTGTCACAGCCCTGAGCAGCATGCTTTGGGCTGTGGGGGTTCCGAGATATTAGGAAATATTACTGGGAGGGACCTTGAGGGGTCTGTGCCTCTACCCAAATATCCTGAGCAGTTCTACATGCATCATTCAACCCTGTTTTGCCTCGCTGTCTGTATCCATAAAGTACTGCTAACAACTGCCTTCTGAGAAGCACGCTGAGATTTTTGCAGGTCCTCCTGTACAAGCATGGACACAACGATAAAGGGGAACGTTCTGCAAACCACTGCCTTTATATGAGTACTTTCAGCTTCAATTTAACTTCGATCCGTCCCGGTGTTAATGCAAATCTGTTCTTGGTCTTGGGAGAAAAGGATTCCACCTGCTTTCTAGTTCCAAAGAACTGAGCTAAACACAAAACTTCACTGGTTGAAAGCCACCAATAATAATTCCAAAGGGAAATATGTTAGTCCTGGGTTACAACTGAGGTAGCGGGTTCCTGTTACCCACCCAAGCAGCAGTCAACAGAGAAGTAAACAGCACAAACAGGGTAAAGCACCTCACACTGAGAAAGTTTCACTCGCTACCAAAATATTCTAGGAACACTTACAGAAGTTTGCTTAAACTTGCTAAGTTTGGGTTACTTTAAGTCCCTACAAACTGCATATTTCCAGGCCAATTGCACAGCCCATACCCACCTTTCTATTTCTAAACGAGATCCGTTTTTGATATCTTTTTCCTATTCTTCATGGATCCAGCCTTTCCTCGGGGAAGTCGGCGACTGCCTGACCATCGATTTCAATAGCAACCAGCAAAAACTGCCATTCTGAGCAAAAACTCCGGGATGAAAATGGAAATCATCTTACAAGTGCAAACACATTCCAGTGACAAGACCCATCTGGGCAGGGAGCGACGGGTTGTCAAGAGACACCAGCTCCCTTCTCACCTCGGCTGCTGACTACGCAGTTTGGGGGCAAATCCTTTCTATTTCCCATCCTTGGGCTTCGTATCCTCTTTTATATAGGGAAACTCAAGAAAATAATTAGTCGTTACCATAACAGATAAAAAGAGATACCGAGGGCTGTGGAAATCGGATCTGTGACAGTCCCAAGCGTGTGGGTTTCGGTACAAGAAGCACAGACGTTCTCGGCATGAGCTGGGAGTTCCTCCGCTCCTGAGCGGCGATAGTGGGCTGTTCTCAGGTGGAGCCGCCTCTAGAAGTAGGCAGAGCATATGTTGTGTGTCATGTGAACCGGGAACCTTGGCTACGCTGAACTATGCCTACCTTATGTCTGCATCTGCCTACATTCATTCCCAATTTTCACCTCAGTTGATTTTTTTTTTTTTTTAGCAGGATTTGAGACACTCTTCAATTTGTTTCTTATTCCCAAGCAGAGCAGCTCAGCCCCAGGGTCATTTTTTTCTGTATGACAATACCCCAAGTGGGATTGAGGCAAACCCGTGGTTTTGTGCCTCTCTGGAGAACTTTGTGTAGACATTTTCCTGGAAAATGCTTAAAATATCTATACTATCTAAGTTTAAAAATGATGGGGAGGGGAAAAAAAAAAAAAGGTCATTCTCTTTTAAAGGGTCACAGATGAAGCTTTCTTCGGCTTTCAATCTTGTGAGCTGGATTTCTGGACACCCAGAATTAATGCATCTTTTATCGGCTGGCGCAGAGGAGGAGGAGGTTATTGCAAAGATATCAATAGCAGCTTTCTGAAGTGGTTTTCAATTGGCCCTATTACCGAAGATATGTACATACAGCAGCAATCATTAAAATGCACTATGTACTTACAATATAGAGAACAATTTATGTCTGTAACACATATCACAAATCCTACTGCTAGCAAGTGGAGGAGAAAGTCAGTCACACAGCTCTGATGCAATCAGAGGCTGATATTTCACCCTGCAAGAGTCACATCAGCATCAATAGCTCCACTAAAGAAGTGAGAAGGGTTGAGTTGTTTTTTTTTATATTCTGGAGGAAACACCACACAATTAATTTTGTTTCTATGCTGTGGCGTACGAACACTGGTCTGCAGCCATATGGTATCTGCCTGTGGCCGACGACCACGTTGCTCAAGCTGTGCTTTTGTCAGCTCTCGCAAGCAAAGCAAGAGACAGGCTGGGTCAGCAATTCAGAGAAACGCCTCCTGGGAGGGCGAGCGAGGGGATGCACAAAGTGCCCTTTGCAATTCAGTAGGTGACGTTCTTGCTTCTGGGTTAATCGTGAGCCAACGGACTCCTCGCTGTGCTCAAAGCTGCAGGAGATGTTGTCTTTCTGACACAGCATCAAACCAGGAGCTTCCTGACCACTTCCAGATAAGCACCCTGAGGGGACACTCTGCAGAAGCAAGGCAGCTGAAGTGATGAGCCAGCAGCCGCCGAATTCCCTCCTCCCTCCTCAAACACAAGGCGTTGATTCCTACCTTTTTCTGGATAGCGGTGCCACACCGCTGCGCGCTGGGGAGCAGCCCCCGGCTCGGTGCAGAAGGGCTTGTGGGGGGGGAACAGGGGGCCGCACAGTTTGTACAGCTAGGAAAGGCTGTTTAGCATTTTGGGTTGAGGGGCAGACTAAACGGTTACACTGCAAATAACAGCCCGGACTGACCCAGATGGGAAGGCTGTGGCCAGGTGCCCATCATCATGGCATCAGGGCATCTTCTAATTTTCCTCCTCTGCGTGGCATCATCCTGCGCTCCCTCCCTCTTTATAACTCACCCTGGAGCACACTGGGGTTTCAGCCAGACGTTACCAGTGTACGGTACCAGCCACGTGCTAGCCACCTTCAGCCACTCCCAGGACCAAAGCCACACTGCAGAGGGACCTCGCACACCCCAAGGCAAGCCTGGGGCCAGGCGGGTGCCACGCTACACACCCCCTCCCCAAACAGCCCCGTTGCCGGAGGGGGCAGGGGCCAGGGAGTGCACTTAGGGAGGAGGGGAGAACGCATGGACGACTGGAAAGCAGCCTGTTGCTCAAGCCACAGTGCAGGGAATGAGGCTGTCCCTTCCCCTCCCTCGGCACCACGGAGCCACTCCATCACTGCCCGCCCCGCGACACTCTTTGGTGAGCAATAACAGCCTCCAGCGCGGCTCCTCTTCTCCCCGAGATGAAAGAAACTTTAAATGCATGTAACTCTTGCACTCTACTTAATTAATCAGTTTTTGCATTACAAGTGAAACTTCTTTGATGCATGAAATATTAAGGAGCAAGAAAGGGAGGGGACAGAGAGGGGAGAGTGGTAGGGAGGGTGGAGGCTTTCACTGCTTGAGATGGATGGGCTAAGGGACCCGGAGGCTGAACTGCAGACAGTGCCTCTGCCCAGACAGATAGATGCCAGCGAGCAAAGGATTTTCCCTGCGCTTCTTGCCTCTCAAGCAGATGGGTTTTACGCCGCGTTCAAGCCCTACGTGCTCCTCAAGGTTTGCTCACACAGGCGCAGGAAGGGGACAGTGCCTGATTAAACTTTCATGAAAAATAATCTCTGGTTGATTCATTGTTTTTTATCTTGTGATGGCTGCGAGAAAGTGAAGCAAAAATGAGTCTTTGGTGAAAAGAAACAGCTCCGTTCTGGAAAAGCCAGCCGGGCTTTTAGTCAGATGAGGCTCTCCCAAAGGACGTGTGAGTAGTTATCTGTGTTACGGGTTTGCAAGTGCCATTTCCACACTGAACTATGAAGGGGAGAAAGCAGAAATCCACACGTGTCAGCATGGATATTACAGCAGCCCTCGATAGCGCACAGCAAGAACTCAGTGCCACGGTACCTTGTGCGCACAGCACCGCAGAGCCACTCTGCTCTGAAAAAAGAAAAAAAAAAAAAAGGAAAACCACCAAAAAACCATAACCCTTTTCTCTGAAACCACCACGCTTGATCCGAGTCCCCTCTCAGCTCTGCCCAAGAGTCCAAAGCAGAACCCGGAGTCTCTTTGCTTTCCACACTGCTCCTTCTCAGCTGACTCATTCAAGAGCTGGGTTGGCTTCCAAAAAAGCATCTGTCCCATCAGACCTGCTTGTAGGGGACCACCAGCCCCTCCAGAGCCCCACCATGGGCCCGGCTGCTGCACAGCCCCAGCCCAGCAGCCAGGTGACAGGTTCTCCATAAACACCCGGCCACGGCGTAGCCTGCATTAGCTGTATAAAGGGTAATAAATGAATAAATGGGTTAATTATACCCACCACAGAATTTAATTAGACCATCTCTGTTCGCTCTGCTTCAGCCAGAATCTCAATTATAAATCTTTATTTTCAAGGTTTTACAGCTTGGACATAAAAATTTGCTCTGGGCTTAAACATGACACACAAGGTCTTCTGTCCAGGGACTGCTCCAGTTTGGTGGTTGTTTTTTTTTTTTTTTTAACCAATCTCTTTTAAAAAGGTCAGGTTGGGGGACCAGATGGCTGGAGGGGAAGGTAATGAAGACACAGGGCTTTTCGGAAAGAGGTGGCTGGCGGAAATTGTGGGCAGCTTAACAGAGCTGAGGCACCATTAAAGGCTGCTGGGTGAAACCACACTCGACTCTCGCCCTTCCCCGGCCGTCGGGAGTCCTCACTGCAAAACGAACCCGGGGCTCCTGCTAATTGGCATCCCCCATCCCCATCAGCGGAGCCCGGGGACCGCAGGGCTGGGGAGAGGGGTCCCCCCGGCCGCAGCAGCTCACACACCTGGATCCCGCGGAGGGAATGTGCTCCAGGGCTGGCAGGTGTGCGCCTGCCGGAATCACCCCTCTCCTCCTCCTTTTCAAAGTCCTGCTCCCAGGGGAGGAGGCGAGCTGGGGGGACTAGAGTAGCTGGGGGGAAAAAAAAAAACCAAAAAACAAAACAAACCACCACCACCACAAAAAAAAACAGAAGGCGAATTAGAAAATATTGCACTTTTTAAATTGTTATGATTTTGAAGGTAATTTAGGACCCGCCTTCTGCTTTCTGGAGTTGACGCTATTGAAATCCAGTACTTCTGGCTCGTTAAATGCGCTCTGAAATATTCTGATCATTTTAAAATGTCGATAGCGTTACAGGGAAAAACAGAAAACATGTTTACCAGCCGCAGAAGCATCTACAGGCGCAGATCACATCCTCATTCAGTCTGAGGTATGTTATTTTTTTATTCCCTCATTGAGTTAATTAGTTGATTTGCTTTTCCTGCCCTGTGCCAAACCCCCACCTCCCTCCGAGTGGAAACAATGATTGCCAGCAGGGACCAGTTCTCAGCAGCCAGCCCCGCTGCCGGGGCTCCTCACCCTGCTCCTCAGGACTGTCACCAGGCGGTCCCCCTGCAGAATGAGACCCGGTCACCCTGTCTATAGGCTCAGCGTACATTTTGAGGAGCACTGTTCATTTTCTACAAGCTCTGGCCACCCTGGCACATCAGTATGTTTTGCAAAGATTTTTTTTCCAACCATCCCCCCCCCCGGCTCCCGGTATGTTCTTCTGCACATACTACGTGTCCTAAATACATACTCACTTGGTAAACCGGAACAAATCTATTGGGTAAGTCAGACTCCAGTACTGCCGAATACATATTTAACCAGCAGATCACAACAGTTTATTGTCTGGTTGGTGCACCGTAGAATTTAACCCTTAGGAAACATTGGCCTGCATCAGGCAGCCAAATTACTGCTCCGAAGGCTATGATATATAGCACGAATTACCGGTAATAAAGAAAAAGATATATGGGATGGATTAATCAAATCATAAATTTCTTAAATCTCTATGGCAGCCCATAAATCAAATTTGGCTGTATGTTTCTGGCCCTTATTCAACATCCAATATGAAGTACATGTACAGAGGAGAGTGTTTTTTTTTTTTGGTGGCCAGTTGGGAAACCCTGGGTGAAACAAAAATCAAAGCAAGCAAACACCTTCTCTGAAAAGACCATGTTCCTGTGTTTCAAGCTGCACCATTGAAAACACATACACTTTCTGGAAGGTATAAGGAGTATGTTCCCACACCAAGAATTAAACCAGACCCAGAACAGGTACTACTGGACCAGGCTAGCCACAGCACAGCTTGGATCAGCTTTAGCTTCATGAGGCCGAGACAGGTCTTCCCAAAGCACAGATGACTATCCTCGCCAGGCCCATCAGCCATCCGCATTTTTCAGGCCTTTGCCCCATTTTGTGCGCAAAGCAGCTGGAAACCCTACAGCAGAATACACTTCTGGGAGCACAGCCATCACCAGCCCCATCGCCGCTGAGGTTCAGCTGCATCTCAAAGAGGTCACACTCCATCCAGGCTGATTCAGAGGAACTACACAACTATAGGGAGCAGAACATGTGTCTTGTGCCCTATCCTTATTTCCATCAAAACCTACCACTTGGAACCATCCCTATACAATTAAGCCCTCACCCAGCTCAGACTGACCCTTGTTTTTAGCCTGCTTCGAGGCACAATTCTGCAGCTCCTGCACCTATTATCCTTCTGCTGGGTTTGTGCAGGGAGGAAGCCTCTGATAAGACCTCTTCCATCCCTAACCCTCTCACGAGCCCTGTCTAACACCAGCCCGTGCCTCCGGACTTTTGCTGCCCCAGTCAAAACTGGATTCACAAGCTTACCATCGGCCAGGCTGCCCGGCCTTTGAGCATCTCAGATGGTTTGGTGTGAGGTCTTAACAAGGTAAGAGTGACAATGTGCTCGGAGTGAGCCTGCTCCGCAGCCCCAATATCGATATGTATTTACCAGAGGGAGCAGCAGGCTTTAGAAGTTCGATTTCTCTTTGACTGTCCACAAGAGACATGAAAGAAGGAGATTAAACGCCAGGAATAAACACCTATAAATAAAACTGACTATTTAAATCCACCAAAGCCAGGACATTTGTCATGAAATCTCCTGCTCTCTCCCCCAGCACAGCAGTGCTTCTGATTTTGTTTACAGCTGCAGAGGACAACAGAGCATCCACCTTCTCTTTGAACCTGGCTGTCGCTCTGCCCAGCTGCGCGGAGCCCTTAAATGCTAATTATCAAAGTCCTGCCTTGACCAAGAGGCTGCAGCTGGGGATTATCATTTCTCCCCCCCACCTTCTCCTTTCTCCCAAGGAAAGAAAAAACACCCACTGAAAAAAACCCATCTGCTTAAAACCTCTGACAAAGCTCAACCTGAGCCTAAGAGGGAGAGGGTTAAAAAACCCGAGATGCTCTTTATCTGAAGCCAGGCAGCGGGGCTGCGTGTCTGGCAGCGGATGCCCTCTGTTGGCATCTTTTAGAAATATGATTAGAGACGCGAGCTGGTAGCTCACATCTACGCGATTCACCCGCCGTTCGTCCCGCGCCCCGTGGACCAGCCCTCAGCGCTGGGTCTAATCTACGAGCGCGAAGCAAACGGCAGCCCCCTGCCCCGGCGCACCCACTGCCTCGGCCACGAGCGATGCCCCCGAGCACCCAAGGGAGTATTTGCACGGCCTCTGCAGCGCAGCAGTGCGAACAGCACGGAGCAGCGAGCTGCAGTCTCCCTGCCTCCTGCTCTGGCTGGGAGCTGCAGGGAGATGCTGGTGGGTCACTTTACTNTCCCTGCCTCCTGCTCTGGCTGGGAGCTGCTGGTGGGTCACTTTGCCGGGGTACGTGTGGTCCTCCTGGGTGGAGGTGGAGGGTCTGTGGTGCTGGAGGAGCAACTTTCTGCAGGGATGAGCTCTGTCACCACCTCCAGGAAGAGCATCCAAGGCACAGGAGAGCAACAGGAGCACAAGGGGAGAGGAAAGCAGCGCTGCACAAGCAGGGTCTGGCAGCGTGCGTTAACACTGAGTTTGCAGACCATGGTTTTCTTCTCTAGACCCCTTCAAGCACATATACAAAAAAATCAAAATGTACAGCAATCACCTTCCAGAGCTGTTGCCACAGAGGCCAACAGGTTGAGAAACTGCTGTCCTGTGACCAAGCTTTCCCCTACCCCAGAAAGCAAGGGCAGCTGGTGCCTGCTGGTAGACCTCATGGCCTGAGGAGGATGAGCACAGCAGAAGGGTCCTGGTCAGACAGACAGTTCGTAGGGAGGGCTTACAACACTGGGACAAACCTCAATGCATCTGGAGGTCACCATAATACATGTTGAAGGGCACATCCCTCCGTGGAGAAAGGCTGCACGTGACAAGGTGGTCTGGAGGGCTCAGCTCCATTGACCTGCAAGGAAGAACCCACCTGGGCATCCCTGCCCTGACTCAGGCCCACCTCATGCCTTGCAGTACTGCTGATTTTGCCTTGCCTGCTGCCTCCCTGCCCATCCCAGCCCTCTGGGGTGCTCTGGTCAATGACCAGTGAGGCAGGTGGCACTTCTGGCCACCACATTCAGGTGGCATGAGGGCTGGTGCTCCTTTAGGGCCAGGAGCCAAGGGTCTGTTGTGGTCCCCATCCCATCCCACTATACCTGAGCAGGGCAGTAGGGCCAGCTGCTGAGAATCCACAGCATCAGGAAGGTTTGTAGGAACAAAGCAGGTCCAGTATCCATCCAGGAGGCCAGTTGATGGGACAGGACACAGAGGAGCAGCATGGCCATAAGAGATCTAGAGACAGCCTCACAGACAGCCCAAGGGAGATTCAAGTACTGGGCCTGGGCTTAAATACAGCTGGTGGTGGCTGGGGCAGGTGGGGCTGGTTAGACCATTATAGTCTGTTAGCTATCCCAGCCCTGACACCATGGGGGTGGGCACACATGCATCTCCTTGGAAGGTGATGTCCATAATTCAGTCTCCAGTGAAGAAGGAGGCCAATCGTTCCCAAGGACTGATCATTCCCATAACAAGGCATGGCCAGGCTTGGGAAGGGTCAGCTGTGGCTTTGTGTAGTCCCAGGGCTCTGGGTAGCGCTGTCCTCTGAATTTGGGGGTCTCACCAACATGACAAGTGGTGTTACTCCTTGACATTCACCCCAACGGCAGGAAAAGGGTTTTTTAAGCTGTAGGTGCTGAATATCCCCTTCTCCCAGATGCAGAAGGAAGGGACCTTTCAGGCTGGTTGGTACTACAGATGATGTCTCCAGTTGTTGGGCTTTGCCTCAGGACCTGCTGAAAGCTAAAAGCAGGATGCACAAGGAGTGCCCCATCTTTAAAATTGCCTTTCGTGGCAGTTCAAAGGCGTGATGCCACTATTCGCCCCATCCTCAAAAGTTGTCTCAATAAAGAACAAATACAACAATTTTTGTGAATGACTAGTGGCGATTTTATTGCCAAAGAAAGCAAAAGCAAACTCTGAACCAAAGGAGATCATAAACAATAAATTGTGATTATTCCAGTTACAGTCTCCTCTGTACTTCTCTCTGAGGAGACTTTGTAACAGAGATTATATATGGCAAGAGTGGATTTACTCTTGGAGAGGATCTAAGTACCTTTTTACTAAAATGAGTTGTAATCTTGTTTTAATGGTAGATAAAAAACAAGGCGCAGACATGGCTTGTCTATATGTACGGGGGGAGTCTTGTAAATCCTATTTTGGTATATCAAGGATAATCTAAACAGCTAGTAATAAGAAACATGAATAATCTTAAGTAAACCCTGTGAAGCCAGTGCAAATATTTAAGTCACTTATTCAAAAGAAACCATAGCAAGATCCGCCTTAAGAAAGGCGTATCATGGAATATCAAAGTTCTTACATGGGAATAAAATCACACTATACACAAATTTAGCTGGTCTCCCAATTGCAGGACAACATTTCTAACCAATTCGGTGTTTACCACAGAAGCTCTGAATATTGCGAATTATAAGAGCGTTTTGATATCCCCTTAAATCAGCTCAAAAATGCAAATAAAATTTTGTGGCGGTATTTTACAGCTTCATCTCGTCTGTGAAAATACGGCTGGGCAGAGACGGGGCTGTGGCTGCCCCTTCTTGTGCTTCGCTCTGCCGAAGCGCCTTGCTTGCGCCCCGAGCCTGCCGCGACCCCGGAGCAAAGGATGGGACAAACACGTGGCTTTCGGCTCGGTTCGGAGTTTTCAGACCCCACCTGACCCTATTGCTTTGTGGAAAGCTTAAGGTGCCTTTCAATATAAAATTGGCTGCTGTCATCCCTTCGTTAGGGGAAGGACCTGGTAATGTCTTCAGCTCATGAATATGTAATCTGCTGAATGCCTATGCAGTACACTTCTAATTGCCTTTGTTCTTGCTGGGGGAAATTCTCCCAGCATCTGAAGAGTTTTTCTTTTATTCAGTCAATTTTCTGACTCATTCTTTTAGTTTCATCAGGGTTTAATAGTAAGTGAAATTCTGTTTCCAGTAAGTCCAAACAACCTTACTTTTATGTATGTCTTTCAGCTCTCAAAATAGTCTTCTTAATTTAATTAATTCTTAAAGAGTGCCTTTAAACTTGAGCAGTCATTAAAGAAGTTATTGTCCTTTTTTCTTAACAACGTTTAGTGAGGTGCCTCTTGACAGATAACTAATTCCCCAATTAATATAAATACTCTATGCTTCAGCTACCGCTGTAGCAGTAACCGACTGCAGCATCATCTGACCTCGCTGTGTTGTGCAGAAAGCACCTCACCAGCCGTGTAGCAAATGCAGCGGGGAAGTTCTTTTGTGACTGTCTGCACACAGATGCACAATACTTGCAACTGCGCAGCCCGAGAGAAGCTTGTCATTTCAAACATTTAAGGAATCAACCAAGCTTTACAGCAACAAGAGGAAACATGAGTTGAACAGGAGGAACTAACATCTTCCAGAGACTGTTTTCCAGTCCCGCCTTTGTTTTTGTTTGAAGTCTTGAAAGTGTTTATAGACAAAATTACTTTCAGTAAGAATAATATTTCACTTCTTTTGGCTGATTTAAAGTAGATATTTTTTTTCCTACATAAAAAAAAAAGAAAGAGAAAGCAGCCTGATTTTTATCATGCGCCTCGTGGATCTGATAACGCATTCCTACATTCCTCTTTTTCCTAAATTTTCTGAAAGGTTTATTTTCTTGCAGTAAAACTCATGTCTCTGCTAAAATACTGTCCTATACGCTATTTTTTTTTCTCTTTGCTGAAACACCCTTGTTAGCTGTTGTGCGTTGACCAAATGGTTTCTGGCTTTACAATCTGTCACTAGTACTACATCTACAGCTTGCAATTAAAGGCTTTGATTAAATATTTTGCACAAAGCTGCATGTTCCAATAGCCAATCCTTATATATTTTCCAAAACACGGGGAAAAAAAGATAAGAGTATTGAAAAGTAAACCAAGATTGAAGGTATAAAAATGGCCTTTAGAGTCTGGGTAAATATACGCAGTGTTTTATAGCCACGGATGTTATCTCTTTTGATACCGAGGTTGCCCTTGGGTGACAGAAAGCAGAATCTTTCCTGGATTTCTTTAAATGAGACAGAAAGTCTTCTTTGGTAAAGCGTGTATCTAACACGGGCTGAGATTCACTGCAAGCATGCTGGATATTTTTAAAATGGCATGTTTTTGATGACTTAGCATATGTTAGTGTAGCATACATTAACAGGGCTCTAAGCTGTTTTTTTCGTCGGTATCGACATTATCCCCTTAATTAATATAGAAACCCCCATGGTCTTCTCTCTTTCTTTTACTGGGGCCCTGAGTCTTGCCAGAGGTTTCTCCTGGTTTCCACCCTACTCCCCGGTGAGACCAAGGCCTGCCTCACGCTGGCTAGCCTGGTGGCATGGAAGGAGAAGGACCCCACAAGGAAAAAGTATTTCCTTTCTGCGGTTCACGCTGCTGCTGCGGAGCTGATTACAAACGCCCATGGTGTGTTTTGCGGTGGAGTGCCAGCAGCTGGGGTCAAGACTTAAGCACGGTGCAATCTGCTGGATGACCGGAGATGGCCAACTGCCACCAGGAGGCCAAAGCTTCTCCAGATGAACGGAGGCGCTTGCTGCCATCTCCGGCACAACCAGGGATGGGAGGGAAGGAGAGCAGCACGTTGCCCTGTTGCCTCCTTCTCTGCTGTAGCTTGAGTAGAGCAGATGTCAACCAACCCGGGCTCCTTCCCCCTGCCTTCGCCAAGGCACCGGGGCTTGGCAGCCGTCCGAGGACACAGACAATGGGAGGCTGACTGTCTGCACACCATTTCGCGCTCACTCGACATGAAGCATTTTCTGCTGCCTGGCTCTTGGAAGCAGCACGGGGCTGTCTGGCGCTGGTCCTGCCAGCGGACCGAGGAGCAGGGGAAGGCTGGGACCTCTCTCCGCTCCTCTCCTGGGCTCCTGCCCATCTCTCAGTAGCTACTGTGCGCTCCAATTTCTCTATCAAACAATGATTCTGCAAAGGAAAAAAAAAAGTATTTCCCCCCAGACGCTCATCAAAGACGGTCTCCAGGATGGATCAGCTCTATGCAGACTGTTTGCAGCCGAAAGCTTCTCTGTTCAGACTTTGGGGGGCCATTTGGGATGGTCCAACAGGACTTTTCCCTGCTGTCTGCCGCTCTCTGGTGGAGATGCTGCTTTAGGGCTTGCTGCCAGACTCTTGAATGCCTTCTCTTGTGCCTCTTCACCTCCTGACCCAGAAAACCGGGGAGATGTGGCAGTCATGAGTGGTGCTGGAGGATCTCTTTCCTTAAAAATAAAAAACAAGACCCCCCAAAGCAGCAGATGAACCCAAGGGCAAGGGCTTTTCCTTCTCTCCTCAAACCTCCCTGTCCCCGCCGTCCAGTGATGCGGAGCAGCCAGCAGCGGCCAGGATGCTGACAAGGGTGAGGACTCAGTTATCCCACCCCAGCAGACTGCCACTGTGTCACCTCCCAGGTGACCATGGCTCTGGTACTCCCCTCTCCTCCTATCAGGCCTGCGTAGGCAGCAGGAGCCATTTAACCAAAGGAAAACCGTTAAATTAAACATTTTCCCAGCCTGCCTGCTCTCCTGTTGCAGTGCAGCACAGATGCTGGGGGCCACGCAGGGCAGTTTCCAGTGACGCAGAGCCTGGGTATATCCTAAACTTTATTTAGACCCACCCACCAATCCTCAGATAAGACCAGCAATCTCTTCTCTCAGGTCTCCTCTGAGCTGCCCATCCCAGGCATCGACTGTGGCTGAAGCTTTCAGTCCAATCCGAGACCCGGGCAGAAAAGAGATTGCCATGAATTTGCCCTCCAAAACAGGCAAGCCTCACATTACCCAAACTGCTGCTCCACTTTCCTTCTTTTCTAGACTACTTTTTACCTTGGGCATAATTTCTTCCAGCTCTCATCATTCCTGTCACTTCCCCCTGAACTCTGTCCCGTTCTCCCACCTCTTCCTTCCCGTGTGGTATCCCCTTTGGCCATGGAGCTCCGCTGTGGTGTCACCAATCCCTAGGATTAATGCACATCTCCTGCATCATCTGCCTTCTCATACAACCCGGGGTGATGTTTGCCATTTTTGTACCAGCTTGATATCACTGACTCATGTTCACTTAGTGGAACAAAATAAACCTCAGATCTTTTTCTGCTGAACCGAAGCCTACCTCACCTGTGCAGTCCATCATCTCAAGGCATATTACTTTCTGGCTGCCCCAGCTGAATCTCAACCTCTTATTTTTTTCAGTCCATTTCTCCAGTTTGTCACAGAGGCGTTTGAAGAAGGGTGTCCTTGACAAATCCATGGTCACTGAGACTCTTCTCTTTGACACCTCCGAGATACCTGTTTCACAGCAGTGTATTTGTATCTTTCTATCAGGATTTTTCATGGACTGAAACTAAACCGATAGGTCTATAGTTCCCCACTTCTGCCCACGTTCCCAATACTTTTTAAAACTTAGGCATTTTTTTGTCCCTTTCCAATCTTCTGGTGCTTCCAGAGATAACCACTAATGACTCTGAGATTGCCACAACCAGTTCTGCAAGTATCCATGGCTTAAATTCACCAGGTTTGGAATAAGCTTCCCAGAAGGGTTTTCCTCCTTGCCTCTGTCAGTCAGCGGCTGGCTTATCACCAGGAGCAGAAGGGATTCTATCCCTTGTAAGCGTTTTATCCACTTATCTATGGATGTCCATTATCTGTCTATCACTCTCTGAATCCTCCGGAGCCCTCGCCCTCCGTGGTTGTTTTGTAGCACCAAATTCCACAAGTGAGACCCTTCCTCCTGCCCCAAATTCATCGTAATCAGAACCAGACTCTTCTCGCAGCAAAGGGGCATCCGTCACAAGTAGCAACAGGGGAAATTTCGACGAGATACCAGGAAAAACTTTCACAACAAGTGTGGTGGAATAGAGCTTGGGTGAAGTTCCAACCCTAGAAGTGTTCATGGCTCAGTTGGACCAGCCCTGAGCAGCCCGACCCAAGTTAGACCTGCTTTGAGCAGGACTTGGACCCTTCAAAGGTCCCTATAGCCCGTGGTTTTGCAATGCAGCATTTCCTTCAGCAGCGGCTGAGGCCCCCACTACATCCCTCCTTTTTGGTGTCTCCTCTTCAAGGGCTGCCAAGCGGAGGGTCAGCTCCTCTCACCTCCTCCTGTACTGGCTGTCATGTGCGGCATCCAGTGCCACCGTACAGTGATGCGCCTCTCTATCCAGAGGCCCCCAGTCCACCTGGAAAACCCCAATACTCCTTCTGGCTGCCCAGTGTAATGATGGGAGAAATGGGATGGGCACCAGTGTAATGATGGCAGAAATGAGGATTCCAAGGGACAAAACTCCATTCTTTTATTTTTCCTCAACATTGCCCCAGTGAAGCATAACCACACCCAACCAGAATGGAATATCAGCAAAAAAAGAAAACCTGAATCAACTTTTGATTTCCCACCAGTGAAAGCAGAGCTGTGAAAATCTACGTTTAGACAAGGGAGAAAAACTTTGGGAGGAAAAGCGTCAAATTCTTCTTCACTGAGCCCCTCCTGTTGTCTCCACAGGATACGCTGCGCTCTGCCTCTACTGTAGGTTGAGGCTGTCCACGGCTGCCCAAGTTAAAGCCTTTGTGCAGGGAGGAGCGTGTCTGCAGCCAGACCCCCTCCCCAGCTCTGGTGGTGTGTCTATAAAACAACTGGGTTTACCCTTGTCTGACACTCTTTTTGTCTTAGAAATACGTGGTCATATAGGCTTCATCTCTAGCAACTGAAAAAGAAAGGACAAAAAGAGGGAGAGGATCTGGGTTTGGAAAGAAAATGGCTTCTCCAATCTCTAAAGTTGGTTAAAATTTAAATGTTGTCCCCTTCTGAACCTGAGATCACCGACAAGCTTGTCCTCTCCAGAGCATTCGGTTGTTGGGGTCTCTGGGGGGATGTGAAGGACCGAGATTCAAATCCCCACCCTTGATCGACCTGACAGAGACTTGGCCTTTACAGCATCCACGTCATCAGGGTGGCTCGAGCACCAGGCGCTCCATATTCCCCGGTAATCTCCTGCTCTTCTGAGGTCTCTTTCCCCTTGTAAGAGGGTTTAACCATATATCCCTCTTGGCCAGGCTAAACCACCTTATCAGGGTGGAGATGTTCTTTGGGAAGGTTTGGGTTTTGAGAAGTTGGCTTTACTCTAATTAAAAAAAAAAAAATGGGGGTGGGGTGGTGAGGGGGGGAGAGAAAGTGCAAGAGAAAAGAAAGCCCCATTTTATTGAAAGCTCCAGTCTGGCTGTCCTTGCTGGAAAGGGACCTTACACAATGGAGCCTGCCTTCTCCTGAAGTGAACCGCTTTCAGCTTGCTCAACAATGGGAGATCAAAACCGGGAGTAAGAAGTGATTTCTGAGCACCTTAATGGGAAATTCTCCAGCCGTTGCACATCTACTTTTACCTGCAATTAGATATTAACATTGCAGACCAGAGTATTTTCCAGGTGAAAATGTGAAATAGTACAAAGACGCGTCATCTAGTTTTGCTGGTTTCCCCCCACTTTTTCTTTTTTTTTTCCCCCCTTATCAGCACAATCAGGGACCTGATGAGGAACACAAGGGAGAGAAATGCCCAGGAAGGGCTGCGAAGTGAGATAATAAGAGGATCTTTGCACTCCAGCGCTACTAGCCTGGCCTTTTTATTGACAGAGCCTCCAAGATGCTCACAGATAGCCTTGCCGCAAGTTACATTACCTTGAGATTTATTTCAGTGCCACAGAAAAGTGAGGGGGGCGAGGGCAGAGGGAGGGAGAACTGGAAATGTTGCTGTGGGTAGAGTGATTATAACCAGGATTTCTTTTTAATGCAAAAATCTTTAGCCCGACAAAGGATCCATCTCTGGGAGAGGTTTTTCACCATCCGATCCCCCCACCCTTTTGCTTCAGAGCATTGCAAAATGTACTTGGAAGAGCAGCGACTTCGTTTTAACCGATAGCATTCAGCGCTTTTTACTGTGCTATTCATCCATATGACAAAGCTGAGAGGGGAGCCCATACTTCTTCCTGACTTTTTATTGCTTTTCAGCCCAGTGGGAACCAGCCGACATGAAAAAAAGTGGTTTAACCGCAAAATATGTTTAAGCTCCTTTCTTTTTTTTTTCTTTTTTTTTCTTTTTTTTTTTTCTTTTTTTTTTGTCATATCAGGGAAAAGGAGAAGGGGGAGGAGAATAGCAGTCGCAAAACAATCACAAAATAACAGTCACAAAATTAAACCAAAAACTAGCCAAAAGCCCAGTGCATGTGAGCCTGATCCAACATGTGAGGTGAGGTTTGAAGATGATGATTGGCGACAGCCTTCAGGTGTTGGGACCATCGTGTTACGTGACAAGCGATGAGACAGGATCATGTTGGGGGGACTAAATAGAAGCTGCAAGGAGAGACTGTGGGCTGCAAGTGGGATCGTGGGTTTCCTGGCAGAAAGTTCATGGACCAGTGCTCACCCTGGGAAATAACAGTCTGTGTTGGGGTCTTCCATGAGGAGACCGGGTTTTCCATCCGGATGGACCAAGCAGGCATTCTGGATGGCACTCTGCCTGCACCCCTGGTCTCTGTTTTTCTCAAGTCCAAGAAGTGATTTTATTTTTAACCTATATTTAAACTTTTAATTTTTCTAAATTAGAAAAGGGAAGGAACCCTCTGCCTAGCAGAGCTATTGCTCACGCATATCACACCAGAAAGAAAGGAAAAGTTCAAAAATAAAAGTAAAATGGTATTTACGCGATCCCAGATGTTTCCTTGCTTTGTTGATTTGAAACTAAAGCGGCAGATTGACCTGCAACACAAGCATTTAATTAACTCTTTGAAAAAGCCTTTACATTTTGTCAAACAATAAATACATAAAAATCACTTCTGCTTTGGCAATACTGCTGTGTGAAGAACGTGGAGGTTTTCAGCTGATCCCGATCAGAACAACATCAAAAGTGTTGCGTGACCGCGAAGTCCCTTCCCTGTGCCGCTCTGCCCCTCTGCCGCCGCCTCCGAACCCCCACCTTTCACGGTGCACACCCCGCGCTGAGCTCTGCCCCCACAAGACATCAAGAGAGGCTTTCACAACGAGCGCCCGCTCCCAGGTCCAAACAACCCAACTCCCCGCCAGCTCTACAAACTGCTAGAGAGTCTTTTAAGAGTTTCTTTTCCTCATAACCTCTCCTGATAAAATGATTCTCTCCAGCTGAGCCCAGCCTGCCTTCAATCTTGTTTGTGCAAGACAAACATATTAACTCCTCCTCGACCGAGAGCCTGGACAGGGCGTCCTGGTGAGCAGGTCACGGTGTGCCAACGCGTGTGCGTTAGCTTAGGTGGACTCATGACACTTCGTACCGAAAAGCAGCAAAAGATGATGCTTCTGCCACCTCCAACTCCTGTAATTTGCAAATGATGATAAGGCAGGCTAGAGATGGTAAGAGAGAGGATAGAAATAACTACAAGTGCAGATGCAGGAAGAAAAAAACAAAACTCCTAGAAAGAAAATTGGTTGCCTTTAAAATACAGCAAAGGCCTTATCTGAAAACCCGGCTTAACAATTAGCTACAGCTCCATAGGGTACAAAATCCCGGAGCCATGGCAAGGCGACGGCTTCAGAGTCTCACCCGTTCTGGGCAGTGAAACAGAGAGTCTGTCTGTCCTCAGTGTCACCGAGACTTTATAGTTGTTAACTTGGGGAGTGTTAGCAGGGCGTTAGGGCACTTTGGTCCTCTGCAAAGGTCTGTCCTCTTCCTCATAGTCTTCCTCGCTGGCTTCCACAGCCCCTGCTGAAACTCCTCCAAGCTGGGTGGATTCAAACTAGCTCAGATCGATCTACAGCACCTGCGGTCCTCCCCATGGACTGCTGTGCAGCCCAGTGCTGGACTGATGGCACTGAGAGGGCTTCTCTGTGGTCACTCTCCCCTTGGCTCCGGAGATGGAATGCCAGGCAGGCAACAGCTGCTGAGAGCCTGCTGCTCCATGAAGGTGTTGGGATCTAACGCAGGAAAGGAAGGTCTATCAGCCCCCCGCAGGTTCATCCATCCTTGGGAGGTGGGTGGGCAAGAGTGTCTTGTCTGCTGAGTCAGTAGTGAAGAAATGTTCACCCAGTTTAAAGCAAGAGCTCTCCATACTGGTCAAATAGACCTGTGCAAAGCACGCTAGCTGGTGGGATGTCGGGTGAGCCCTGGCAGAGAACACGGATGGATGTCTTTGGCTCAGGATATAGGAGGGACTGGGCACACGAAGAGACGGTCTTGTCCAGCTTGACGGTCTATGAACCAGCTCTGGTGGAAAGTCTCTTTTGCTGAGTTTCTGTTTTTGGCAAAAGTCCAGGTTATCATTCCCTGGAGCTGTCTGAGAAAGTGCTATAGGATTTAACGCGAATGCAGTTGATGGGGTTTTATAGAAAAATTAACAGGGTTTATTGAAATCTCATTCTGAAGCCCATAGAGAGCAACAGCAGGGGGTGATTTTCTAACAGCGCCAAGGGGAATTACAGACTTCCCAGAGGCTCTTTGCTCCCAAGACCTCCCATCCTGTAGCCTCTTTCCCCTGAGCCTTCCTCCCCCTGAAGAGACCTCAAAACAAGAGGTCATTTCCCCAAAAGCCATTTCAGTTCAGCTCCAGTAGTGAGACCCTGTCTGGCTCTATTAGACGTGCGCAGCTGAAGCATGAGGAGAGAAGAGATGCTCTTTGCGTGTCGCTCATGGGCTCCTACAGTGGGTTGATACTTTGAGACTTACAGAAAGTTTTCATCCTGATTCAAGAAAGCAAAAAATTAATGCTGAGCCAGAAAAGACTTTTTTTATTTCTTTTTCTTTCTGAAAAAAAAAAAAAAGCTGGTACTCTGTGAGTTGACTGGCGTGCCCTTGAGATGGGGCTCCTGTCCCCTGTGACCCGCAGGAGGGCTTCATATGTCCTAATTGTGGATGACCCACCCTGTGAAGTTGTCTCTGGAGGCTGGAGGTCCTGAAGGTGACCGCTGAAGGAATTTGGCAGTTTCCAGCATGGATGATCTGTGTTTTGGCAAAAGTTTTGCAAAAGTCCATCTGCATTTTCCAGTGATATTTTATTCCCCCCCAAGGCTCCCAGCCGCCCTGTGACAGCAGACCACAGGGTGGGTGTCCAGCCTTCCCCACCATCCCCGACCCCACCGGGAGCAGGGGTTAGGCTGGGAGCAGGCCAGGTCCTACGACGCAGTTTCTTTTCCTCGTCAGCCTTTGGCAAGACAAGTTATATGATGACTGATGCCCAAAACTAAGCGCCAAGAAATTGTCCTGTGTAGTGAAATGAAGTACGAGACAGCAAATGTGGAAAAACGTTTAGAAACAGCCTTGATGCTGAAGCCATTTTGAATAATCGAAGGGGCTGTTCTGGGGGAAGACAGGTTATTTCTGAAAGATAACTTTTTAATGGCACGGTGTCCCTTCAGTCGTGCCGCTGCCTTCCATTAGCAGCCAGGAGGGTCGGGAGAACTCATCCAAGGTCTGCAGCTGAGAGGGAATTATTGATTTGTTTATTTTTTACAAAACGGTCATCAAAAAGCATTTGGTTCTTGTTAAACCACCGCTGTGGCAGCCGTGTTTGTGGGGAGGGAGGCTGTGGTCAGTGCCAGTCATGGACAGGACTGGTCTGTGTTCCATTCCAGGACTGCATAAACCCAATTACCGATATTACCCTTGATGTGCGCACGGAGGGAAGGGCTCCTCTGCTTTTAAGTGCTGCTGAGTGAGTGGGCCTTTTGCTGAGAGCCACAAGCATTGCTTTCTGCCCAGCGTCGCTGAAAAGCTGGCCACGGTACAAGCGGCATCACCCTGGGGTAGTCTTTCTTTGTGGGAGAAAAAAAGAAAATACCAACCCTCCCTTCCCCAGGTCGGAGAACAACAGTAAATGAAGAGTAAATTGTTCAGAGATGATCCATTTTGGCTCAGAAACCTCCTCAGAAACTTTCTCCCTAATGTCTTTTCCCCGATGCAGGCAGCGCTCCTCCAGCCTGCTTTCTAATGACCAGCATTAGTTTGCATTAGATGGATTTGCCATGATTTCTTTCTGCCTGGCTGCTAAGCCTGCGAGCAATTCAAATGAAGTTCGGCTCCCCATGCCCCATCTGGCAGTAGCAGCTCCCCCATTTGCTGCCTTCTCAGCTGTTCTCCCTCTCTCGCATCCTACGGTGGTTTGATCTGTCTGAATCGTGCCGGCCCACGGTGCTGCACAGCCACCTGCCGGGGCTCAGTGCATCCCAGCCCCTGTCGTCTCCAGCAACTCGCTCTTGAATGCAAGACGGGGACCAGCGGGAGAGGGCTGGGGGAGAAGGAGATGGGTGTGAAAATGCCGCTTTGCAGGAGCGGCAGAAAGCGGCGGTGCTGCGGTTCCCCGCGGACGGGCGACATGGCAGTGGTACCCGCAGCATCAGCCCAGGAGAGCCGGGCTGGGCGCTCGCTTGGGATAACCAGGGAGATGTAGGTGTGGGACTGGCGGGGTGTCCCTGAGATGGGAGCTGAAGCCCAACGCCTCACGGTCCCCTCTGGCACTGGTGTTATCACCCGGATTGGGACAGAAGGAAAGGGAAGCTGGCTATGGCGAGGTCTGGCCATTATCCAGGCCAGCACGGGGTCACAGTGCCCTTACAGGGCGATGGAAGGTGGAGCCTTTGCCTTGGCTTTCTAGAGGGACTGAAAATATGAGCAATAAGGGGAGCCAGAACCCCCTTCCCCTCTCTCTACCCTCAGCTCCCGCCTGGGGGAGAAGTTAATGAGGAGGAGGGGAAGGGAGCCTTTTGGGATGCCGACAACAGAGAGGGGGGGGAGGGAGGGGGAGAATGCAGTTTATCACATTTACCAAGTGGCTAACTCACACGTTAAAATCCTGATTTAGGAACAGCCTGCTCTATTCTGAACACATTTGCTCATAAGAGACAACCTCATGGTTCATCCTGACCATCTACCAAGGTATCCTGTCACCACGAGGATCTTAGAACATGTCAGGTAATGCATATTTCAAACCGCCCTCTCTTTTCCTGGCAGTGGAGACAAGGCTGGAGGGTCTGGGAGAGAAATGGCATCGGTTTTGTGTCCTTCTCAGCGCTTCTTTGGAAACATTTGGTTTCCACATCTTTGAGGTGACTCTCGGTTGCTGTCAGATACACATGACAGCTGAGGATAGCATGGATGGCTGTAAAGAGGTGTCGCATCAGAGCAGCAGTGATTCTTCTTTCTTCCCATTCCCCCTCCTCATCCTCGGCACTAGGCTAATGACACCGCCAGGTACCGAGCAATAGAGAATTGAGCCTGTTGTTTTTACAGTGAAAATGAATGAAAAGTGCCTGCTGGGTCACATAAACCTGTCAAAAGAACAGTCGGGGCTTCCTGCGAGAGGGATAATAGTTAAGAAACCTGAAATTCTGAGAAAAAGGGATTATGAATCATCAGTAATATTTACAGTGCAAGTCCCTAGTCCCCCTATTTCCACTTGTTTTTCTCTCCTTTCCAGGGCAATCATTTCCAGGAGCGCCTGAGTGCATCCCCCCGCAAGCCAAGCCCAAAGAGGGGGTCTGGCAGAGCCCACGCACATCTTGCACCCCTGATCCCGTCACCCCCTCCAAACAAGGGGGGTGAAGGCAAACAGGGCGCCTCTCGGGGGCGGGCAGGGTGCCCCCCCATGCTGAAGCTGCGTGCTCACGGCGTAGCAACGCACCCTACATCAAATCAGGCGGCTGCGTGAAGGCAGCGGAACATCTGGGCAGCTGTGCTCAAGCAGTGCAGGCCTAAATGGTATTTCAGCTTTATATCATGGCGTTATTAGACCTCAGGTGGTGCAGAGAGCCCCTGGGGCTGTCGCATAGGGGGGTTGAAGGCTGGCCGAGCACTCGAAGCCCGAAGCAAAGCACTCCCCTTTATGATGCTCATCAGCACCGCTTCTCCCTGGGAGGGATCGTTGCAAAGACAGCGATGTGCAACTGCCAAGGGAGAGCAGCGGGTCCCTGGAGGAGAGGGGGGCGTGAAGTGGGGAGGGGAATATGCAGAGAAAGGGGGGGGGAAAAGCAAATAGTAGCTTGTGCTGGGCAGGTGCCAAGGGAAAATGTAAGAGCAGATCAAACACAGCTGGGTTAATGAGAGTACCGTTCCCCGGGCATCACCAAAGTGGGGAGAGCAGGGACGGGCTGGACGGCAGGCGCTGAATGATATTCTGTAATTAGCTGGCAAATAGAATATGATATTTAGTGTAATTGCTTGGAAGAATGTCTCGCAGCCCCGATACATGCATTACGCGCCGAGCGCTGCATCCCAGCTGCCACAGCAACTTTGCTTCCCTTTGTTTCCCCTTGCCTGTCATTTCTAATCACATCGTTCCCAAATTTGATTGCATCATCTCTGAGCTTTAGTTGCTAGGGTAACACCACAAAGTCATTATATGCATGAGACGAATACGTAACCCCCTTGGCGGACCGGTTATTTGACCGTCCCTTTGCGCCCCCCAACTCGGATTCCTTTGTCTCTCCCTTTTAAACCAGATCCCACGATGTGAAAAATGGTGTGAGGTTCGTCACTGATTTCTGTGGGAGCAGGAGCGATACGGGGAACTGTCATTCAAAGGTTAGACAAAAAGACCCTAACAAATCGAGCAGCTCCACATCAGAAGTGGGGCCACCAGCAAAACCACGCTGCCTTTTAAAGCGCAGGGCTGGAGTGATGACCACTACTTATCCCAGGCCTTTCTCTTGCGTAAACCCAGACAAACCCGGGCTCTGTGGGGGATTTGTGTGGGCAAGGGGAATATGTGCCTGTGTGAGCAGGCCTGTGAGCCCGGCATGGTGGCTCCGCTGCGTCCAGGTGTGCATTTGCAAGGCTGCTACGTCTCTGCAGCGACACGAAGCTGCAGCATTTGGGCAGGTGATGGCATACATGGTCCTGACACAACTGTCCTGACAAAAGGGACGATAGTGGTGAAGATGTCATGGAAGAGGCTTCAACAAGGGGTGCCCCATCCCTGGAGGTGTTCACGGCCAGGTTGGATGGGGCTTTGAGCAACCTGGGCTGGTGGGAGGTGTTCCTGCCCATGGCAGGGGGGTTGGAACAAGATGATCTTTAAGGTCCCTTCCAACTCCAACCATTCTATGGTTCTATGATTTTATAACAAGGGCTTCAACGAGGAGTGAGCTCTGGTTCACCGGTGCTGGTGCAGTGTGTGTGTGCTGGTTAGTAGAGCAGCTCCCAGCTCCAGCTTTCCCCTCTTCTTTGCCACTGATCCCTGAGCTAGGAAGATGCAACCGGACATGTTCATACAGTCAAAAGTTGGCTCTGGGTGCATAGGGGAGCCTCTGGGCAGCGAAAGCCGGTGGGTGGGAGGTCTGCAGGGAGCACCATGTCTCTGACAGAGCCCCTCGGTAAGTCTTGGGAGCGGCAGAGTTTGGCATCACCCCCCACCCCAACATCTCAAACACTTTCTCTTCCAGCCCAGGTTGAAGCCCTACTCTACAGCACTTCCAGCGCATCGGCGCACGGCTCTCCATCCCCTTGGGGTTCTCCAACCCCTTGGGGTTCTCCAGCGAGGGCAGAGGCCGGCTGCAGCACAGGTCAGCCTTGCGGAGGAGCCAGCTTTTCTCTTTCCCACCCCACCGCCTTCCCGGTGTCTGGAGCCAGGAGGGGTGTGCTCCCAGCCCCCAGCAGTGCAAGGCAGAGAGATGAAAGATATTGTTTTTCAGGTGGAATAGCTTCCAAAACGGTACATTTGCAGTCAAAGTGCTGTTTGGAATGCATATGAACCACTGCCTGCAGCAATGAGAAACAAAGCCATTAAAGTTTAGATAGCAGTGTTTTTATTTTTAACCAAATGAGTCAGTCTCCCCTCTAGCTCTGAGCGGGAGAGGGGGAGAAAGTTGGGCACCGGCGAGTTCAGAAAGCCTCAACCCCACCGGGATCCCGCTGCAGGGAAAGTTCAAGCGGCCTGCTCCGTGTAATTGTGCTTAGGAAAGGTATTTAAACCAAAGTTGCTGCTTTGATAGTGCCTTGGTTGGGTTGAATTTTTGTTTGTTTCCGTGGATTTTAATTTTTAAAAAAAAAAACCAACACCAAACCAACAGATTTTGGGACACTTATTGCATCTCTCTTTCCTCCCCTCATCCAGAAGGCCTCATGTTGCCTTCGCTTCTTCTGCATCCCTGCCTGGGGGAGGTTGAGGGCCAACCTGTTTCCCAATCTGGCAGCTGGGCTGGGGCTACTGCAGCTTTTCCATCGCTCTCCCCTGTTAATAAAAACAGGCTGAGGGAAAAGGCTGACACGGGGAACCGGCCTGCTGCACGCGTTGGGTGTACGTGGTGTGTGTGTGTACGCACGCGGGTGTGCTCCCTGCCGGGCCCAGGCACCAACCACATTCCAACACGACGTCTACCTGCTCCTGCACCATGGCCCAGCCTACTCCTCTAGCGGTTTCTCTCTCCACCCCAGCCTGTTTCCAAGGTTCCTACCCCTGTAGCATCTATAAAATGATGTATCCAGCTGTTAAAAAAACCCCTCTGCTCTTGCCGTCATGCTGGGCTGCTTCTCGGAGAGCTGCTTCTCCGGCCCCAGCCACTTGAGCACGCGCTTAATTTCAAGCTAAGGCTCAGGCCCTTGTGCTGAATCGGGCAGCGAGCGCTCGGCCACTTGCAGGAATGAAAACCTCAAACACATGGAAAATTACAAAACTGCATTCCTACTTCTATTTATTGTTTTTCCGTGCCATATGGAAATTTATGTAAATATCCAAATGAGAAACAGGCCCTGGAGCTCTGGTGAGTTGGCCAACGTGCCACTAGTGCTGAAAACGTTGGCCATTGTTGACGCTTTAGGAGAACAGAGCGAGAGAAATGAATTCTGGCTCCAAGAGTTGTCCAGAGGCACGGCTTCATTTTTTTTTTTCCAGCACAATGCCTACTGTTCTCATGAAAAAACATCCCAGGCTCCCCCAGCTGCCCCAGCGAGAGCTGGCTCTTCAGCCCAGTCCCAGTCAGGCTGAGAAAACCAGGGCTCATCGCACGCGGTTGGCTACGGGAGCAGACTCTTTTGCAAGCAAATGCCTTTTACCAAATTTTGCATATGAAGGGTGTGGATTTGCAGCCAGGCTGCGCATAGGCGGTTTACATCTCACGGTATCCCGAGGAGCATATTCCTTTTGACCAGCTGACGGGGGTCTGAGGCTCTTCTGCTTCCACTCTCCACAAGTATAAGGTTTGATCCCATATGTTCTTCCTAAATGACACCGATGCGTTTCTGAAAGCAGTGGTGGTAGCAGGAGGCAGAAGGGGAAGCTCACCAACCTCTATATATTATAGCCATCTTCATGTGTTTTTTAAGTTATGGAGTGATGTAACTCATTCCTTCTTGGGTTCCACATCTGCAGAAATAGGAAACGTCACTGTGAGCTCAGTACCATTATCTGAGCTGGGTGGAGCTGGACTGCACCAAAGGTTCATACCCAAAGCGTGAGCTTTTGTGGTTTTTATACATATATGTATGTTTATATGTATATATAAAATATATGTGTAAGTGGGTATGGAGGTATCTAAGCCTTAAGAAGCGATCCACTTATAAAATCATATCTTAATTTCATTTTCTTTGTTTTTCTAAGATTCAGCAGTCTTTTTTTATGAGAAGAGGATACTTTTTTTTAATTATTTCTTGGCACAGCTTTAGGAGGAAAGTTGGGATCTGCAGAAGACAGGGAGAAGTTAGCAAAGTCTTCCTTAAAAAAAAATATGCTGCTCCTGTGAATTAAAGCTGGAAAAAAACCTCCCAGCTATGCAATTTCCTTGCTTGTTATTAATTATTGGAAGTTCAAACATTTTTGGCATAAACATTACCATTTGTGCTTTGAACATGTATAATGTTTTATATGCGCTAAATGTTGTTATTATTTCAAAAGATTTATGTCTTGAGTAAATTATGATTTGGGTAATTGCATTCTGTCTACCAAAATCCATCCCGCAGCTTCACTGGAGTGTGGAATCCGCCTTCGCTCCGTGGCCTGCACCGCTTTGTTGTGCTGCGATGTGTGATTAAACATCTGCTCCCTGTTCCCCGCGGGAGCAGGGATGTATTTCAGTGGAAGGGTCAGAGTTGGTGAGGTAATGCCACTCCACAGAGGTCTGCTCACAGCAGAGAAAGGCGGGAGTCTTGAGGCTGTAGTTGATGGAGTCGGTGGACAAGGATTTGCTTTTCCATGGGCGCTCACTGCTTTGGAAGTTCAAGCCGGTTCTGCTTTGGGCAGGGCAAGAGTTTCAAAAGAAGCTCCAGATTTTGTGTGCCCGACGTTTGGCTCCTGGGCAGCCTCTGTCATGCCTGGACTGCAGAGAAAACACACCCTCACGCCGGTTGATTGCTCTCCAGGAAGGTAAAGGGGAATCTTCATGCTGGGGTGCAGCACAGGCTGTGAAGTCTCATGGTGGTGGTGGCTTCCCATCATGTGCTAACAGATGCTGAGGTTAACAGGGGAACTCAGGATCCTCGTGGTGTTTCTCTTCAAGATACCCATCCCTGCCCATTAGAGTCAGTACTGTGCATTTTCATGTAGATACATGCAAGACGGTCATGGTTTGCTGGCCCAGATGTTGGTCACGCTCTGGTCCAAGCCTTTCCTGTGTGTTGATGGTGGGCTCTGTAACACTGTGGGTGGGTGGCAATTCATGGTTACATCTGCATTGTAGGGGCACTCAAAGGTGTGCTCTCCATTCAGGGTGGGAAATGAGCACAGGGCTTTGTGACAGGGGTCTGAAGTGGTTCCCCCCCAACAAGGAGGTTGTAGGTGTGGACCATATCAAGCTTTGATCCTGAGTAGGCTGAGTTGTTTGGTGGAAACAGGACCCTTAACCTTTAAAACATTTTGAGCTGGGTCTGTAAGGTCACATTTCCCTTGCCTTAGGCTTCTCTTAGGTCTGCAGTGAGCACTGTCTCTGACAGAGACAAAGCAACGAACGCCCACCAGTATGTCTGAAGGATCCCCTGAAGTGCCTGCAAAACTGGGGCAGCTGGTGTAAAAACAGACAGAAAAGCTTCCAGCGAGAAAGATTTCTTTCCCCGGGGTTATTTCACTTGTATGAGTGGAAGCAGCAAGTTCCCACTTCAGTCAACAGCTGTTGGGAAGGGTCTGAGCAAATGCTGAGGCACCTTCAGCTTCTCCAGTGGTTTCAGCAGAAACAATGGGTGGTGTTCAGTGCTGTGCTGCGAACCCTGAGCTCTTCTAAACAGGGAGATTAAAGGAAGGAGAACAATGATGTGTTTGTCCTTTAGCTCTGAGTGGGTTGGGAGCAGAAGCAGGTAGGTGGAAAATGGAGATTTTATTATTTATTTTTTTTACCGTGGTTGCTGGGGTCCAGAGCTGGAGGTGTAAGAGGAGAGACATGTTTCTACTGATAAAAGCATGAGAATAGGCCTTCAAGGACTCTCCAGTGTGATAGGACTAACGTGAGTCATCAGTCATGGTAGTGAATAGGGATATTAACATACTTTTGACTAGCATTTGCTAGCGTGAATGCAAACTAGAATGAATCTGACAAATCCAGGAGTCATCAAACCTCCTGCGCTCCAATGCATTACTAGCACGCGTAACTCAGTAGCTCTGCTGTGGCAGATTTCTTGTTCATAGGCAGAGTATGTGCAGACCAGTGTGTCCTGTACACATCTGGCTGACCAGGTGGGACTTTTTTTGCAGAGCCACATTGTTTCACAAACAATGGGCATTTTTCCGGGTTCCGTCATTTTTCAGCCTGGTGTGACAGGCACTTAGAGCCAGGCTGTCGATATGTCGAAGCAACGGCCACACTGCATCCCACCAGGCATCTGGACAGCATAGATCTGAAAGGGGTGATGTGTCCAGATGTGCAGGACTCACCGCACCTCTACTCTGGAGGTGATCTGTGCATTTGGACTTCTCTTGTCGCTGCTCCAAGTGAGTGACCAGGCAGAAAAACATACAAAGTCCTCAAATTCACCCCAGCTAAAGTTCTCAGGTGGAGAAAGAAGACACATCTTACCATTCCCAAATATGTGGTAGCCTTAGAATGAGCCTGTCTGGGGGTGCAGATTATCTGGCACATCACTGTATTGGTGGGTGCTGTTGAAAGCCTATGGGACTAGGAATAAAAAAGGAAATGTGGGTAGCAGAACCACACAGAAGTGTCCTCTGCTGAGAGCTGGCTTGTTAGTCCTTGCGATTAACAGTTTTTCCTGGTAAGTTCAGCAATTTTTCAGGGTAGGAAACGCGACCTCACTATACACACAGAAACTTGCTATTTTATACCTTACTGCCAGCATGGATCTTAATCAACCAGAAAAACTCAAAATGACAAACAAACAAGAGACAGCTTTGCTATCTGAGGTTCATTAGCTCCTAGCGACCTTTTAAATCTGCAAGAAACCAAAGAAAAATGTTCAGAAAACGGGAGGGCTTTCAAGTCATTTTGCCAGTAATTTCCACCTATTCCCCAGTTCCCCCTCAATAATGAATGGCATTTCTTGATTGTTTTCCCAAGGTTTGCATTTATCTGAGCAAATGTAGACTGGAGCTTTGACCCACGATATATAGGAGATGGGAGGTAGAGGCTCCCTGGAGGAATGGCGCATACTTTGTGTCTTGCAAGGTTATTTGAAGCCAACTCTCAAGGGCATCGTCATCCTCATCTGGGAGGCTGGAAACGTGAGCAAAGGGCAGCCTATTTCATGCTTCGCACAAGCACACACCAGGGAGCCATCAGCACTGTGTGCTGCAGAGGGTTCGATGTGGGTTCATGAGGAGGAGCTAACAGCCAGCACGGACCTGGGCTCTGGGATGTGTCCAGCACCGGGAAAGGAAAGACAGAAAACAAAGCTGAATGTGGATGACACATTCTTTGGCGTGCTGACACCCTGCCCCTGGGCCAGCGGAACCATGGAGCAGAAAGCAGTGACTGAGACGATCGCTTCATGGATACAGACAGGCCAGGCAGCCATCAGGTTGGTTCTCCATGGCAGGCTCTCAGGGCCAGCTCCTCAGCAGGGGTGAACAGACCTCACTTTTGGTCTACCTGAGGCGACCCCTCTGCACCTTTACCTGGACTTTTCCTTCCTGGGAGACTTTGAAATGTTGGGCTTTCTTGCCTAACCAGGACAGGGGCAGCAGATAGATCCCTTCATGAAGCAGAGCATCTGTCCTCTCATCAGTCCTCCAGCTTGAGATCTAGTCATCTTCTCCAAGTAAAATGATGACAAGAGGACCATTGCTGCAGTGGAAAGAGAAGGGCTGTTTTAACTATAAGTAAAACCATTTGAGGCCATCTTCTGTCTCCTCAGAAAGTGTTGTTCTGTTGGGACCACAGCTGAGGAACTACTGATTGTAGATGGAGAACAGAGAAAGGCAAACAAAGCATCAGCAAGAGATGAAATGTTCAGAGTAGGCAGAATAAGGGGGCCCTGAGGGCATCTGTGGAAGATGTTTTCTGTGTTTTACTGACTTGTTTTGATCGAAAAAAAAAATATTTTTCAAAGAAGAGATATAAGACGTCACACATGTATTTACAAGACTGTAGTCCTCCCTGACAACCTCTATGAACTCCCTCCATTGAAGAAAGAAGTTGAAGAACTTCTGAAAAGAAAGAGACACTAAAAGATTGAAAACATGGGCTAGAGAATGGAAACTCCCTTTCCTCCTGCCAAAAGAGAGTTTGCGGTGGGACCTGTCCTCTCAGCCTGAATGTAGCCCCTACTGACATCACTGGGAGTTACTGGGACCCAGTAGGACCAGAACTCAGTTTCATCCAGGTGCTGAGGTCCACTAGCAGCATGGAGGAAGAGGAGCCCAGGGCTGAAGAGCGATGAAGGCAGAAAAGGTCTAGAGCACATAGGAGCAGCTGGGAAGGATAATTTGCCATCTGTGCTGAGTGGTTTCACCCCAGTGCTGTCGGTCACACCAGAATGCAGAATCGCAAAGAGACCTCATATTTATCGTGGGGAGGGAAAGGAGGGGGAGAAACCATCTGTGGAAGGGAACGAGGCCAGTATGTGGCCTTGGAGAGTCACATCCAGAGGGGGCTGAGCTAGAAAGCACCTGGAATGTATCTGGCACCTGTGAGAGTGTGCAGCAGAGATGCTGAGAGCAGCTGTGGGAAGCACACAGCTCAGGCTGTGATGGGATGGCAGGTACAGGCTGAGGGTGTCATAGAATCATAGAATGGTTTAGGTTGGAAAGGACCTTGAAGATCATCGAGTTCCAACCCCCCTGCCATAGGCAGGGACACGGAGGAGGTGTGCTGAACGTGCTTTGCTTCTAGAGCTACACCATCGGAACCCTCAGTGTGGGGCTCTCCAACACGCTGCCTTCCCTGCTGCCCTGTGGAACGGGCTGCCACGGTGGAAAGAGGAGGAGAAGGCTTCGGGGGCTAGAAGAGGGCAAAGAGCAGACAGTGTGTTGAAAGACGTGTAGGAGCTGGAAAGGAAAAACGTGCCTAAAACCAGCTCCTGTGTCCCATCACAAAGGAGATGAGATCCCTGTTGTGTGAGATGCTGACTCAGGCGCACGCCAGAGGAGGTGTCAGGGAATGGGCTCCGTTGCACGTTCATGTGTCGCTGGCGTTTGCACCGGCTCTCTTGCACACTCAGTGGGTAATTGCATTCAGAGTAATTCGAACGGGGGGAATAAAGTAGAACCTGCTTTCAGCCTGAGTCACTCCTATGTCTTTGTGACATGATACGCTTTAAAGTTGCCTGTAAATTCGTATGGGAAGCCCTAATGGTCTTTAATGTTTAGGTCCACCGTTCAGCGCCTCTCTTCATTAGCCTCCCAGCCTGGGAGACCAGTGAGCAGAGGATCTTCCGAGCAGAGGTTAATGCACGGCAAAGTGTTGGGGGCAGAATCCTTGACAGGACACGCCACCTTTATCTCCCAGCTTTCTGACAGCACCGCAATCCTGTAACAAACCGAAGGGGAAACTAAGAAGTGTTGATAGGCTTCTTTTCTCCTGGACTGTTAATTCAAATCTGGCTCTAGGCCATTAGTGTTTTCACACTATTACCTTCTAATGGCTTCTTGCTCTTGGCTCAGCTCTTACTTGGTAAGTCACAGCTGTGTGCATTGTTAGCTATAGCCTCCCAGTTAGCCTCTTGCTGGGAATCTCACTCAAGATTATGACTTGTGTCCGTGTTATGAAAATAACCCGTGTGTAGCAGCTGCTGTCAAATACCGCTCCTTCCAGCACTCGCTCAACAGGTGTTATGAGCCGTTTTCCTACCGCCGTGGACGGGATCAGCTGGTCCAACAGAAGGTGCACTTGTAATCCATCCCCCCTCGCTGTGCCGTCTGGGTCACACGGAGCTGCCGCTGAGCCTGTGACAGCTTTTGCTAAGGGAGCCGCATCTTTCAGCTCAAATGCCGGAGACGTGCGGTGCAGAGGTCTGCAATATGTTGGCGTTCCACCCAGAGCTGCAGTTTTGTCTCGGGATTTCATACCCTGCTAGAGGGGATGAAGTACCCAGCAGACTCTACCGTGAAGGGTTGAATGTGACAGTGGCCGTGCTCTCTGCTCAGATACAGGAGTGTTGCTGAGAGAGAAGCCATGACAAAGCTATATTAGATACCTATTGCAAAGTTTGACTCCTTTCCACGGTGCAGGAATAGGAGACTGAGTACTCTCCAGTCCTTGATTTTTCCACCTCTGTCCATCAAGACTGGATTTTTTTTTCCCAAGTTTACATTCCAAACAGGTACGAATGCAGGAAAATACCATGGCCTCTTATACCAGAGGTCACAGAATCACAGACTGGTGCGGGTTGGAAGAGACCTCTGGAGGTCCCCCAGTGCCACCCCCTGCCAGAGCAGGGGCACCTCCAGCAGTGGCACAGGACGGCGTCCAGGCGGGTTTGGAATGGCTCCAGAGGGGGAGACTCCCCCACCTCTCTGGGCAGCCTGTGCCAGTGCTCTGCCACCCGCACAGGAGAGAAGGCCCTCCTCAGGGTTAGATGGAACTTCCTATGGTCAAACCAGATTGTCCCTTTGGCCTTAGGACCTATGTTTCCATGAGAAGATCACATCAGAGCTATGTAGGGCCGTATGGCCTGACCATTTCTAGGACCAGATACATGAGGATGGATAAGCATCAATGTTTACGCGGCACACAGTGGGATTCAGCCGTAGCTGTAGGACAGGTGGATTAGGACCCAGCCCTGCTGTCTCTTTTCTATGCTTATGCTGAGGATGACACAGGAGATTTCAATGTATAGGTCCAGCTGACTGGCGTGAAATTAATTTAAAATTCAAAAACTAAATTGGAAAAAAAAGCCTCTAAAAGTTCCATGGAAAATCAATTACTCAGCATGCGAAGGTGATGCCGAGAACGCTGCTCCATAAAAAGGGCAAAATTCCCTGCAATTTTCATCTATTCTTCCTGCAATTTCCCTCCCATCCCTTGTGATATTTTAAGACACGGATGACTTTCTTTCTGTAGTTTTAGATATGCTTATTGGGGCTGGAGGGTGGAGAGACCAAGAGAGAAAAGACTGTTCAAAAAAATGTAATTAAGGTGATATTACTATGTGAATTACACATTATATTTTGTTTAGAGCCATTATTGGCTGGAATGGCTCTGAAATTGAATTGCGCTGCAGATTCCTCGCTGATCTTAGCCTCACTCGCTCATGGTCAGGGATTGCATTAGACCTGGGGAAGAGGAGCGCGTGGATGGAGGAGGGGATCCCGCTGGGGAGGAGGGGCTCTGTAAGTAATTTCTTCTCGTGCAGAAGCTTTCCTCAGGCAGACAAAGAACCCACACTAAAAATTACTCTTCACCCCATTGAGCTGAACGCCCTCGCAGCACGCACCAGTAGCTGGTATTCAGCTGTGGGGACAGTGAGGATGTCTTGCTGTCCTTAATGGTGTCTCCTCCGTTGAAATGGTCATTTGTGGTGGAGGAGTTCAATGTGTATTTGCTCCCCACAGACTGGCTGAGGAAGGGAGAGACGCTGTACAGCCATCAAAAGCACTGACTGTCCCCTCCTTTCAGTCAACGCTGCTCTGAGATGGGTTTGAACCTGTGAGCGAGGAGCAAACAGCTCATCAGTCTCGTCTCTCCTCACTTCCATGTCCCGACGTCCTTCTGGAGCTGCAGTGATGGGCCAGAGGGTAACAGCATCCCCACCGACATCTCGCTTGTCTCTGAGTATGCTCCCAGGCCTCTCAGCTCGGCTCTTTTGGGATATGAGGCTTTCACACCCTCTGCCTGTGGCTGCTTGGAAGGTGTGCAGTGGTGGGAAGGAGAGAGCATTTGACAGGGTCGCTGTAGGGCGTAGGGACACTGGGACATGAGCGACTCGGGGGAGCCTGCTGAGGGACAACAAGGACACGGAGGACATGAGAATAAATAAGGGCTAACATCAACCTCTGTGTCCTCTCTCCAAGGCAACAGCTTTCCAGAGACAGGGAAAAGAAGGGATGATAGGAAGTTTCTCACGAGGAGGAGTGTGAAGGGGCTCAAAGGCCAACACATCTTGCAACAGCTCCTGTGAGGACACACAGCTGCCTGGGGCCACTGAAGGTTCACCTGTGCCTACCAGGGATGGCATGAGGAGCACAGGGGCCACCTCACCATCATGGTGTCACCTACACAGGGTGGCAATCACTGGCAGAGCACGGGGAGGGGAGATGGCTGGCATCCCTCGCCTCGGGAACTTCGGCTTGCAAAGGTCAGCGCTTCTGTCTGTCCTAGCAGACCTTTGAGGCTTTTGGTGCCTTGGGCTCACAGCTGCTGGTGGAGGTAAAAATACTCTGCTGGATGGCACAGGGGTGCAGTGAGAGATTCAGCACGTGGGCAGCAGCACAGACAAGGCCAGGCTTCCTGTGGTGCTGTCATTTGTGGCCTTTCTGATGTCTTATAATGTTCCTATCGCCTTCCTCTACTTGGCCACCTATTTCTTATGCAACCTGTAAGAACACAATAGCTGTGCATTAGCTACTCTGTTAAATTGGTTGAAACTGGTGTATGGGTTGAGACGTTATGGGGAAGGGAGGGATGAGGCAGAGAACCCTCCCATCCAGCACAGCCACAGTCATTCAGAGAATGAAAAAATTATGAAGTGCGAGAGAAACCCACAGCGGAGGGGTGGGGAAAGGTGGGTAAGAAGACATAAAGCTGTTGTGTGTTAACATTTGCGTCCTCATTCTGCGAGTCTTCATTCCAGGATTCCGGGTTTTGTTTCTTTGTTCCCTTTTGCACCGAGGCATTACCCCTTGGCATACTGCACTCTCAGTTCCTCCGCCTCCGTCTTGCCATCGGCTGTACCAGTGCCCGGTGGTGATGAGGGTGCTGCTCATTGGGGGGAGAACTTTGCTGGGTGACCTGATGTGGTGTGGCACTGGCAGCGGCCGATGCGCCCTGGGAGGGCTGTGCCAGGGAGAGGCTTTGGAAGAGCTGTTGTCTGCAAAGGGGGAGAGGGAAAATATTTCTTGCCTCCTCTTTCCTTAAACCATCTCCCATCTGAATAAAGTGGGGGAATTAGAAGGGGATTATCTACCAGCAGGAGAGGTGTAATTCATTTCTGCCACTGTCCGCGTGTCAGGTTCGATTTTAATTTCAGATAATGTCAAAGCCAGATTAAAGCGCTATCATCTAGGTAGGAAAAAAGACCCATCCTTCCCACCCATCTCACTGAGCTGCCAGGACAGTGACTGCCATCCCTCCCTCCTCTCCCTTCAGACACACTCAGGTCTTGGCACACTGCTGAGGCTCCTGCGTGGGAGGTTGGACCCCCTTCCCCATCTCCTCCCCAGACCCTGACCCTGGGCAGCAGAGCCCTGCTATCCTCCATGCATCACGCCCGGGATGCTCGCACGGTGCCAGGGGGCTTTAGGGACAAGGGAAGGGACCGGGGGGGCACAGATGTGCTGTCGTTCACGGACACTTGGGAAATGAACTGGCAGTGCGGGAGGGTGCGCGAAAAGCAGGGAGAGGTGAGGGATGGTTGGGTCAACCATTAAAGAACAAGGTGGAACCAGCATGTGTAGAGCTCCCCACTGTGCCTGGTTGTCCCCCGTCCCCTTCCTGGGATGCCTGCAGAGAAAGAATGGGTTATTGATTTGGGGGGTTTATTCCTGGCTCTGCCAGAGACATACAGAAATTAGGAACATCACTTAGAATGGCATCATCAAATGAAAGCAGCCCCAAAATTAGACACCTATATCTGGACTTGACAGGTAACGAGGATCAGTGTGCACGGAGGATGTTTCACCTTTCTTGGACGTCACTCCTTTGGTGTTTTAATGTTATTCCTCCCTCGGTCTCTCCCTCTCTTGTGTTGGGTCAGAGTCAGCTCTGCTGAGTTCCAGGAGCCCACTGCGACTTGCGCTCCTGCTACCTGTGGCTCCCTGGGCTTGCAATTCAATGCTTTGGGGCCGACAAAAATAGAGCCATTTGGGTGGAGTAAGGATGCTCTCAACTGCTTTGAGATCTTTGGATGGAAGGAGTGGAAGCGCCTGGTGATGCCTTCTTCCCTGAGGGAATGCAGACACAGGTAATTCCTGCTTCTGCTCACACAACATTTAAAGCAAAGTGCTTCTGACAAACAAGAGGGAGGATGGACTTTATTAAAAATAAAAAAAAAAGCTCTGGAGATCTGATCAGGCACCGATAACTCCTTCTGGGTTGTACAAGTATTTTGTTGTATTTCTCGGTTATTGCAGACGGCGGGGGTGAGGAAATGCTGCTCTGCTATCGATACAATGGGTCTGCCATGGAGCTGTGGCTATGCAGGTGGATGGGTCATTCTGATGTTTATCATGACAATTAATGTGCTGGTGGACTCTTTTCATTACAACTGTATTGAATCAGAGACAGAGTCAAGCCAAGCAACCAGCTGGGTTTTCCCATTGAAAAAAAAATAATATTGGAAATATGATTAAGAAATAATAAAAAAAGAATGGACCTGATGTTCAACATGCCTCTTCTTCCCTTTGTTTGCTCTCTCCATCCTTCTCCAGCTGAAATTCAGCTCTGCTCCGCTATTCCCAGCTGTGATGTGTGTACCAGCACGGGCCCTGGCCTGGAGCAGGACCCCGGGGTCCTCAGGGGAAGGTGTTCAGGCTCGTGCTCCTGGCCTTGATGCCTGCATCGGTCAGTTCTCTCTGCGCTTCAGTATGGAGCACAGGGATAACTGCTCCTGCCTCCTCGGAGATGTGGAGTGGCAGAGAGCTCAGCCTGTATCATAACCCCACCATCCAGGTTTAACAAACTTCAGTTTTTGGAAAATGTACACAATTCGTATTTTGGTGCCTTTTACCATGTCTGCAGTGAGTGGTTGACATAAAAGTGTGCCTTTGGGAAAGGGCCGTTTTGCTTTACCAAAGCACCAACACGCACTCTGACTCACATGTCACACTGTGGCAACGCTGGACAACATCCAGGGAGGAACTCACAGCTCCCAAATAGTACGAAGAGTCATGAAACAAAGACAAGACATGAATAAGGTCAAACTCGGTTCATCTTGTTCAACTACTATGAGATTTGCAGACCTCGCTGCAGGATCCCAAAGAAACCTGGAATCCAGCTCACCTTTTTTCCATGTTCACCATGGTCTGCCCATGAGTACCCGCAAAATCATACTTCTCTGCTCAGCTCTGCCTTCCCTGGCTGCTACATCTCCTAGAACCACACAGGAGGTGTGTTCCTGTGGGAGCACGGAGTTCCTGCCTGCACCATGGATGGAGGATGTGAATGGTTCCTGCAGAAGGTAAGGTCTATGCCTCGGAGCTATGCATAAATCCAAGTTTTCTGGGGATTACCAGGGGCTGACGTGCTGGGGAGACCTAAAGCCTGGGGTGGGAAACGGCTGGTGGTGGCTGTTTGGATGCTTCTCTGTGCTGGAGAGAAGCTGGGTCTGCTTCAGGCTGGCAATTCCTACGATTCCGGGGTCCAGGCTCCTCCTCAATCATCATNTGTCCAGGAGTTCCTTATTCATCCATGCAATCTTTACAATCTTTACAAGCTCTTTGGCATCACATGTGAGCGTGCGTGCAGAGCCCGAAGCGCAGGCTCCTTTTGTGTCCCGACACACACAGGTTTAGTAACACGTGCAGTAAGTGAGCGGACACCACACCACGTCCCGTGCTGCTGGAGGCCATGTGGGGCTCCAGAGAACGAGCCACATCTCTTCAAACTGAGAGCCGGTGACATGGGCATTGGTGTCCCCCCCCAGACGCTGTGAGATGGCACTGGTGGGTGGTTCAGAAATGCTCAGGCATGGCACAGTCGCTGCTGGTCGGATGTCCGGGACGCACAGCTTGGGCGAGGAGAAGAGCCTGATGTCAGCTGAGTTAGTCCAGGGACGAGCAAAAAACAGCCATGGGCCAATACCACTTAACTGCTTTCTGTGCTTGAAAAAAATCCCTCACGTGCCATAAATCTGGCAGCTCTCGGGGAGACGAAACAAAACTAAACACCCTCCTGCTTCGTTTGCGTTTAAACTCCAGCATGCTTCTCAAAGCAAACCGCTCTGTCCCCCGGGCGCTGGCGATGGGGGGAAACTGAGGCACGGCCAAGCGCCCCGCCGGCACCCCTGCCCTCCGGCACCGTCAGCTCGCACAGCCGCGAGAGCAGCGATACACACAGGAGCGCTGGGAAACGTTCCTATTGATCAGAAATGAATAATTATCACCCGCTCCCTGTTCCAGGGCCTCGCGGTGAGCGGAAGAGCGGAAGCACTAAGCGGGATTAATAACTACTTTTCATTACTTTTAATGCAAACTATTGATTTTAAAGTGTTGTAGGGTATGACAGTTTATTACAATAAGACAATAAAACAGACTATATGAAATAATTGAGAATAATCTCTTCCCTTTTCCTGCACGACGCGAGGACATTATGTTCTGTGCATGTGGAGACATTTATGGCAAACTCTATCCAGCAATGGCAGCTTAAGCACTCTATAAAACAGCACTTTGGAGCTGGAGTATTATAAATAATAGGCAATAAAACTGGTAAATGGGGCTTTAATTTGATTCCATTATGTCACTGAATGACAGGAAGGAGGGGGCAGAGCGGCAGCGGGGGGATGCGACGCCGAGCTGGGTTTGGGAGCCCGGGATGCGCGGCGGCGGAGCGGAGCACAGCGGTGCCAGCGGGTCAGGTGGTGCCAAACCCCGGCTCAGGCGTGGGCTCGATCCTGGCAGGAGACAGCCAGGGTGTCCCTGCAGAGCTCCTGGCTGCCGCCAGTGCAGGAGATGGCAGTAGGGACACTGCTGTCACAGGGCTTGAGGCTCCCGGAGGATGGTTGTGTCCCCATTGTGCCAGGTGCCATCCCAAAACCTCCACGCTGCTGCCTCATCTCTGGCTGCTGGTGCCCTCTTTTTCCGTGCTTCCTGCCCCAAACTGGCCGGTGTCCCCCCGCCAGCGCTGCCCTTCCCAGCCCCGTTCTCGCAGGGCAACACACACGGCAGGAGGCAGCGAGTGACAACCCTTGAGGAGACATCTCCACGCCTTTTAGTACTCGCAGCAGAAACTCTCCTGATTACGAGCCGTTGCCTGCCGAGGACCGGGGGCACACCTGATTATCACGGCTCAAATCGAACATACCCCAAAGAGCGCTCAGCCGAAACGACCGCCGTGAAGAGGTGGGCTTTATTCCTCAGCACGCTGGAGAATCAGCTCAGGGACTCCTCGCTGGGCGCTCTGTGCGAGGAGGACCTCTGCAAAGCCCCAGGAGGAACCGCTGTGCACCGACGCCGTTTCCCAGCCGGGATGCCCACGGCACAGAGGGGTGGAATTCGGGTTGGGCGGGTGGTGCAGGGGACCGTAACAGACCACCCGGCCCCTGGCGCTGGGCTGCCGGCGCCCGCCCAAGTGCTGAGAGAAAGCCATTACCAACCCATGGCTTTGCGGGGCCCAGCGATATGTGAAATGAGCTGGGAGTCTCAGCCTAGTGGTTTCCGTTGCAAAGCAGTTTCCGCTAATTGGGCCCCTCCTCGTCAAGGCTGCGGAGTGAATGTACCAAAAGAGACCAAGGGCCAAATGTGGAGAAGGGGCTGAGGAAGCCCTGGAGATGTTGAAGTGCCGTGATGCATGGTTTCCTCCAGCCCATCAGCCCATGTACGCAGCTCTTGTGCTGTCTGTACACCCTCTGCCCATCCTCACCTCTTACGCTGCCTAAAAGCGGCTCCCGAGCCCCAGAAAAGGGGATCAAAGGCTCTGGTACAGGGAACCACCTGGGCAGGGGCTGATCTTGATGCATGGATGGGTCTTTTCCCCTCCCTTGGGTCCTGGTCCTGAGGACCCCAGAAGGGTCAGAAAGGCTGGCCCTGGGAGAGGGGAGGTGAAGGCAGTTCCCCGTATCCCTGTGGATTTCCCCTGTGCCTGGAGCGTGAAATGAGGCTGGTCAGGACCTGTGCGGACCTTCCATGGCCCAGTGGGATCATGCTAAATTGCTGTGCACCGGCCCAATTAATGTGAAATTGGAAATGATTGGAGAGGAGTGAATGGCCAGGACCTCAAAACCACCGGTGGGGTGGTCGCATCTGGCCCCAACTCACTGGTGCAGACTGGGAGCTGGGGTGCTGCCAGCTGCGGTTTGCATCCCTGAAGAACCTCTGCCGGGAAAGTCCTTCCCTGGAGATGTGCTGTAGGAGCTCCTCTGCTCTCCCCTCGGCCCCTCCAGCCCCCTGTCTCCACCAGACGGATGTCTCCCAGACGTTCCCCCCCCTCATTATTGCTGTGAAGATTTTTGCAAAGCAGCGAAGAAGCGAAACAGTGGCACTTCTTCACTTCATTTTCAGTTCCAAAAACCCAGCTCTTCCCAGATTTTTCTGTAGAGAATCTTGGTGTCCCTGGGGTTGTTCTAGCCTCTTGCCCAAGCATATAACCAGGCAGGACTGGTTCTTACAGAGGGGATTACACACACAATAGAGCAGAAGAGCCCCATAGGAGCTATGGCAATCTATTAGGATCTGCACTCTAAGACCCAAAACACACAGCACAGGGAGGAACACCGGACTGATGCTGCGTGTGCTATGCGGGCGAGAAGGATGGTGTGGGCTCTGGATTGTAATGGGCTTTTCTTTTGGTCCCTGCGTTCGTGTTGCATCAGGATGCGCGTGTCCCGCTCCCACGGCCGGGAACGCTGAGGGTTTTGCAGCCCCGAGCACTGAGGGGTGAGAGGCAATGCCCACAGCTCGATGCCCGAGACCTTGCCACGGCAGCTTGGCATGGAGGTGGGTGCTGAGGAGACAGACTGTGAAGTGGGCAGGGAGCAAAAGTACCGGGAGAGAAAGAATTGCTGGCTGGGCCCCGTTGTGGGAAAGACCTTGGAGGGAGCAAGGGGAGGTTGGAGGTGGGAGAGAGACCTGCCGAAAGAGGGGAGAGACTCTGCAGCCGGCCCCATGTGCGGAGCCTGATGCGCTCCAGGGAACCGACATCGAGGAGCAGCTACAGGGAAGGGGAGAAGATGGGGGCAGGCAGGAGAAGGGGCAGAGGGGAGCAAACTGGCTTTTGGGCAGAGGTGGGAGGGATGGAGCGGGGTAGGTCCATGGTGGTCTATGAGTGGGGGGTGACTGTTGCCTCCACAGCCCCCCTGGGAACCCTCCAGGGTGGCTGCCCCAGGCTGTGGTGAGGATGGGCAGCTGGACCAGTTCCTGCTGGGTGTGAGGTTGGCTGGCAGCATTGCCACAGCAACTGGCAGCATCCTGGGAGGAGGAGGAAGAGAAGGAAGAGGAGGCCAGTGTGCCCCACCATAGGGTTTGAGCTGGAGGAATTTTTGCACCAGGAGAGAAAAGAACAGGGTAAATGCGCGGGGAGGATGGGGACCCTGGGTGCGCAGTGCCCACAGTCGCCTGGACGCGGAGGAGGCCAGCTCCAGAACAACCACCCCATTTTAATTTTCATTAGATTCAAACATCTCAATATTACTAGCAGCAATGTATTCTCCTGCTCCATGGGGGTGCCCATGAAAAATAACCATTTGGAGGCATTCGAGCATTGTGAGAGCTAGACACCCGGCACACATCTCTTTCTCCGGGTTATTTCATGTCACTTCTTTTCTTCAGGTACCCAAGGAAGGGTTGCAGCAGGGCTACAGCCTTCTTCACATTGTTTTGTGTCTCTAGTAAACCTACCAACTAAAGGAAATAAAGGGTGATACACTCCGAACACACAAACTGCTGCACACACGCGAGCGCAGACACATGCGCACACAGTCGCAACTTCTCGTCTCATCGCATGGGGAAATTGGTTTAATCTCTTAACGGAAAACCTGTATTTTGGTCCAGCAATGGCTTTCCGCACCTTTTTCCTAGCGCAGCCCTGACGCTACACCTGGAGGAAATAAGCAGCCATCTGTAATCACATGGCTAATGAGGGGTACTGATTAATGAGGCAGGGCCAGGCACACCCCGTGTGGGGCAGGAGGGGGCTGAGCCGGACAAGACAAGAGGAGTTAAGGCAAAATGAACCAGTGGAAGGTGAGGCAAAGAGAGGACTTTGCCAGGAGGCTCAGCCAGGCTCTCCAGCTGAGAAATCAGGCTGTGAAAGCAGCGAGAAGCAGGTGTGAATGGTTTTCTTGCCTGCCTCAGGATGGGGTTGGGGCTGGAAAGCTGGGGTGGTGCGGAGGAAGGGATATTTCTGCATTTAATGTCTCTCCCTGCCTGCTGGCTCCAGGCCACCCGGGCTGAATGCTCACAGTTTGTGCTGAAGTGTTGGAGAACTGAAAGGGCCTGAGGCTGTGCTGGCTGGTCCCCGGCATCTTGCATTTCAAATGCTCTCAGAATGATGGATTTGATGCTTCCCCTTTTATTTATTACATTTAAAGCAGTTTTGCCGGGGGGGTAGCTCAAGAGAACAGGCAACTTCTTTTCCCGAGCATCCCAGGAGCTGGGCCGCTGCGCAGCTGTACGCCAGGCAGAAGACGGGGCGCCAGCGGCAGCCAGATGTGCGGCGTTCCGCTCTCACGGCGGGGGCGGAGGGGCCAGGGGAAGGCCGGGGTGCCATGGGGCAGAAAGGTCTGCCTGCCTCTCACCTGGCTAAGGAGCAGGAGGTGGCAGCGAGTGAGCCGGGGAGTCGTTTGCTGTGCTTTCCTCCCGACCGCCGGGCAGTTATTATCAACGCGACGCAGCTGTAAATGTTCTCTCAGCGGCGGGGACCTGGGAGCTGAGAGTGCAGCTCGGCTGAGTGTGTTATTGGATTATCAACTGATTAGAGCTGTTAAGAGTCCACTCTTGAATAATCAACATGGTGCTTTTTGGCTGCTGTGCATCAGTGGGAGGGGGAAGGAGGCAGAGCAGCTCGCCTGGCTGCTGTTGATTCACGAGTGAGCCCGGGGTGTTGGAGCGTGTCCAGAGAAGGGCAACGGAGCTGGTGAGGGGTCTGGAGGACAAGTCTTATGAGGAACAGCTGAGGGAACTGGGGGCGTTCAGCCTGGAGAAGAGGAGGCTGAGGGAAGACCTTATCATTCTCTACAATTACCTGAAAGGAGGGTGTAGAGAGGTGGGGGTGACCTCTTCTCCCCAATGACAAGTGATAGGATGAGAGGAAATGGGTTCAAACTATGCCAGGCGAGGTTTAGATTGGATATTAGGAAAAACTTTTTCACTGAAAGTGTTATCAAACATTGGAACAGGCTGCCCAGGGAGGGGGTGGATTTGCCATCCTTGAAGGTGTTTAAAAAAAAGGTGGACGTGGTACCTGGGGACATGGTTTAGAAGTGGTTTTGTCAGGTTAGGGTAATGATTGGACTTGATGATCTTAAAGGTCCCTTCCAACCTCAATGATTCTATGATTCTATGATCAGCAAGCCCTGCTCAGTGGGGAGTTGTGGTACCTGCCTTCCCCACGTCCAGGCTTTGCAAGCTCTGCGCTAATGGGATGTGGAGCTGCAGGGGTTCCTCTTCTTTCCCTGGCACAGGTTTCAGGCCATAGGGTTTTCTGCCAGAAGGATTGGCATCTGGAGCATCTTGACCATGCAGCCTGGTGGTGGGCTGATACGTGTGGTGGGCTTGACCCACCGTGATCCAGGGCAAGTGTGTAGTGCACTGGAGACTATGGAGGTCTTGGAGAAGGGAGGTTCAGGTCTTGTAGGTGGAGGTGGATGAGCCAAATCCCTCTATTGGGCTGATATAATGAGCAGAGATAGTGTGGGGATGTGGGTGTCCACTGCTTGCAAAAGGGACTCGCTAGGCAGGGTAAAGGGCAGGGGGAATTTTCCAGTGATGCCAGTGAGATCAAAAGCTTAGCCGGAGTTTGCAGTGATGCACTGTAGTGGATTCCTCTTGAGACAAGGCAAAACAGAGGTCCAAGGATGGAGCTGAGTTAGCAAAGATTAGGCTGGGAGCATTTTAAACGAAGACGACAGTGTTCTCTTTCCTCTGCCTCTCCTTTGTACTGACACACAGCAGCATTTGAGCGATAGACAGACTAATAGCAGTGTGCCTGCTGGTCCTTCTTTTTCTCTTTCTTTTCACCTTATTTCAATTTTTCAAGGTTGGTTTGGCCTGTTGCTGAGACACAATTTCCCCTGGAGAAGCTTCCTACAGCCACCTTGCAGTAGGAGTCACCTCGCTCTCCTTTGATGTGTATTTCTGCTCCATGGAGCTGAGTCCTTCTGGTGGTCTCTGGCCTGGAGAGCGTGATTCACTGGCAACTTCATGAACCACATTTTCCCCTTCAGTCACAGGAATCCTGTCCCCACTAAAATCAATGGCATGGCATCTGCGTGAGCAAGGGAAGAATTTGATATTACAAGGAATAACAAATCACAGGCATCTCAGCTGTGCCCTGATAGTCAGGGGGACTGAGTGATAAGGACGGAGGAGATGCCTTGCTCACTCGCTCTCTCCCTGTGCCTGCCTCTGAGGAGATCAGTATTCTCCTTTCAGAGACCTGTAGGGGTCACAGTTGGGTTGTACAACAGGCTGTGATCCTGTCCTTGGGAAAAGCAATCAGAGCACCACACTGTCCCTTTCCTGCTAAGCTGCGGGTCAGAAAGCCAGCAGGAGGCCAAGTGCCCACTGCCCCAAGTGCCGTTGCTGCCCCAAACCACACTTGGGTGGGCTCCAAGCCCTCCTCTGTTCTCTCTGCCACTAAGCTCTAGGAGATGGTTCCCCTGGGATCTATTTCTTGACTTAACAGAACAGTGAAACCAAACAAGTTCCAGGCTCGAAAGAGCTGATCTCAGGTTCATGCACAAAAGGGTGTGAAGAACAAAGATTTTACCAAGAGGGTGGGATAAGGGAGAAGGAAGAGGAGAAGCCATGCATTAGATATTGTGATTTATACATGCACAGTGCAATCAAGGGAAGGGAGAGTGTCCTAATTAATAACGCAACCTGTCAAAGAAGTCTCAGGCTGAAGACTTCTGTGTCCGGGTTTCTTGTTCGTGTAAATGATGGTGGTCCATCAAGGTTGGTGCAAAGGGACTTTGCTTCCTATTTGTCTAACCTGATCTTAATCAAAACTGGGTCATACAGACCTTGAGAAGAAAAATCCAGATGGCAGAACTGGAGGAACTTCAAGATATCGGATTTGGGTCTTGGTAGAACTCCAATGACATGAGATGGATGGGGCAGCTCTTGAAACGCTGACCTAGTTTCCTCTGGGATCAGTACTCATCTCTAAGTTACTTATGGGGCTGTGCTTGTCCATCTTAGCTTCCATGTTCAGTGGAGCCTCCTAGTAATAGATATGTCACAGGAGACACACAGGACCAAATAGGCAGCAGTGTGCTAGAAAGATGACCTGTGCCTGGGCAAATTCATCCTTCCCATGTGAAAGCAGTTCTCTCAGGAGGGATTTTCTGCCACTGTTGCTCCAACAGCCTGATCCTTCTACTGGACGACTGAAAGTCTCCGTCAGATGAGCCTGATCCAATGTCCAACATGAGAAGCAGCAGAAAAAACATCACCCATCTTCATCCTCCAAGGTCCCCTTGTAGATGCTCACCCACAGGAACATCTGGTCACTGTCAAAGTCCCCTCCCCACGTCTGCACTGTGCAGGACCCAGGGAGGCAAAGCAGGATCTGGCCATGATGCTCAGGAAGATGGACCTGATCCATTATATGATAATTAAATTGCCTGTAATTATGTCCTTGACAGCAAAATGCAGGCAGTAAATGATCCTAACATTCTGTGCTCTCCCCCTCTTCCCAGGACCCCCCCAAGCTGCCCCTCCCCTCTAAATGCTGAATTATTTTACAGTTGATAGTTCCTTAGATTTGCCGACCTTTAAAAGCTGAACACTACATGCCTGTTGAATTTTAATCAATTTATTTTTTTCAACTGGAAATGTCAGACTTCTGTACGGAATTACTTGGTGCCGGCTGATGTGACAAAGACTCAAAGTTCAGCATCTGAAGCCGCGGAGGAGCAGAGAGTTGCGTGCATTAGCACAGATAATTTGCAGGATGTGAAAACGAGAGCAGGAGTGAGGGAGCATATATTTTTCATTAGCTTTGGTTTAGAGGGTTCGGGGACCTGCATTTATTTCATCCCGTGAACTCTGGCCTCATTAAATCCAGACCGTGGCTGATAATGACTGGAAGTAAGAAGCTGCAGAGGCCACTAAAGGGCAGGAGGTAAAGTGAGTTCTTCGTTGGAGCATGGAGTGAACCTCGGTGTACGTGGGACAGTGGGAGAGCGGCAATCTCTGCTGTGCCCGCTCCGTGGTACCGAGCACGGCAGAGGAGGTGTGAGCCGCCCAAACCATTTGCCAGCCTCCACTGGTCCAGTTTATTTGTGCACCTTCTATCCCCCACTTCACTCTGGTCCTGAGGGCCCTGGGCTGTACGCTGAGGAGCCCAGCAAGGGTTTCAGCTGCAGTGCTAGCCTTTCTCCACCCAAGCAAGGAGATTATTAACCTTCTTGCTAGCATTGAGCTTGGCTGGTGTTACCTGGAAGGACTTAAAAATTCCCTGACTGGAGGAAAGCCCATCTGCGAAGAAGGGAAGAGGCTTACTTGTGATCACAGTCCTGCAGACCAAGTCCTGCTGCTGGGAAAGCCTGGTTGTCTGTACTGAGATTTTCTGTCTTTCACTGTAACTTTGGCATCACTTTTGTGAGCAGTAACTAGAGCCAGGGCAATGCTGGGGGCTGCTCTGCCTCCTTTCTGAGCAGGGAACGTCTCTACCATCAGTGACTAGGACACTCCACATCGGTCCTGTCCTGTATCACCTAATTCCCTACTAGCAGTCATTTCAGGCATAAGTTATCGCCTTCTGGTTTTCTTCTGTCAGCAGCCTCTGGTGTTTCCCTGCAGTGCTGTAGTCTGTTCCAATCCTGGGCCATGACAGCCCTACAAACATGTTTCTGTCCTATTAAAATTTAATTCCTTCTTTGGAATAGAGACTTCTCATCACACACAACCGGATGGATAAATGTTTGCTAAGGTGACAAGGATTGAGTATATTTAATCTTCCTTCCTTCTCTTTAAAAAACTATGCCCGTTGTTGCCTCTTGGCACAGGTACATTAAAATCAATAATGAACCTTACAAGCGGATCTGCGATAAAATATGGTCTATCCTTCTCCATTGAACTGTAATAAGCAGCTTTTTCAAAACCATGCACGTACCTATGTGCAGCAAAAAATAATGTGGTGACTGTGTTGGTTCAAGGAAAGTTCCAGGAGACTTAGTAGGTTGAGGTGCACCTCAAACCCAAGTATTCTTCCAGTGGCACAGACTACACTTGGTTAGAGGTGTAATTGATCTTAGACCCTCTCTGAAGCTTTGCAGTCTGCTCTCTGAGGCAGGGGGCAAGGGACCTTCAGTCTGACACAGCACCACAGATCCTTTATTATGGTCTTATTTCCCTGAAATGGATTTTAACTGGAAAGCGCTCATGGGTTGACATCAGTTCTTTCTGGGGGAATGAACCAGGTTACATGAATTCCTAACCGGGACAAGTCTAACGGGCAGAGAGATGCAGACCAGAGTCACGGTGGTGAGGTACACAGGACTGTCACCCAAAGAGTGACCGAGCTGTGAATTACAGCAGCCTTGCTCTGAACCCGGCTGAGGCAAAGGCTTGAATCTGCATTTGCCGTGTCTTAGGTGACTGTGCTGATCACCAGTGTATCGACTCATCTGAGGGAACCTGTTCATTGTGCTCCCCCTCCCAGTTCAGCCCATAAAACTTTGAGATCTCATTTTTACCCTGAGGAGGATGAAAGATGTCTTTGAATTTTGAATTTTGCGAGAAAGGGAATGATCCCTGCTGCGCAGCTTTTTTATTTAGCTTAGAGGTCCTGCTTCTCAAATCCTCCCATATGAAAAGCCCTCAGAGAAGATAGTGAGCCTATGGAAAGCAGCCCAGCCCAGGCTTACTAACTATTCATCAGTATTCCCTTTAAAGAAGGCAAATGTTATTATCCTCTTTGCCAAAAGGGAGTGTGAACACATCTGCTCCTCCACCCACCCTCTTGGCACCCCCTCCCAGTGCAAACTCCCACAACTCACCCTCTGTCACAGCTCGGCAGCCCATTACAAATGGCTGTGTTTAAGCAAGGTCTTGCTCTTCATTTACAGCCCTCTCAGTCACTCCGATGGGTTCCTTCCCTGGCCTTTCACAGCCTCCGTTTGCTTCAGGTTAAGAAAATGTCAAGCTCATTTGGAAGTTCCTTGCCCCTCCTTGCTTTGCCGCAGCCATTAGTGGTCCTCTCCCTGCTGCAGGAGGCTGACATTTACATCGCAAGCTAGGGAGGAGATAATAGCGGTTAAGTTGGACTTTGCTAATCACTGGCTATGTCCACCTTCAGAAATGAGCTCAGGTGGCCAGAGCTTATTTTCCTCATTTCCTCTTTCTCACATTCTCATATCTCCATCTACCCCTGCCTGGTCCTCCACCCTCCCACCCCATCACCACTTATTTATTGACTGTGGCGGTAAGGTGTCATTTGATGAAATACAGGTTTTTATACATATATGTATAAATCACTAATTTTGGAGACAAGATCATACTTGTCTGAATTTACTCCTCCTTCATCCACCATCATCCCTCCCAACTCTCCCCACCCCTTTTGAACCCAGTGGGGAAGACCCAGAGCCAGCGATGAGGAGGGTCTGAATGTCTGTCAGCCCTGCTTGTGTTGGAGATCCTGGGACACATTGGCCTTCGGGGTGGGGTAAATTCAGTGAAGAAAGCAGGTTCTGCCCATTGCAGTTTTCTAGTCCAAACACAGCACCAAGCCATAAAAAGGAGCTGGCGTTTCCCGTTACTGGTGACTCTTGTGCATATGGGGCTGTTTGACATGGGGATAGATTAGGTGGCATCTGGAAGTCCTGCTCACCCCTAATTTTCTATGATTCTGCAAGGCTGACATTTAAGGATTAGATCAAGACTGGAAACAGTGGCTTCTGTGGGGCTCTACTAATCACAAGCTTCGTTCAGATTTGAAAATGAATTTTGACCAGGGCTATTGATTTCCCTCCTTGCTTTGCTTTTTCGATGCGTATGCATATGTGTGTGTTTGCAATTTTAACCTGAAAGACTGGAAGGCACCACTCCCTCCTCTTCCTGACTCCGGTGCACCTCCCCTTTGAAGCCCCGATAAGGGACTTCATTAAAAAAAAGCAAACTGCAGCAGTCAGGAAGTGCAAGGGGAGGAGAAGTGAGAAGAACTGATGAGGACAGCAAGTGTTTGAAAGCTGAAGAAGAGGAGGAGCTGCGGCAGATGTTGCCAGCTGTTGCTCTGTGCGTGGGTGTCACATCAGCCCACCCCTACCCAGCAGAACAAGCCCACAAATTAAGTCATTGTGCTGTGGCCCTGCTGCTGTCCTTTTCTATTTTAGTTGACACCTCTCCCCAGGCCTCTTTCTGTCCCGTTCTCATAGTCTTCACCCGCCAGTGTCGGTTCCGGCTGCTCCGTTCTGTGCTCTGCCCCTTGCTGCTGCGTGCGATGGCCGTCAGCCAGCTGTTAACAACTGGGAAAGGGGAGCTGGGGAAAGCCATCTTTATTCATATGATCGAAGCCCTCTGAAAACATGAAATCAATCCAGTCTGTGTGTTTTGTATACAAAAAAAAACCCACCCCAACCCAACAAACCCTGCTTGTTTTGAAGCCTCTCTCTTTTCTCTCTTTGAAATTTGCTTGTTTTCCTGGAATGACACTTTGCTCTATCATCAGAAAGGGAGTGCTGACATATATTCTTCTTCTTGTCTTCTACCAGCCTCCAGAAGGTTTTCTCTGAGGTGTCAAGATTTTGTGAAGCTCCCCCATGCAGAAGCAGTTTGTCCTGTCCCCCCCAGCCTTCCCTATCACGCCAAAAATCACATTAATCCCTCCAATGCCTTCCTTCCCCTTCTTCTCTGAATTGACCAAAGAATATTAGTACGGGTTTAAAAAGGAAGTATTTGTATAGCCAGAAATGAAAGGCCAGTTGTCCACCTAACCTTAAATCTACCCCATATGTAAACTCGTTATGCCATCTTTATTCTTGTCACCACCTTGTATTTTCCCCACAGGACCTCTGCCTTATTCTGTATCTGACACTGGTGCTTTTTGAGAGTGCACTGGTGAAATGTAACGTAGGAGACTGTTGTCTGTAGCACAGTCGCTTCGTTTTGTGCAGATGGTGATCTTTTCTCATTTTATCTGTGCAGGTTCCTCTGTGACCCCTCTGCCCCAGTCTTTATTTCCATTCTTTCTCCCAAAAGTCAGAAGAAGAAGGTGAAATCCCTTCAGCCCTCGTAGCTAGAAAGGTGCAACCCTCCGACCGCAAGCTCTCCAGCAGCCTTTCCACCGCATGCAAATTTTTATAGCGTATCAATAAAAGGATCTTGAGGCCAAATGGAAATCGAGCAGCAGCCTGAATTGCTTGAGGGGAAAGAAACCCATTCAAAGAAGGGTTTGTGGGTTTTTTTTATTAGTATTATTTTAAACATTCAAATGAATGACCCAATCAATCTCAGGCCCCTTTGTCCTGTGAGCCCTTCCCTGGCATCCCCGTGTGCTCCAGCTGCGGGACCTGCAGCTCAGCCCTGCACAAAGCAGAGCGCTGCCATAAGGGCGCTCACCCCACGGTCCCTCCAGCCCCTCGGGGGTTGTCATGCCCCTGCTCTGTTGTCCCTCCCTGGCCACCACGTTCAAAGCGTTTCAGCACCCGATGCAAGAGGAGCATCTCCCTGAAAACCCCTCTGTGCTGGGTGCAAGGGAAAGTGCTGCGAAAATTTGGTTTCCTTCTCGTGAGAGCCGAGCAGAGGGTGAATCCTTATCACACTCATCAGGCTGTAAAAAAAAAAACCACATTTATGGGGAGGGGCAGAAACAAGTGGGTCACCAGAGAGGTTTCTCCTCGGCCCATGCAGAACAGAGTAAGCCCATGTAGTATCTGAGCGCTGCCGTGTCTAATATTGGCTTTGCATAATGTGATTAATTGATGGATTTTCAGAGCGTGTGACTAGCACTGGACTGGACTTCAGTGCATTTCCACGCTGAAGACTCTGACTAGAGACCCTCAGCTTCATTTTAGTGATCGATACTCTTGACTAGAGCAAGGCTAAGCCAGCTGCACACCTCTTTCAAAGCCACCTGTGCCATGCCTCAGCTTTATTCTCCTTCCTCGTTCCTTGACCGTCGACCTCTCCAGCAGCAATCAGCCCCTCTGGCCCTGTCATTATCCGTGCTGTAATGATGAAATAATAGCTTGCTGCTTCGAGCTTGCCATCAGGATTGTCCTGAGTGCAGATGGCCTGGTATGCTATCCAAGCGAGGGAACGTGCCAGGGGATGTATCCAGTGACTGCAAGAGCATCCGCAGTTTCGGAGGCCCAGCTCAGATGTCCTTCCTCAATGGCATTTCTGCAGAGCCTGCGGGGGCAGGGCTGCAGGCAGGCTGGGTTTCAGACGCCGCCTGTATCTGTAAGAGCACAGGTCCGTTCGCTTCCTCACTACTGCACAAAAAAGTCACCCTGAGTGTGTTTATTGAGTTTTTTTGATGAGGTGCGAGATCCTCATCAGGAGACAGTCTTTCTTTGGACTCATGCACTGCCCTTGGAAAAACTACTTTTTCTCTCTGTGCATCTGTTTACCTCTCTTATCATTTTTTTTCGTTGTCTTATCAGTGCTGACTGCAAACTTGGTAAGACTGAGGTTGTCTCCTAGAAATATTTGCACAACACTTGGCATGAAGAGACACCCAGGTCCTACATTAGCAGTGTGAGTGTCTGAATTGATGAGGAACTGGGCATTGCAGGGCATCACACACTGCTCTCTGTTCTGGATGGGAGCTTTCTACAGAGCTCAGCACCTGGGAGGACCTCCTTTCACCAGTTTCCAGGCTCCTAAGAGCGAGCACCCCCTGCGAAATCCAGACTAAAACTTCCCTGCCCATCCGCCTCTTGTTTGTTTGTTATTTTAATCTTCCTCCCTGGTCCACAGTGTGAAGAGAAAGGGCTGATTGACAGCTTAACTGTTTCAAATCAATAGAAAGAGCACTTGGAGATTAAAGCAATTTAAACAAGGTGTTTATGTAGTTTGGAGCTAAAACTGCACTTGAAGGAAAGAGGCAAAGGAGCTGAAGGAAGTGGGTCAGCCACGAGACACAGGGAAACTGCCTGAGCAGAGGTAAGATTACAACAATAGGCTGGGATGGCTTTTTCATCAAAAAGAGATCACTGCTTTCCATAAAGGAGGCCTAATCTCGAAATTGCTTTAGCCTCCAACTGATTGTTCCATCGATTTAAGCACGCTGGCCCGGCCCCTCTTTCTGGGCTCCCTAATCTCTGGCACATCTCCCTCTCTTTCCCTCTCCGATCCAGTGCTGTTGTAACCAGGCTGTAGACACATCCCCTCCCAGAGAAGCACTGTCTTCACCTAAAAATATTCTTCTGACTACATTTGGGTTGCTGGGCTGGAGGACAGAGGCAAAGCCCCAGCAGCGCTGTGACTCCTGCCTTTAGCTGATGAAGTACCTCGGGGGCAACTCTGAAGCCATCTCAAAGATCCCATTACATTTTTAATCAATGCAGAGGCCCTGTCCCCTTGCTAAATTACTTGATCTCCTCCCTTTCCCAGGCTTTTAGGTAATTGCTGTAGATGAGCACTACTGCATATCAAGGGTAGCTGAGCCAGGGCTATCGATCAATCCAAATGTGCTGTTGGCATGGTTTAGAAGAGCTTTACTAACTTACCCCAGGGGCAGATCAGGTTTTTTTTTAAGCAAATCAAGCAAGTTTTGTGTTCTCCCTGTTTTGCATAGCCCTAATGAGGTGGTAATTCAACCCTTCCTTCCCTAGACACGCGCTGTATGACAGCAATAATTTGTCCTGGCACATGCCAATCTTTCTCCAGTGACCATAGAAAAAGCCCAGACAATTGGTTTACACTAAGTGGTTGATTTCTGGCCGGCTGAAGTTAGGAGGGAGGGATCCCACTGAGCATCCCATAAAGGAGCATGAGCGTGCCAAGCAGATGGGTCAGTTCTCCCTGGTTAGATCTGTGGATCTAACTCTGCGCGGAGGCAGTCCTGCAGAAGTTGCACAGACAACCTGCTCCAAAGGGCTGGAATTGGAGAGGGAGCAGCTGCGTGGGGAAGCTCAGCGTAAAGGAAAATGTGGTTTGTCTGTAATTACCGTATTAAAATCTTCTATAAATCTGCAGGTGTAGATCAGCAAAACCCCCCTGGATTCCAGTCCGGACACAAAAGTTGACAGCCTGTGGGACCACCGCAGAAGGTAGGAAGCGCTCAGGCCAGCTTTACAGCACCCAGACTGCCCAGAGGCATTCCCGATTTCTGTCAGCCTCAGGGAGGCAATGTCAGGTCCCAATTCTTTAGCGAGGACTTGAGAGCAGAGTGGGTGGTAAATTACTGTTTACTTTCCGTGTCACCAGAAACATGCCGCGGGATTCTGCCTCTCTGGCTGCACAAGAAGAGCATCGAGTAGAAACACCTGCTCCTTCGGTGGGGGAACCGAGCGTGTCCCGAAGGCCATCCGCGGCATTGATGTACCCTGTTTCTAAGTGTTTATTATTTTCTTGGTGATAAGTGTCCAGCTGACATAGTAATTCAGATGGCACCACAAGAGCTGTCACAGCTCCGTGCAATTAGAGTGTGCCTTACAAAGGCACGCTCCATCTTCCCGGGCGATGCGGTGCTTGCAGCGATGCCGAGTGGTGTTTGGTTCATCAGCTCAGTGTCAATCCTTTCAGCGCTCCTGCCCTATGCACGAGGCAGTGCCTGCTCCAACGGACAGCCAGGAAAGCTCCTGGGCTTCCTAGGAGCGTCTGTGGGTCCACTGGGACATGACCCTGGTAACTGGGTGTGGAAGCAAGAGTTCGGATTCGTCCTACCGCTGATACAAAGAGATTAGCTTTACTGCTTTGTGAGTCCAGTCGGTGATCTCCAGGGCAGGGAGCATCATAATTACTTGCCATAGCATCGTTTTGAATATGTTTTACTGAAAGTCCCGCCTGGTGTTTGACCCATGTCTTTTGAAACGGACAGCTTGCTCTGCGGGGAGGGGATGGCGGCCTGCGTGTGAAGGGGCAGGACTTTTGGAGATGGGTAATTATAAGGAGCTTTGTTTAACAGGGAGGCTAGAGGTCTGAGCGGGGTGTTGGATGCCATGTAGAGTCCAGAGACACCCAGGCACGGGCAGGGATTCACAAGCTGTGAAACACAGCCGTAGCATGGCCTGTCACTGGTGGATGGTTTCCAGCTGAAGCAGTGCCAACTTGGGCTCCTGCCACGCAGGGTCTCGTCTCACAGCTCCTCTGCGCGGCGCAGATGGGGTTTAGCTGGGGACGCCGGGGTGCACACACGTACAGCTCCTGGATTTACAACACCGGATCAGTCTGACAAAGAGCCCCCGTGACTGCGGATCCGCTCCTCCGCAGCGGCAGGCACTGGGAGCTGGGAGGAAACGCTATCCGAATCCACCCAGGAGAGCCAGAGACACGCTCCCGAAAAGCTGGCTGTGCCCCAAACGCCCTGCTTTTAATTTTCTGGCAGGTGTCGGCCAGGCAGGTTGCTCAGGGGAACTTCGCAGGGAGACAGTGAAAATTCAGGATTAATTCAGTATCAGCAAAAAGCTTCTGCAAAACCACCGCCCTCCGGTGGGCTACTCCCCCTGTAAGGGGCTGGGCAGCGTGCTGTAAATGGGGAGAGAAAAGCCTCACGTTTGCAGCTTTTACCCCCGCCTTCCCCCGGACGCGTGCGTTGTAAATCCTGGGTCGGTGCCATTCCTCCCTGCCCACCCCAGAGCTCGTGCACATACATTACCCGCCAGCTGACAGATTCCGCAGCGACGGATTAGCTGAGCTGGAGAAGGGCCATTTGGCCCCCGGGGTGCTGGCGAGGCTGGCGGAAGCGTCCCACGGCCGGTGGCAGGAGCGCACGGAGCAGAGAGGTGCGTGTTCCTCTCGTCGTCTCCGAGGAGCCAGGAAGCCCAGGGAAGCACGAAGGGAAGTCTGAGCCGTGGGGCTGGATGAACCACGTTTTACTTCAGGTCCTGAGCTGGCTGCTCCTGCCAGAGGTCTTTTTGGTGGCTTGGAGGCTAAATCTCTCACCTAAGCCTGGGAAATGCTCTCCAGCACGTTGCCACTACTTAGCATCCACCTGCGTTTCTCTGTGAAGATGCAGTGGGGCGGCACAGCAAGTGCTCAGGCGCACAGGGGAGGAAATACCGCACACTGCACTGCTGCAATGCTGTGAGCCCTTTTCCCCACGTCCGGCGCGCTGGCAAAGGCTTCCACGCGGAGACGGGAGATGCAAGTGTGACTGCACAGGTTGGGAGCAACGTTACGGAGAGGTGTGAGGGCAAAGCAAGGTCAGCGCTGACACCTCTTCGTGCAGTATCCATGGATGCATTTGCATTGCCAGCCACTAACCCGTGCCAGTCTGCACCAGCTGAGCACTGGGGCCATGAGTTGCGTGTGCTGATGGCATACAGAATGTTTGGCGTTTCACTGTGTTCTGCTTGCAAAAAAGAAAAAGGATTGTGTTGGAGCTATAGGAAGAACGTCTTCATCAAGCATGCTGGATAAATGCTGTGCCTTATTTATGAGGCTTTAATTCTCCACGAAATTAGAACCTGACTAAAACATGAATCTATTCCCCAGTTCCTCACACAACACAGAAAACAATGCCAATTTAAATCCAGATTAATTCAATTTTTGAAGGTGGAGGCAGGTGGAAAAGGCACTGAGTTCCCACGTGTGGCTAATTCTTAGGAACGTGAAAAACCAAACTGTCTCCATTTAGCTGCGAGGGAGGCAGGTGCAGCTTGGCACCTGAAGGTGAACCAAGATGAACCATGAACTAAGGAAATATGTCACCCAAGAAAGTGTCCCATTAGCTCACAGTGTGCTTGCCACATCCATGACACCTTTTTTGGACCCAGGATACCCTTCTATGATAGCCTTCCTCGCCTAAACGTGAGGAGTTATTTGTGTAGACAGCAGGGGCATGACATTGGGGATCAAATGCCATGGTTCTCCCTGGGAAAAAGGACACTGTGAAAGGAGCTCCCACCTCATCTGATCTCATGGATCTGTGAATATCTGAAGGGTGAAATAACTAGCATGGAGGCCTCTGGCTGCTCCTGATGCTGTTTGCTTCCATGGAAATACAGTTCGCTCCAGCTTGCTTTTAGGGAGCCCAGTAAGTAGTGCCTTACGTGGCACTGAGTCCCCATGGGGAAAGTGCCACGCTGAACACCCATCACCTTCCTCTCAAAACATGAGGCCCAGTCTTTGATGTCAACTACAAAAGAGCCTCTACAAGAAGAGGAACTAACAGTTGAAGGGCACCAAGTGCCATCAAACCTGCACTGCCTTTCTTCTTCTCCTCTCCTGGCCAGATCCATTGGAGGTGGAGGGGATCTGCTTGCGGTGCTGCTGCATTTCAGGGCGCAGGCGGAGTGTATTCCCTTAAACCAATAAGCAAGTGGGCTCTCAGATCCTGCGAGGAAACACAGCATTGTTCAGTAAACTCCATGAGACCATGTTCATTGATGTGCCTCACTGCACCGGTGAACACCTGCATACATTGTGGTGGCTGCCAGCAGGCAATTCCAAGGGTAATGGCAATAACCCAGTCTAATACAACTCCCCAGTAGTGTGAAAGGTGATGGGAGAAGATGGGGAAATTTCTTTCCTAAGGCTATTCTTTCTCTGCATTCTGAAGTTTGAGATTTCTATTCCCCCGTTCGCAGGTATAATGACATGCTCTTAATGGCTGTAAAATTACAGAGCCCTTTTTTAAGTCCAACTACAGCATATCACTCTCTGACCTCCTGCAGTAGTGAATTAAATGAACTGACTACACAGTACATCAGGTGTGGTAGGTTTTTTTTCTTTTAACCTGTATTAAATTTGCCTAACCATTAATCTAATGGAATAAGACCATAGTTTTCATATTATAAGATAAGGCAAGAAGAGCAATAAATTGCTTTTCACTATAACTCATATAATTCTAAAATACTCCTGCTATTAATATTCCTCCCCAGGCTAAATACCTTCTGAGAATTCTGGCCACATGGGGTAGTCGTAGACAAACCCCATTTAGGCCTTCAGTCACCTTTGTTTCCCTCCAGTTTTTCAATCTCAATTAAACATTGACATCTTCCCCAGTGTGAAATGACCCCGAACATACTGTGCTAGAGTCTAAGTATATCCAGGCTAAATTTGGCCACATCTTTTCTTCAGCAGCTCAGAGACATGGGCAGTGGCTCGTTACCTAACGCAGAAAATTCAAATCCTAGTTCCCAAAGATCAAATTTCTTTCTGTTCCCTGAAGCAGTAGCGTTGTACTGTGACTGTCTACTCAACATCCCCATACCTGGAGAAACATTGGAAAGCCCCTTTGCTATCGTAATTTTGATGACCTAATGTGATCCAATCAGTAAAGATTTACTTTGAGTTGAATATGTTGCAAGACCATCTTTACAAATCAAGAGCCCAGGTACTATCCTGGATGTTTCACCACTCTGGAGTATCAAAACCAGAACTCTCAACAGGTTTGGGGAAGCAAAAAATGACCCCATGCCGTTGTTGGTGAATATCACATTCAAAGACCATTCCTGACATAATATTAACCAAGTTCGATCTTTCCTTTTGTTCATCGTATCCTTCCTTGGGTGCTATAATCTTAGTTGATCCCAAGCCTCTCATATCCTGTCTCCTGATCTTTTACCTTCTGGCCGCTGCTCTGCATTGGGTCAGCAAACACCGGCCTTCAACACAATCAGATCTCAGAAAATCATTTTTGAAGCGGGAAAGTCCAGAACGGTTGCTACAATAACACTACCCTGCGATTATAGAGAATCTCGGAGCAATCTTAAGAGGTAGGAGAGAGTATCATTAGCTATGTTTCACAGATGGCAAGCACAGGGAAGGGAAATGATTTATTTGAAGTCATACCTCAAGGCAGAGATAGAGGCAGGAAAGGAACCCAGAAGTCCTGACTTCCACTTCCATTATAGAGTGAAAGTGGAAACCAACTGAGTGCTTACAAACCTCTCCCGGTACGGGGAACACCAAGGCTGCTCTAGCAGGCCTGGCTGCTGGCCAGCCAGAGAAAGAGAGCACATATGGGGTCCAGCTGAAATAAATGAAATCTTCTCATGGGAGTTTCTAACTTAATTGGCTGTTTTATGACCCAGTAAGCGAGCAAAAATCTCAGGCCGCATCCCTTTCCTGCAGCTGAGCAGGCTGTGAAGTCCAAACCAAATCCCATAAACACTGCTTGAGCCTCCAGGGACCTTCTTTCTGGTTTGTGCTTAGCAAAACCTGTCCCTTCTTGCATAAGATTATCTTTTTGTTGTGGTTTTTTTTTTTTTTTTGTATGAAAGCATTTCAGTGGCATTGGCAATGGAAACCACCAAGATGAGAGTTGTTGGAGCTGCAAGCCTTCTCTGGGGGTAAGTGCAACCATGCTTTCCCAACACTGCCCCTGCACACACCTTCCACCTCAGTACAGTCATCTGCAGCACCAAAAATTAGGCTCCTTGGAGACCTACGTACTAGGCAGGCTTTGAGAAGCTCTAGCAAGAAACTTGCTGTCCCCTAATAGCTGTGACCAAGAACACAACACACACCCATGGTTTGCTTCTCTTTCTCCATCTCTCCCATTCACTTTTCAGTATTGGCATCACTTTGACTTTGTTTATTGATTTCCTGGTTTTCTTTCAATACCCCTTTTTCTCCCTCTCTTTCTCCCTCTCCCCTCCTCTCCCGGGCTAAGGCATAACACCGCTTTGCCCAGGCAGTTTAGCAAGGGATGCTGTACAAACAGAACAAACTGGGATCAAGGAATTTGAGCTAGTTTTTGGTGGCATAATTCCAGCCTGGGGGGACCTGGATTGAATGGTGGGTCCATCACCGAGCAGAGCAGCAGCTCCAGTTCAGGGGGAGGCTGTGGGTACCAGAGTGGATGTCCGACATAGGTGATGGTAGAGCCAGGATAAGATCCAGAAAAGCAGCAGGCAGGATACAGAAGGTCTCCCTGGAGCCAGCTGCTCCCACAAATATGTGTCAGCCCTTGCTTAATGCGGACGGAGCCCAGTGGCCTATATTTGGTGGCAAAAGGGACAAGGAAGCTGGAGTCGTTTCAGAGGAAGCACAAGCCTTCATGACAGAGAGACGGGCAGAGAGGTAGGAGAATACACACGCAGCAGAGGGCTGTGTAGCACGGGAAGGAGCTACAATACCGACTAGAGGAAAGCAGATATCCAACACGCAAGACCCTTGGGGATCACTCTACGCTTCTAGCATAATGATCACTCAAACCCAGTGCTCCTGTCACTAGCCTGGAAGATAACCTCTTGCCATCCTTCCTTCTAGTATGTCTTAGCTAAAGGCAAGATGTAACCCTGGTAGTGGAGACACTTTGCACTCAGGCTACCCGGTGCTTGGCGAGGAGATGCTATGCTGCAGCTCCTCGTATAAAAATCCTCCTGAAGACAGACCTCCGACTGGCGATGAAGACATGCCCCTGTTCTTTTTTCCTTGCACCATTTTCAGGGCTGTGAGTAGCAAATCAAACCTTTTCTTAAGTGCGGAAATGCAACCTGCAGAGTTCGGTGATAGAAAGGGCAGAGCGGGGCCCTGCTCCCATGGTTTGTTTCTGGTTTGTTTCTCTGAAAATGCCTTGAGTGTTTTATACTTACACTGCTGTCGAAGGTGGCAGACGAGCCAGTGCTGTTATTCTGCTGCTGGAGAGAAATAGAAATAAAAATAATAACCGCATGCCTTCGCCATGACTTGGAGTCATGGGAGGGAGTGCAGAATAAAGGAGGACCTGGGACCTGGTCTGCTGCCACCCCATGTGAATTCAGAGGATTTTGTAACATTTTAAATATTGAATACAGCCTCAATTTGTCTGATACTTCCCCTGTCAAACACACAGATATCAGGAGACAAAGTCCTCCCTCTGCACAGGTTTGGGCTATATTTTGGAAAGGGGTAATCACTTGGTGTTCCTGATCTTTTCACGGTGCCTAATCCAAATGCTTTGGCACCTCTGGAAATAATACACTGAGAATTCGCTTCATCTGGCAACACAGATACCTACAGCAGTGAGCTGTTTCATCTTCTTTTGCAGACAGGGGAGAGAAACAGATACCTCTGGGGTGCAGTTCATCCTGTGCTGATGTCTAAAACAGGTGAAATGAATCATGTCCTTGACATGCCTCTTGTCTCCACGGGCTGGAAAGGCAGCCTAGCGCGATGGAGCCAGACAAACAGCACTACGGACATCCAGAATGAAGAGAGGAGACTCTCCGGGTGTTTCATGGGAGATACCCCAAAATTAAAGCAACCAGAACAGATTATTTGGGAACCTTTACCCAAATTTGTACAGATAGTCTGGGCCATTCCCCTTCTCTTTAGCTATTCAGCAACAGGGGACCAGGCTCCCAGCACATCACCTTTTCTGTGGAGAGTCAAATGGTGCCTCAAATGGTACCACTTTTGTCTTGGGCTCCAGGCCTCCTCCACCCCATCCTTACAGGGACCTTGACAGGGACACTTGGCTGCTCTTCCACTGGCCTCATGATGGAGCCAGAGCAGCGTGCGGACCTGGCGCCGTGTGCCAGGGGAGCCTACCTGCCAGGGAAGGGGCGTGAGCATCCATGCAGCTCACTGTAATTTCTCTAATGGCTTTCTTTGGCTTGATAGATATTGAAGGAAGCTTGTTGCCGGGGCAATTTCCATGGAGAGATAATAAGAGATCATTTTCAAGTGAGCGAAACTTTAATGGCACATTCTGGTAATGAGGCAGCAAGGAGAGTAATGACCGGAGGCCTCAGAGTGTGAGCACATCATGAGAGAGGGGGGAGCACTCTTAGTTCACTGCTCGAGGCAGACATTTGAGGCCTGATCTTTGTCCCCTCCAAGTCACCCTGGAGTTTTGCTGCTGACACAGGGAGAGGAAGATTAAGACCTAAGTGCTGGTAATGGGGCTGGGTGGCTCCACAGAGATGCCCCAGTGAATTCACTGGGGAAGCAGGGAGATCCTGGTAGGGCTCAAACACCAAATGCTCCAACCTTCTCCTTCAGCAGAAGTTTAGTTGGAAACAAAAACCGAAGGAGAGCTGGATACTCCTGTGCACAATCTGTGCTTTCCCTCTGAAACCAATAGGAAGCATTTTAGCCTGTGTGTGTTAAGAGACTGAGTTCCCAGGTGGGAGGGAATGGTGTATAACAAGGTGAACGTCCTGTCTGTTTTAAGCTCTGTGTCCTGTGATGGCCATCTTCAGAAATCCATAGGAAGCAGATCTGAAATTCAGGGAGGGTGGTAGTGCCAGAGGATTGGCAGGCAGAGATCAAGGTTCCATGGACAGGGAAAGCCAATGATAAAGAAAGACTAAGAAAAGCACTCATCCCCTTCAGCTTTTATATCCAAGGAGGAACTATGCCTATTCCTCTGGCCAATTGTGTGAGTGTAAATATGGAAGCCAGTAACAAGTATAAACATAAAAGCCACTTCTGAATTAGGAGAACAAACTGTGCCCATTCTAGACCAGCGCAAAGGCACAGGGTGCAAAAGACCATGGAGAACCTATGTGGGACTAAAGATACCTAAGGTCCAGGACTGTGTTTTCTAGTCGGTTCTGAATCTCAGATAAACCTAGGAAGATTTGCCCAGGAATTAAACTACAGAAGAGGCTGTGGATGTCATGCCTCCACCTGGAAGCATGAAGTACCTTCATGCCTTTCAGGTCCTTGAATTCATCTCAGCAGCTTGGTTTTGGCCTCGCTCTTGAGGAAGGCCCTCAATCAGCTGCTTCTTAAGGGCAGCTAAAGCCAGTTGTTGTTTACCTCCTCTCAAAAGAAGGAAGGTGAAGGGTCTGCTTTCCTCCAGCCTCGTTAACAGTTGTTTCATTAATCACAGCTTTCTCTTCAAAACCAGAGACAATCTGTCCAATTAACATTAAAGCTCTGGCAGTCACTGCGACGGTGGGGAACTCTGCAAGCGGCACTTTGACAACCGTCGCTAATAAGTCTAACATTTTTAAAGCTGCTCACAAACAAAACAGCCTGATCGCACCTTGTTAATACCCTGCACGCCCTGTTTGCATGAGCAGTAGAGCCAGCCTTCTTCCTAGTCACTTTTGTGATGGATCCCAGCAGAGGCCAGGTTCCAAAATACTACTCCCACAGAGCTCTGTCTTTGTCCATCACATCCCACCACCCCCCTGGGTACCCCTAGGCAAATCCCTTCTCCTGCAATGTACCCCCAACCAGGCTTTAACGCTGCACTGCACCTGAGTGAACTGAGCTCCATGGAGCTGTAGGTCAGCAAGAATTGCCACATTAAAGTGTAGGTCCAGCAGAAAAGTTGATGAATAATGTCTTGTAGGGGTCATTTCTTATGACCAGACAACAGTAGAAGTAGTAAGGTGTGGAGAAAAAGTTATCCAGTTTACTACAAGCCTCTTAGTCTAACCTTGACTTGAGATTTCAAAGTGAATTTTGAAGGAAAGAACAATTAAATACCCAGAGATAAAGGGGAAATGAGATAAGATGCAACATGGGTTTACGAAATGTAGATTGTGTCAGACGAACATGATAGCTTTGTTTTGATAAGATACCTGATTTTCTAGACAAAGGAAATGCTGCTGATCTCCTTTATCTAGACTTCAGTAAGGTATCTGATAGGTGCCATGTGGGAAATTATTAGTGAAGCTGGAGAAAAGGAGGATTAGTAAATGGTAAGGTGAGGTGCAACTCTCTGGAGGGAATTTACCAAAAGAGTTTCTCACAGAACGGTTTTGGAACTGATCTTTTCTTCTTGTGGATGATCTTGGCAGTGAAAGCAGGATCCTGAGGCTAAAATTGCCCAGCGACACAGAACTGGAAGTTTTAGCAACGCAGAGGAGAATGAGAGTACAAGTCTGAAAGAACTAATTGACCTTGAGAATAGGAATAGTTGAAATGAGATGGAAAACAAAAACTTTGAGATGACAGGTCACAAATCTGAGCACTTGTGATAGCCTCAGATATAATACAGGAGATGATGAGCTGCAAATGATCAAGATCTATGTGGTCTAAGTGACTGCAGATTGACTGAGATGTCAGGCACAGAGAGGCAAATGCTATTCTTGGATGTATCAGGAGGGATATTTCAGCAAACATAGACAAAAAAAATGGTGTCATTGACTGTGGGTCTGACTTCTTAAGGTCAAGATGGATAAGCTTAACCTTGCACGAATGCAGAGGAAGGCTGGAAGGTAATCTAGAAGATGTAAAACAGATCACAGAGTGGAGAGTAGAAGAGTCGGGAACACCATGTTTAATTTGGTAAAACACAGGTTAACACAGGAGAAGTTTCAGAGAGGTAAATAGCTCCGTAAACTGATGGGTTACAGCTCCTGAAGCAAGCTAGGGCAGAACAATGTTAGGAGAAAGTGTTCCTTGCCTGCTGGTGGAAGATGCAGGGACAAAAGAGAAGGTTTTGAGGTCTGAGCTTTTCCTTTTACACCTGCCATGGCAGCGACTGGCCTTTCTAGCCCAGGAGATCCCTGCCATCCCTGTGCTCCCAGGCAGGGCGCTTCTCCCTTGAGTCTTTCCTGGTATTCCGGCCAGCTTTCTTATTCCTGGTGCTCCTGAGAATCCCTTCAGGCTGCTGCCAGAGAGCCAGTACATCTGCATGGGAAACTGAAATGATGATTGCAGCACATGTGGGAAAATCTCAAGTCTAATATAGCCAGGACAGGTAACAAAATCAGGGAAAACAGATCAGGAAAGGAGTTAGCTGGGGTAAGAACCCAGGCTGTCTGCCCAGGGTGCCGGTGATCTGCTTGCTATCCAGCGCTATCGCATTGTTACTGCTCTGGGTTAGCATTGCTTGCCACCTTCTTCCTAACTTACATCAACACGTGAGACAATCACTTCTGCATTTTGCTGTCTAAAGATACCTAAAGAGGGTAAGCTGGCATTTGGAATCAGACGTGCTTATACAATTTGCGTAAGTGCATGTTTTCCCCTCCCGTCTGTCGCTTTTGCATTAGAGACATTTTAACCAGCGCATGCTTTTTTCCTTTTGCTTTATTTTTGCTTCATTTTCAGGCCTTTTGTGAAACTGGGACAAGTGCTTTCTGATGACCCGACTATGGATTTGAGGAGCTCGCTGGGAAGGCTATTTACTGGGTGGGTATGAACTGGGCTTAAATCTAAAGGAACTGTTAATGCCTTGTCTGGCACAGGGCTATCACACGTGTCACAGCTTTGATTATTGCTGCCTGCCATGCTGGGAGGTCAATGTGAGATGAAAGAAGATTGGGAAACAGTCAGATTTGAGCAATCAAGGTGATATGCCCCTGGAAGGGGCTGGGAGGGAGAGAGGGGAAGGCTTTGGTGAGCCTGCAGGTTTTCTTCTCAGCTTTGGACCAGCAGCACGCATGTAGTAATTACATGTAGATGCTGGCATGCTGGGGGGAAAGCTGTTTAAGGAAATTTTTGCAAAGTTTTGTCCCCTGTTGTGATTATTACGTTAGCAGGTGCCAGGCATTGGGGAACCTGCCAGGCCCTGGGGAAGGAAGAGGCAGGAGCTGTGGATTAGGGATTGTCAGTGATTTGTTGCCTCTTAAAAAATGTTAACCCTCCATCCAGTCTGCGAGGGAGTGGAGGACTGCCTCATGCCTTGGACACGGGCTCTGCCTGTCTGTCTGCTCCATCTCTTTAACATACATGCAGGGGCAGCTTATCCTTTTGAGGTACATTCTCTCCTGTACATTGGGAACTCTGCTAAATTGTAATTGTCACTGCTATTTTCCCTGTCTGCAGCTCCCGGCTCTTTTAACCCGAGTTCTTTTCGTACACAGCACAGGAGAGAGCCTGGTGGGCAGGATTTGGCTTAGGGGGTGATGGTTTAGCTTCAGAGGGGATGGGGACAAGCAATTAGGGCACTAAATGGCACCTTTGCTCCTATGAGATGTGCTCATGCCTGGCCAGTTGCCCCAGCTGGTGATTCTTCTGCATCCACAGAGCGGCTCACATGCTCTCCTGGATCCACCCTTGCCATATCCCCTAAAAAACGCCATAATCTGTATTGGTCAGAGCAGGAAACTGAGGCACAGGGAGTGAAAGTGGTCCAAAGTCAAGGTTTACAGCTCTAAAAAGTATTCAGAGTTTTTAGCATTTGGTGCTTCATCCAACACATGAGATTCGGGTTATCCCATCCCCGTGTCTGAATGACAGCAGCATCCTTCCCCTGCTGCATCGGGGGTGTCTCAGCCCAGCACGCAGGTGTGTGCCTGGTGGCTTCTGTGTCACCCACTCCTGCCCCTCTCCTTGCCCTGGCAGCTCGGGACCTCTCTCTGGAGCAGGTCCGTATGGGGAAGGCAGCTCTGCTAAGGCCCAAGTCCTCTTTTGGATACATATGTAGAGCGTCAGGCTTAATCTCCCCGTCTGTGCTGAGCTACCAGATTAGGCAGCCCTCCTCCCTTTCCTGCGGGATCACCGTGTTGGCAGGTTGATGGTGAACCTCCGAGTGTCAGTAGTTGTTCCCTCCAGAAAAGGTCAAAGCCCAGCGCTTGGGGGCTGCGGCACCACGACCTTTTCAAAGCACGGACAGATGGACGTGGGTCCGTGGAGAAAGGCCAGGGCAGGAGGGCAGCTGGCAGCCTTTCTAGGAGTCTGTTTTCATGGCAGAACATACAAGTCTCCCCAAACACACACACATTTCTGGCCAGCTCCTCAGCTGCTCTGAATTGGTTTACAGCCAGTGATTTCAGTGGTGCTGCAGTGCTTGAACCGGCATTCAGTCAACCCTCTCCTCCTGTTCCCACGATGCTCCTCTAGTTCCTCCGCACACTCCGAGACCACTCCACTCATTTTCTCCTCTTGCTCCAAGGATCTGCCTTTCCTCTCTCTGGTGCTTAGAGAGTTATTTACATTCAGGCAGGAAGGGTCAGAAACGGAGCCATGTCTGACTTCTCCACCTGGGCCACCCAGTCTTATTGTCCCTCCCGCACAGAAGCCAGCCCAGAAGCCAGCCCGGGCACAAGGCTGTGAGGCGGAGGGGACAGGCTTCAGCTGCCTGCTGGCTCTTAGGTCCCATGCATGGGACTGCTGGTAGGGGAGCATGAAGAGAGATGAGGACTGAGCTTGCAGGGGATGGGCAGTGCTGCCCCACTCAAAAAGATGCTTTGCCGACATATTTCCATGAAATAGAGACAAAAGCTAAATTATATTTGCATTTCAGAGCCTGTACGCATCTCACTCTGTGTCAGGATAAGAATTACCTTCCTCTTGTATCAGGGTTTCAAAAACAGGTTGCAGGTGTATGGCTCAGAAAACAGAAGAAAATAATTTACTCCAGGATCCTAGCAGCCACATTTTTCATGGGATTTTGGATGTCTTGGATTCAGGATGAGACACAAAAGTCTTTGCTAACTGTCTGAACTCTGTGAAACACCCATCTCCCCACCCTGCAGATTTAGAGCAAGGCTCATGCTCAAATGCACAGCAGAACTGGGGCCCAGATCTGGAGCTATTTCAGAGATGAGGAGAGCAGATAAAGCAGATCCCGTGGCCTCTAGAGAGCACAGTTGGGTAAAATTACCTTACTGGCCAAATAAGATGAAGCATGGAGTAGGTTTAATTTGTGTGTTACGTTCTTGTTAATAACAATATCTAATTAAGGCATCTGGCGACAGCTTAATGGGCAGAAAAGGAAAAAAATCAAGAAGGCTTTATCGAATTTTTCTTTTGACTCCAGCTCTCTGGATTTGAATGAATCCATCATCAGAGACAGTCTTGTTTGTGTGAATCTGTTCAGCCTAGCAGCGTAAGTAAGTTGTAGCTTTATTGTCTAGGACCTATCCCTTAAAATTAAACTCGTCCTTCTTATGAAGATGATTGCTTGAAGGGGAGATTAACCTTTACGATGTGATGATGGAATTCATTGTTGTTCATTTCAAGAGCCGGTGAAGACTGTTGGGAGCTGAAAGTGATGGAAACTGGACTAGGATTTGGTGACACAGACAAGAGGAGGAAATGGAGGTTGTCTTTGATGGGGTTCCTCTCATCCACTTTTCCACATCTGATTTCATTGTGGAGTTAATTATTATTCATATTTTAAAAAACAAGAAAAGATTTAGAAGAGCCTGAAGTTTTATTCGTATGTGTGGGCTGCATCTCATGCGACAAGATCCCTATCCCCGCCTAGGAACTTTATGTGATCCTAAATAAAAGATGGGTTATTTACCAACAGCAGAGCACTTAGTTTTGTTTGTTATGTGCTGCACATTCTCCTTCCTCCTCCTGCTGCTGCTGGCTTGCAGAAGAGACAACCATGTTGTCCGCAGCCTCTTGCAGAGGAAAAGCCCTTTGGCTTTTTCTTCCTGTTGTCTTTTAATATGGAAGACATCAAGGCTGCGCATATCAATATTGCAAGCCCTGGCCTCTCACATTGCGTCTACACCACAGCCCAAAAGTAGAACATTGGCTTGTGCAGGCAGACCAGGGTTTGCCGAAAACCCAGGGAGGGAAGCAATGTTTCCAGGACAGTTCCACCACAGCAAGTCTTAACCCTTACAAAAGGTTGTATGAGTCCAGCAAGGACATGAGTGTAGCCCTGACTAAACAGTTCTGTGTAAAATGACACTCAGTTGTTTTCAAGCTCTTCTATATGTGATTGATCTCCTGTAACAGGACACGTGCAATTAACCAGCAGCTCTGCTATTAATAACTATCCCTGAGCATGTGGATAAAATGAATTGGGGTCTCAGTGGATTATTGCCTTTCTTCATCTGACACTTCTTTAGATGAATGACATGGAACAAAAAGGGAATCTTAAGAGTATATAATTGAGTGTGTATTAGGGTTTATGAAGAGATTCCTACAATAACTGTCATGTTCCACCTGACGGAGTAGCTGTTACATGAACATGCCAAAGTACCACTTTCCTTGCTGTGATCTTTGTTCTCACTTGCTTTCTCTGCATTAGCTTAAAATCTCCTTTAGCTGATGCCACTGAATGCAGCCTGAGTAATGACTTGAGTGCAAAATAAGGATGGGAATAAAGAATGAGGTGAACACTTACTGTCAGAGGCCTCAAATTGGGCACCACCAAAGTGAAAGGAGGCCCACTGTTTCGGAGGCAGAGAGCTTCTGCTGCTCCCACCAGTGACAGCTTCTCTGGAAATCAGGACATATTGATTTATATCCTGTTGGAAACCAAAGATCCAGGCACCACTGTGCTAGGCACTGTCAAACCTCTGCTCCAAAGGGGACGGGTACTTCAGGAAAATGAAGGAAGGAAAATGAAGGCATGGAGGGGTGAAGTGGCTTGATTTCAGTGTCACAGCGGGTTGGTGGCAGAGCCGGGAAAGGGGGTTCTCTGTACCGGACCGCTGCGTTGGGAATCCTTAGCTGGAGAGTCCTGGCAGGCTCGTCCTGTTGTGTGAATGACAGCGTGAGGAAATGTGATTTCTCAGAAATGAAAATGTACCTACAGTCTTAAACACAGTTTTGTGGTGGGTGCAGCAAGACAGAAACTGAACCTTTACGTGCCAGTTACTGGCCTTTGCTGAGGGTGTGCTGGGAGACTGGTGACACCGGGACGGCACTGCAGTCCTGCTGCCCGTGATACCAAATGACAGCAAAAACTGCGGGGTCTCCGAGACCATCCTGTGCCAGTGGGAAAAGGGGAAGATTTGCTTTCACACTCTTCAAGGCCATGTTGTGTGTCACTGGCTGCTCTGACCTTCTCTGACAGAGATACTTGCTGCTCTGAGCCACATGTTCACAAAATATCTTGCCTTTAGTGAGTTGAAATCCTATTGGGATTTGGTAGTGTTGGGGTGCTCTCATGAAAGAAAAGGTGCAGTTTACAGGTGATGGTGTTTCCCTGCAGCCTGAGAGCAGCGCCAGTTAACACAGGCACCAGTCCTCCCTCCGGCCCGGGGGTGGCTGGTGCAAGACTGGCTGTGGCATAGCGGGGTTACAGGCAGACTGCTTACACCTGCCCATGGATGTGCACCCTGAGATGGTTTACAAAAGGACGCTCTGCCTTTGCAGCAGCCACCAGCCCTCATGTCCTTTCGCACCCAACACCACAGAGGAATCTCCCTTTGCACCCCAGCTCTCCCTCCTCATCACCAGCCCAGCCCTTTTTCCGCTGCTGCCCTGGATCTTTCCATCCTATTTTCTTTCTCTGACCTCCCTTTCTTTCCCCCCCCCTCCATCTTTCAGTTTGACTTGTCACGCACACACACATGGAGTCACACACTCAATCCTCCCAGAGCCGCAGACCTGCCAGCAGATCTTGAATCAGCGGTGGGGCTGAGGGATGCCCTGTCACCTTCTGCCCCTCCATGTCCCCCCGGCCCTGTTCCCCACTGATCTATTGCAAAGGACAGGTAACCTCAGCCAGAAAGACGGATGCCACAATTACATTCCCCTATTCAGCAGCTCTTTCCCCTTGCTTCTTCCTGATGGAAATCGTGGGCAAGAAAAATCTATTATTACTCTCCAAATCATATCAAATATTTATCAGGGTAATTCTCTAGTTATCACCACCGATTGCAAGCCTTAGTCACGTAGTAAATCTTGTTAGTGTCATCTCTGGAAACGTGTCTCGTCTGTCTCCTCAGCCGAGTGCTGTATAAACTAGGTTGCCCCAGGGGAACTTGGCTTATGGGGAAGGCAGTGGAGAAGGAGGAGGCGGAGGCGATCAAAGATGGGCGAGACTTCCCAAATCCCCTTTCTCCTAGGACACGAGACGGGGTCCGTTTGGGCTGGGGCTAAGCGGGGAGCAGGCAGGTTGCATGTGGGAAGGGGAGGTCTGCTGGGCCACACCAGCCGATGCCTCCCTGATGTGCCATATACTGTACAGATAAGCTCATTCCTAATCCCAAACTGTCTGAAATAGGCCAGGCTCGAAAAGAGAGGTGTATCAGCTTCCCCGGGACAGAGGTGAAGTGAGTTACTCAGGGCTGTATGGGAAGTCAGTGGCAGAGGCCAGAACAGAGATCAAGGTCTCTGGCTCTGCTGCTAGTGGCTCAATTACCCGATTATTCCTTTTAGAGCACTGTGGCTGGTTGGAAGCAGCACTGTCCTGGGGGTCCTGTAAGTCAGGGCAACCTTGACATCTCTGCTAGCCGTGCCAAGGACTCTCCCCTTCCACCCGCTGTGTAAAGGACTAGCAAACGCAGCCACTCTAGTTGGGCTTTTTTTGTTGTTGTTGTTGTTGGCACCAAAATGTTTCCAGATTGTACCTATTTTTAAACTCTTTATTGGGTCAGATCTGGACAGCTTGGAGACTTCAGCTCTTCCCTCTTTCTACCCCTGTGCACATAACTTATTGCTGCAAAGGGAAGAAATGAGCAGCAAATTTCCTCTGCCAGAACCAATCAATCTGGCACCTGTCATCAGCATCAGAGCAGCTATAAAATATTTAATTTCTTAATGATGAATTGGCAGATTGTTTAAAAAAAGACAACAAGGAAACAAAGAAAAGGAAACAGACACTCACAATCTGCAGTCACACTCTTTGCCAGGCTGAGCCTTTGGAGCTGATAGCAGGAATGTGTTTTTCCATCCAAGCTACCTGACTGTGCTGTCTATTAATAAAGCCCTTCTGGTTGTTTTTGGGGATATTCCTACTCAGTCACTGGACCCTTGACTTGCTGTCCCAGGGTCCCACCACTGATTCCTGATGAGACTCAGGCTTCAGAGGATTTTTTTCTTTCAGAAAACAGGAAAACAGCTTCTCAATGGCACAGATCTTCCCTCCCTCAAGTGCTGATACATTAGTATAAATAAGGCAGAAGAGTGACCAGGCTAGGTCGGAGCACATCCAGCCAAATATTTGGTCTCCAGCAGTGACCAACAGTGTGTGCTTTGGGAAATGTATAGGAAAAGGTCAATCACAGAGTGCTGCTTCTCTAGCAGCCTCCAGCAGTCTGCAGCCCAGGGAGATCTTTGTGGTTTCTAGCTCTGACTGGAATTTTCTTCCTCGAACTTGCCTAGTCATTTTTTAAAGTTATGCAAACTTTGAGCATCCACAAAATCTTCATTCAAATAGTCCCATAGTTCTCCTGCGTGAAGCTGTATATCTTATTTTGTTTTCAGCATATCACCTACTAATTTAACTCAATGTTCCCAGTTCTTGCATTAAAAAGACAGTGAAAAATCATTCTCTCTTCACCTCCCATCCCTTGGACATGTTTGGCTCACAAAACAGGGAGCGGCATAGAGATGCCTGGGCTAATGGAGACCAGAATTGGTAAGTCTGCAGCAGACAGTCTGATTTCACAGGGCATGTCAGCTTGTGTGTGCTCACGGATACCTTCTGCCTCTGGTACCTACAGTGGTGAGCGTGGAGGGGAGCCAGAGTCCTTACCTGTATTACGGTCTGTTTGCAGATGCATAAGGGGACGCTGGTGGCAGTCACCGATTCAGCTGATGCAGCTGCTGTGGAAAGGGGATGGCACAGAAAGCAAGACCCTCCACTGAAGTTACATGAATTACTCACAGAACTTAAAAAATGAGTCCTGTCCCCATGTCAATTTATATCCATTCCTCTTGCACCTCAGTAAATCCTGTAAATACACAGGCAAGCAAACTGCCTGACCGAAGAGCTCCTTTTACTGTAGTCTGTTCTGCTGGGCTTTATTGGAAAATACAGTGATATTTGGATTTTTTTTTTTTTTGTTTAACTTCTAAGTGCTGTTCTTGGGACCTTTTAATTACAAGAGTCATAAGGTTTCACTAAAGCAAATACAAACTTTTAGCCATTACAGGAAAACCTGAAAACTGGAATTCTAAAGTCTTGCAAAACCCTCCTAAACCCCAGGGAAACGAAGAGGAAGCGAGCATTTTTCACTTATCACCACTTATTATTTTTAATCCGGTCTCATGATTTGAAGCGGTGACGCTCCTCAGTGGCGTGACCAAACCTACACTATTCATCTGGGCTGGGGGAGCGCGCTGGGGAAGTTTGGCAGACGCAAGTGGGTGGCTGGCAGCTCGCACGCGGTGCCTTCGTGCCTCCTCCTCTGCCACTCCTGGCAGAATGTGGGGAGCGAGGGCTCCAGCAGACGGCCACAGTGGGATCGGCCGGTTGTGGTGGGATGGCAGCGTCCAGCAGATAGCGAGGATCGTGCAGCATCTTAGCTCAATTTACCAGGAGATATCTGGCAGAGCCCCTCAAGCTCTGTCTGCTCTGGTGATTTGTTTTAGCCCTCCTGCAGACATCCTGTGTAAATACGCGAAACAAAAGCTCCCAATTGTACAGCAAGGGCTTAACCCATTTTCAAGAGGGGTCAGTGCAATTAGGAGCAGTGCCCATCACCGCCTGGAGCTGGTACGTGATGGCAAACTGCCACTTCAGACCTCCCCCGTCCCCGCTGCCGTGGGTCTGCTCTAGGGCAAAACAGGGTTTCCCTCAGCTCCCGTGCAAAGCCTCCGGACCCCAGAACACTGTTTCCATATGCACCATAGCACAGTGCACCCCTAAGGACTGGCTGCTTTGGCACAGGGATAAGATGAAATCAAAGGACAGTACTTTCATGTCAGACAGCTCATTTCCCTCTTAACTCTGGATCTCTGTCTTCTGCAGATGGTGTTTAAAGAGAAGTTTGCTCCACTGATCCTGTCTAATATCTCCTTGGAAGTTCTGAATAGAAAACATCCTGCTTATCTCTAATCAAAGCTGGGTTTTCTCTGCCTCTGGGCCAAAACACTGCAACACGCTTGGCCCTTGCGGGAGTAGTGATGCTGAGCAGACACGGGGCTGCCTGCTGCCTTTCCAGGGGAAAACTTGAACACCAGCTTCTTCCTACGATGCCACCGGCTGCAAGTTATTTGGGTATGCAAGGGGTAATTAGAAAGCAGCAATCCAGCAACTCCTAGCTAGGTGGTAGCTGATTGCAGCACGGTAAGTCTGAAGAGGCGTCTCTTTCCCATCTATTAAAATAGACACCACCGCCAGCAAAAAAATTGGGAAGTGTGACTCAAAGTGGGGGAAGGAAGAGGGATAGGGCTGATCGGTAGCTAGACACCCACATCGTGAGAGCATCTAAGCAGAACCGCTTGCATCCTACTGTTGTCAACGTGATTTCAAATTAAACACATGCTTAAGTAGAAAAGGGACTGAGAGAATAGTTGGCTGTAGGAAGTTTTTGGCTCGCAGTGATAGAAAGCACATGTTAAGGGTGTCCGTGGGATGGACGGTGTCAGAGTCCTCTCTACCACAGTGCTTTTCTATAAAGATTTAACAAAGAGCATGAGATTAAATAGATCCTGCTTTTCTTTCTCTCTTGTTACCCAGAATCAGCCCTGGATGCTGGTCGGAGGGTGTCCCTCTGCCCTTGACTCCTTGCCAGGCATGCCTGGCTGGAAACCTTCCTCCAGATGGAGCAGGCTAGGAAAGGTAAGGAAATGCAAAGAGGAAAGAAATGAAAATGTATGAACGCCTCTAATTTTGCTTATGTTTTTGCTGTCATTTAGACTGCTATAAAATGAATGTAAAATATTGTGATTCCACTCTAATAACTTTCTTCATCCATTTACGCTGGCATAAATTTCCTCTGAGCAGAAATTTTTGTCAGAATCTGGTTGGGGCAGATCCTTTATTTTATTATTTGATTGCAAAGAACCTACTTTCTCCCAAATATCTTTTTTTTTTTCATTAAAACGTAATAACTGAATGTGGCCAGCCAAAGCCCGGTATTGCAGTGAAGGTAGTCCAGCTACAGAGCTGTAGTGTAGGACCCAGGAATGTATTTGGCACTGAGGTGGGGGCATCACCAAAGCCTAAATAGTTCGGTTCCTTGTTAGTTGGATTGAAAAGTCAAAACTTCTGAGAAAAAACCTTTGGCAGCAGAAGGATTTTGGCTGAGTTTCTCCATGGGAGCACTGTCCCCTGACATCCCACCTCACCCCTCCTCTTCTCCGCGGGCGTTGTGGTGGGGTGGCGAGTCACCCCGTTACCCTCTCCTTTCCAGGGAACACGGTGGCAGGGACCCAGCCTGAAAAAGCCCCTTCCCAGGAAAACAAACCCCCCAGCCCCCTCCATGGGCCAGTTTCATCCCCTCCAGGGATTTCATCCCCCAGCCCAGGCAGCCTGCGGGGGGCCCATGGCAGAGGTAGGTGCCGCCGGCTCAGGGTGAGGATGGCCGACAGCCGGGGCAGGGCTGGGATTCAAACCACGGCGGTGGCCATGGCTTGTCCCATGGCCGTGCCTCCCTGGGGTCTGCATTGCCCTGATAAGGGGAGGGAAACGGGGGCAGGCCTGCATGGTACGGGGTTAAAAATGGCTGCCTGGCCTGTGGGGCCTGCTCGGTGCCTCACAGCTGTGACAGGCCTCAGGGGGGCTGTCACTCTGGGGGGCACAAAGGCCACTGTGACTAAGGCCAACTGGATGTGTGAGGAAGGACGAGACCCCCTTCTAGCCCTGAAGTGTTAAAGCTGCTGCAGGCTGCCTTGGTGCGGGGGAATTGGAATGCAAAACCCTCCCCAGGGGCCACTTGCTGTGGGGCAGGCGAAGGCAGGGACATGGCGGCATGAGGGAGGCCTGCGTGGTGTGGGGGGACGGGGCCGGCCCGCTTCTGGGCAGGGGTCCCCTTCCACATGGCTGCCCCGGTGGGAGGAATAAGCAGGGGCCTGGCGGAGGAGCCCCCGCTCCCCTGTCGCCCTGCGGGCAGCCCCCGTGCTCCTGCCTGCCCTCACCTCGCACCAGGCCTGATTTTCCTCCTTTTCACCCCAGAAAAGCTAGTTCAGGCCATGGCTATTTTAGCAGTTGGTTTCACACCCCAGAGCCCCGGTGCAGCTAGCCGGTGGTGTGCCCTCCGTCGTGCGCCCCAGACGCTCTCAGACTGCTCCGCTTTCCTCCCCTCTGGTGCTTTTTTATTTTATTGAGTTTATTTTTATTTTCTTGGTGAGTGCAAGAGCCAGAAACAAGGGCTGTGAAGCCGGGAGTGCCCCATGCTGCCACCATGCCTATCCCTGTGGCGGTGCTGCTCACAGCATCTGCTTTTCGGCCCCGGGTGCGCATGGCTGGACCCGGCTGCAGGCTCCTTTGCGAGGCACAAGCAGAACAAGCACTGGCAGGCTTTTCCTCTCATTGCTCTGCGGCCATCTCCTCTTGGTCTGTCCTCCCAGGGGCTCACTGCTTGCTGGGACAGTCTCTGCCCCCAGGACGTGGTGTGGGCAGGCGGTCGGGGAGAGCTGTGAGGGCTTTGGGCTCCAGCTCTAGAACAGGGGGCACTGGAGGGGAAACTGGGGCCTCCTGACGTGCACATCTTCCCCTCTGCTTGTGTCAGGCTGGACCACAAGCCAGGGAGATGTGGGAACGTGTGTGGTGCATACCCCAGGGCTGTGAGAGCCATTGTTTCTCCCTGAGCTTGACAGCACATGTAGATCCATCCTCTTGTATCTGCCCTGCAGGGCTTCTGCCCCGAATGGTTAGGATTTTCTTGCATTAGCTCATTTTTCCCTTGCAATCACTCATTTTTTCCCTTGCAAATGCTCATTTTTCCCATGCAATAGCTCATTTTTTCCTTGCAGAATAGGCCAGGGCTTGGTTAGGCTCCAGGGCTTGCTTGCATATCTTGCTGCTTGTCTGAGGTTCAGGGGGAAGAAAGGCCGGAGCTGCGGAGGGCAGGATGAATTGCCAAAGCTTTGGGCTGGAAAGCTGGCATTAGAGCAGTGGGAGAAAACATGAGGACTGCAGGAGGGTTTCATTTGTAGTCATGCCTTGGAGGGGACTAGGGGTATGGGAAGGGGCAACAGGCCATGCAAGGACAGTGACAGTGCTGTGGAGGGCCAGGACTGCAGAGGAGATGCTTCTGAGAGACATGGCTGCAGCACCCCAAGGTGCCTTTTCCCACCAGGGAGCCAGAGAACAGCAAGCAAAGGGAACGCAGTGACACTAGCGGCCCCGAATGCTGCCAGCCATGCACCCTGCCCTCGTCACGCTGTGCACGGTGCAGGGCTCCTCTGCCTGCGGCTCTGCTGCTGGACGTTGCTTTCCCAGGTCCCCTGAGGTGGCAGGAGACCATGTAGCGCTTGCCAGTGGCTGCTGCCATCACTGATCGGAGCACTTTGTATCTTTCACCGTAGGTGCTGTCACGGTATCGTGACGTTGTTTGCCGGTGTTGTTAATGAGCACTCTCTCCCATGGATTCACTTAACAGCGTGGCACAGCGCCTGCTGACAGGAGCTGAGGACCTGCCATGGCTGGAGCAGGGTTTATTAAGCAGCAAGAAGGGCCTATTGGGAAATGTCCAGGTTGGGGAAATTTCCAGGTGAAATACAGTGCACAATCCCCATTTTCCACTCACGTCTCCTTTCCTGGGGGATCCTTTGCCATTCCCCTCTGAGATCTCCATAGCCTGCAATGGCCCTGTGGGATGTAGGGCTGATTTCAGTCCTGTACTGAATGGCATCAAAATTGCTGAAACATTTGGTTGCCCAGAGAGCATCACGGCATGGGGCTCCCTTGCGTCTGCCTCTTGGTGTGCGTGTGCATGTGGTGGTGGTGGCCACAGGACGTTCAGCTCCTGGGTGGTCAGGGACACCCAGGGACACTGAGGTTTTGCTCACCAGTTCCTCTGCCTCCTTGGCCCCTGCAAGTTTTGTCAGCCAGGAGTGTCTGCAGTGCTTACCTAAAGCACATGATGGCACTGCAGGAGCGCAAAACCGCCTCAGCCTCCTCTGCAACTCAACTGGATTTTTAACCCCTCTGTGGAGGGGAAGCTGCTGCAGCTGTGGTGGCTTTCCAGGGACAAGGTATGGAAGGAGGCTTGAGAGATAGCAATGCCCAGTGCTCTGCTGTCCCCAACTAGGGCAAAGCCTTGAGTCCGAGCTGCTGGCTGCTGCTGCAGGATCGCCCCATCTCCTTAGGACCAGAGGAGACACAAGTACATATAGTGCTGCAACGTGGGCCTGAGCATGGGTTCGTGAGCTGGCATCTTCCAAAATGCACAGTGGATGCTTTGCGCAGTGGTTCCTCACAGCCGTACGTGGAAGGGTCCCTGGTCTTGGCATGCCTGAGACCATTCTCCCTCCCTGCATAGGCCCAAACAACCCTTCCCAAAGAGACCGGCTGTGCTTAGCCAGGCAGCAAGACAGGTAGGTCTAGGACTAATTTGGGCAGTAGCACCTGTAGATCAATGTGCACCAACTGCATCCACCTGGGTGCACTGAGAAAAGCTGCCCCTCGCTCAGCCCCATTGCTGTCACATTGTCTGGCTTCACCTCCTAAGCTCATGCAGGCAGAGAGATGATCTTCAAATACACACTGGTCGGAATCAAGCCCCGGTGCAGGTCTTGCATGATAATATCCTGCTGGCTGGCAGATGGGTTTTGGAAGAGAGCGAGCAAATTTGTTAGTTTGCTGGTTCCTGAAGTTACTGGTTCTTTAGCCAAAAACCAGGGAGAGCTGTAGAGACGAACAGAAAGGCTGCAACAGCATTTCCATATAGCACATGCTTTTTCCTGAAATAATCCCTGCAGAGGAGAAACTCTGTAAAAATATCTGGATGTGACAATCCTGATATTTATCTGTTCTTATCTACAAAGAATTGAAGAGGTATAAACCCAGCAAGTTCTGCCCAAATTATTGCCAGATCCTGTAGGTATCAAAACCGGTGGGATCCCCTTCATAGAGGTTGTCTTGAATTATCTGGTGGGCAGAAGGTGGATAGCTCTGCTTTTCCGCCTCCTGTTGTCCCTGTAGGAAAAAGTTGTCTCTAGGACTTTTCCATAAGCAACAAGATATATATCCAGGAGAGAAAGCACAGAATGAGGAGAGGAGGGAAAATAAACCTCTTCCAAGAGAGAAGGACAGAGGGGGTCTGGTTCCTGCAGCTCTCATCTGTCTCTCTGGATGGAGCACTCTTTGCTTGATATCTCCCTGTTGTAAATGCAGCTGATTGATTTTCTTTCTCTTTCTTCTTTTGCACTTGTTTATTTTAATAAAGATAGATTTTTTTTTTTGGAAACCTAAAGCAAAATGTTCCAGTGTCTACACCCACCCTCCTGGCACTAAGCGCTGATGGTTATTTCAGTGGTTATAATTTGATTTCTGCCTCTCCTGCTGGGCTGATGTGAGAGAAATAATATTTAGAGAAGTTGATTTTTAATTTATTTTTTTTTTCTGGAGCAGGGGAGGCAGAGGCTAGGAATGGTGTGAGAAGAGGGAAGGAGAATCAGCAAGAATGCACTCGTTTTCTAGGCCTTTTTTTTCAAGTTTGCAGTCTCTGATGGACAAAAATTACAGTATAGCTCAACTAATCAATTGCTCTCTGAAGAATGGAGAGTGCCTCATCTCTTTAGGTATTTTTGTGTTATTCTTGGTCTGCTGCAGTGACTCATCGTCTATGCCAATGATTTTACGTTTGTAGCCTGAACTGTGAGAATCTCCATTTTGCAAGTGGGGAAACCGAGGCACGGAGCAGTAAATTGGCTCCTTCCTCTTCAGATCGCCTGTGCAGCCATGAACAGTGTATGGCACAGGCACTAAGGGCTGATTTCCAAACCCAGGATATAGTCAGCGCCCACCACTCAGACCACATCTCCAGCAGCACTCAGCTCCCAATTAAACTTAGACAAAACGAGATTTTCACTAGTGCTTAGCAGCCAGCCCTTCTTCAGTGATAATACTGAGCAGCAGATTTTCAAAGAACTCAGCTACTCCTCAGCTCTTGCAGTTTCTTAGGGAAAAGCTCCTGCATTTTGCTAAGAGGAATGGCTTTTTCTTTGCCAAAATTCTGACCCTTCATTTCTAGGCACAGAATTAAAAACTTGTTCATTAGTCTTTTCTAGTTTTTAAAGGAGCAGCATCCCTCTTTTCCCTTTTTTCTTTGATTTTTTCTGGCTTCTAGGAACAGGGCTAGTGATTGCTTCTGTGCACATCAGAAGATAATAGCTTTGCTAAATAATTTTTCCTCTTTTAAAATATATATCAAGATTGCCTGCTGCATAGTTTACATTTCCTGCTGTGGAGACAAATACTTTAATTAAAATGGAAGGGAGGAAAAAAAAATAACACAGTATAAGAAACAGCCTCTGTAAAAAGAATCCTAAAATACTTGAGAGAAGTAGAAATGGGCAAATGAAGCCCTTCGGCTGCCAGGATGCATTTTGCATGAACGAGCGCATATATGCGCGCAGGCTTTTGGGACTATTTTGCCCAATGCAAGGAGGGAGGTGCTGGTGAAAGCCCTGGTTATGTGAAGAAATCCAGTTGCATTTCTGTCAAGAAACAAGAGATCTTTTCTCAAACAGCTTGTCCTCCACCTCCTGCTCCAGTCTGTGTGCAGGACAGATGGAAAGGCTTGGTTTTTGGTTTCAGATGATCGTGTCTTGAGAATAAGAAGGAAACAGGATCTTCTACCTATGTTTGCCTTGCCTCTTTCCTTCACTTGAGAGCAAAATGTTAAATTAATCCCTTGTGGCTGCTGTATTTGATTATGGGACTCCTTGTACCTGCTCTCCCTCGGCTTTACCTTGCCCCTGGGGAAAGCACAGCAGCAGCAAACAGCAAGAAACTCTGACATATGCCAGGCCAATATTAACTCCAGGAACAGATGAGAGGGATGGGAAGTTGCAAGTACAGAGTTGCAAGCTCAGACCTGGACACTTTCTCCCTAAATCTAGTTAGAGACTGAAAGCCTTGCATCTAGTTTTGCCTGCAAAGCTTGATAGAGCAGGAGAAAGGGAAACCCCATTTATAAGCAAAAGCACAGTGTGAGTCTGCAAGGCTTTCCTGCAGGAAAAGTGGTAAGAGAACTCTTTCCTTCCTTGTATTTTTAAGCAAAGGAAGCAGCCTCTGAAGGGCACCCACTCTGCCCCCTCCCATGCCCAAAGTAGGTCTGAAGCCAGATGAGATGAGCTAGCTCTTTCTACACCCCTGTCTTAAGATCTTTCTGGGAAACTGGAGCTCCTTGGCATGGCCAGGGGGAGCAGCAGCTGCCAGCCCTGGGTTTCAGAGGGTGGTGGTGCTCCAGCTGGGTGTCAGTGAGCAGAAGGATCTGCTTAGATGGATTAACCAGCCTTGCAAAGGTCTTTTTCCAGACCAGGGTATAGGGGGAAGAGGGTGGATTGAAAGCATCACAGAGCACTTCCAACTGCTGAGCTGGGATTTGTATCTAGCTCATTGAGGATAATTAGATGATCACCATCAGATGGGTAAGCTGAGCTCTCACTTTCTGCACCATCCCTCTAAGAGAGGAGCATATTATTCCTGTTTTTCACCAGCCTGAACCAGCAATCGTCTCTTTGAGCTGTGATGCTGTCCCTATATAATTAAGGCTGTCAGTCAAACTCAGACACCTAAACACTACAAACTCCGTGGCTTATGAGGATTGATCACAGGACTTTATTACTTGGCAGTCAAAGCAGCACTTTGCAGGCTCTCTTTCCCTTGTTGAAGGAACAAATTGTGGGGTTGTGAGAAGGAAACGTCCCTGAGAAAGCAGTCAGGTGCCTCCAGTGCTTACTGGATATGCTAGCTGTGACCGTGGGTCCTATGCAGGTGGTGGGATGGGCTGCACTGATTCCTGGTCACTGTTCCTGAGGCAGAGCCTGCTGCTGGGGCTCAAGGCATAGCTGGGACCTGCCTATGGTGGCAGGGAGTTTGAGTGCTTTTCTACTGCCTCCACTGACCAGCACCCAGCAAAACAGTGAGAGAAGGGCTTGACCCAATGCAGTGACTCTTCTCTGTGCACGGAGGTCTTGTGGGTCAGCAGAGGCGGGGGGGACCAACGCTGTAGGGATGGAGGCACAGCATTGGGAAGTCCAGGCTTGGGGGATGGGCACCCAGCCTGTCTGTCTCTGCAAAAGGGCCAGGCGAAAGCTCATCAGCTTTTCACTTGTGTCATCTCCACTGTTTTGCAGGATGTGCATGGAGACAGCGTGAATGCCAGATCCGTAGTGGGGAGACTCTCCTTTGCCTTCTTCGCCTTCTTCCAGTGCAAAAAGCTGGTGATGTGGCTCTGTGTGGGTAAGAAAACCTCAGTGCATGCTGAGCCCAACTCTCTCCTGGCCAGCTACATCCCCCTGCCCCAGCACCTTGCTGGGCTGAGGCTCTGCAGAAGGAGAAGACCCTCCTGGCCACTGATGTCTTCACTGGAGAGACCCCAAAAATGGGACGTGGCAAAAGAAGAGAGGAGGGGACATGTTTCTATAAATCAGACGTGTAGCCCGAGGTGGCTGAGACTGGGGGGGACTTATGTGTGCTTCCAACACATAAGCATCAGCAACAGGAGCACAGGCCCCGGTGACGGTGTCCCCCCTTTAGCTGCATATTGCTCCAGCAGTTGTGTTGAGCCCTGTCCTGCAAATGGCCCCACCATACGCAGCTCTCCTGTGCACAGGCCTTGCACTAATGTTTGTCACTAGTAAAGCTGGGCTTCTCCAGAGAGGCATTCGCTGTCCCTGTTTTGGGTGTATTTTTAAAAAATCAAGTCATCTTGGATGTCTTTGGGGATGTGGAGAGCAGAAAAGCATCTAAAAGGTGACTTTTTTCCCCAAGTGTAAAAATCTTCTTGGTTTTTTGCACAATTGTAAAATGAATTCTCCCCTATGCCCACCCAATATGCTGCCTCTGCAGCAAGGGCAAAGGAGGAATAACTTCTTTCAAAAGGATTAATATTTGCAAACACCCGTGCAAGGCCTGCATCCTGACTGAAATGTGTGCACAGGGCTGTGGGAGGCTGGAGCAGGGTTAATGTGCTTCTGTGATACACAAATTAAATTCCTCTGTGTGTGTGGGAGGTCTAGCAGTCACCCTCTGATAAATGCTGCTGCGATCTTTGCCGGATTAGGGTCCAGAGGTGGGTGTTTACCTGTGTTGTGTGTATGTGTGTAGCAGCCCTGAAGTAATCGGATGATGAAAGCCTCTGTGCGGTGTGTAGGAGGTCCAGGAGAGACCCACTGATACAGTGCCTGTACGAGCGTATGTAACTGCTTGTGATCTCCCTCCAAGAGTAAAAGAAACCCAATTCTAACTTCATACCGTCATTTAAAGGCTAGTTGTTTGTCACAGAAAAAGTCACTGCTGCTTAATGACCAAGATGCGGCCAGTGTCATTTTCTGTAGATGGGTGCAAATGGTGGAGGACTTTTTCCTTTTTGCATCCACAGTCCCAAATTCACCTGTGTGGAGCAGGTGAAGCTGAGCTCGTGCTCTGAATCAGCACAGCACCTGGGTCAAGGTGGAGAGCCACTCAGCCAAGCTATTGTCCGTGTTACAGAACTCCTTTTTGCTAATCTTTTCTCTGGCATGAAACTCTTGATTTCAGCCTGGGAAGCAGCCCTGGTCAGGACTGGAGGATTTCTCCTGCATATACATTTCTTCTTCTTGCTGCGAGTCTTTGCTGTCCTCAGCAAAGGCTTTTGTCCTCTGGGCATGTACCCAGGCACCATGGTGTGGGTTGCAGCTGCATCCTGCTGCCTGTCTGTGGGATAATGGATCACTTTGTGCAACAGGGGCTGCTTGAAGGCTTTCATGGTCCCCTGTCCCCTGTGACATCCTGAGGGGCAGCCAGCTGACGGCTATGGAGAGAAAGGAGCAGGGTAGTCCATCCTGTTGATGTGGGACTCCACAGCTCACCCCAGCAGCGAGCACGGCCAGGAGGGCTGTGGGTGCAGGGAAGGGGAGCCAGACCAGCCCCACAGTGAGCATGCTGAGGGGCTGGGGGCTTGTCCAGCTCAGGGAGTGCCATAGTCAATCCCTTCCCCTCTCTGCACTGTCACCATGTGTCATTTTACATATTGATGGGAGCAATTGCTGGAGTGCTGTGAGGCTTGAGCTTGCAAGCGAGTGTCCTTAGCTGCTGGGAAAAAGGATGCTGCACTTGTGAGGGTTCATCACCAGAAGGCCCCATTTAATTTTGTCTAGCAAGGGGCTAACTGGAATACAGCCACTTGGAGGCTCCAAACTCTGAAACAGGGTCTGCTCGTCTGCAGGTCTAATGGTTGCAGGGGCTCAGGAGATGCTGTCAGGGGGAAGAGGTCTTGTGGGCTGCATGGTGGGATGGTCCTAGCTGTAGTGCTGTGGCTGTGTGGCTGCTCCACCTGCGTCAGCCTCTCCATTGCCTTCTGCAGGTCTGTGCGTGCAGAGCCTGGACTTCTCTGTGATGAACTCACTTGAAAGTCGTGTTGAATAAGTTACCTTTTCTTCTTCCCTTTTCTGACCTCAGTGCTACTGTGGTCCGGGTTAGAGGTGGGGGAAAATTCATTACTGTGGAAAGAAAAGACAACCACCTCCCAGGATAAAACCTGGGTGAGAAACAGCTCACTCAATAATGTGAATCTTTGGGGTCATGGAGGACTGTTTTCGGCCTGTCAGTGACTTGAGGGGAGGGCAGACAGAAACATAGCAGGATGAAGCAGCGTCAGTGAGCCTGGAGATGCCTTAGCTAGACTGCAGCAGAGACTCCCTGGTGCTGATGGTCACTTCCAGAGTGCCTTGTGGATACCCCACAGTGCTGTTCACCCCACCCTGTCTCTATCTGGAGGAACGAATGAGGCTTACCTGAGGCCAATGATTTTCTAAAACTCAAGCTATTCAAAGTCCTGAACATCTTGACCTAATTTTGACATTAGCTCTCCAGAGATCTGTTTCCACCTAAATTCCTTTGTGTAAAGGAGCCCTTTATGTGCTCTTGGAGTGGGGGTGTGCTCTTCATGGGACAGAAGTGGTCAGGAGCTGGGAGACAGGACAATATGGTCAGGAGCTCAAAACCCTGTATTTGTAGACCTTTTTAAGACACTTCCAGAGCTATCACTGATTCTCAGGCCACAATCCGAGAGCCACTGTGTCTAATAGGAAATTAACCCATAGATGTTTTGTGTGGAGAAAGCCTTTTCTTGGAAGGTTTGTTAGCTATGTCTCATTTGTTTGGGGAATATTGTTGAGAGATGAATCAGTGTTTCAACAGCTGCTGATGGGTGGAGACCAGCAGCCTGGGGTTTATGTGCAGATTCACAGGAGGGAAAAAGAAGTAAGTTCAGCTAACTGTTGCACAATGGCATCTTGACATCATTACAAGTGAGTCAACAGGCCAGAAATGTCCTCTGAAGGACAATCAGAGAGGAAAAGACGCACTGTTGAACTGATCGGTGTGCAGTGAGGCTTTGTCATGGGTGTCATGAGCTTTGTCATGAAGTGAATGAATAAATGAAATTGGAAACATAACTGGAATTCTGCCCCTCTCTCTTCTTGTGGATAAACAATGAAAGGATGAATAAGCCTTCCCCAAACATGTGAAGTAAGAGGAATGACCAAAAAGGGAGAGGAACTGGGGGGCCAGAACTGGAGGGAAATGAGATTTTGCTGTCACTGCTGCTCAGAAGGTGAATTAGAAACAGCAGTAAGGACTGTATTTAAAAGATGTGTGTCATTTCGGAGAAGTACTTCAGGATAGCTCAGTAGCTTTCCAAAGCTCTTCATTATACAGCCTGCTTCAGCTGCCCTAGTCCTTGTGTCTGATACTGCTGTGACTGCTCCACTCATCCCTAAACTGCTGCCTCTCTGCATCTCTCTTGGTAGGTTTGAATCTCACTGGAAGCCTTTCCTGACCATCTTTCTTCCTAATGTTTAATCTAAACCTGCTCTCTTCCAGTTTAAAGCCATTCCCCCTTGTCCTATCACTACATGCCCTAGTAAATCCTTATACTCACTCATGGACAGACCTTTTAGAGGAGAGCTTGAAGAAGTTCTGTGGTTCTGTAAACTGCCTTTCGGGCTGCAGAGCTCAGATATTGCAATGCTCTGCCCTCAGCATTGTCGTATCTTGGACGGACACTGTGCAGCTGGAGAGCCTCCCCCTTATAGAGCAGCCTTGAGTGCTGCAGAGGAGGTGGAAATACAGCTGGGCACCAGGGTGCACCAGGGGAAATCTGGACCGACTGGATGGCATGCTTTGAGAAAAGGTCATAGTCCATGATGGTAGTCATGAAGGAGGGGGGTAGTGCTTTAACTCCAGGCTCTAGCTGTGCCAGGAGGGATGGAAAGGGGAAGGCTGACAGCAATGCTGCTCTGGAAGGAGCAGGAGCCATTGTGGAAGTTATCAAATGCCAACAGAGAGAAGATGCTGAGTGGGTCAGTGCCTTTTGCCTTTTTCAGTGTGAGGTATGACAGACTACCTTCGGGTGCTGTAGCGCTGGTTATGAAGTGCATGCCTTTTATGTGAAAAAAATGCCTCAGTTTGGAGAGGGTTGGGCAGATGGATGTGGCAAGAGTGGTGTTTGAGCAGGCTGTCCCATGTAAAGTGTCCTGGCACTTTATGAAAGGATGAAACCTATCTTTTTAGGGAAGAAGAAAAAGGAGAATTGCCCCATTGGCAGTGGTGGGGCCACTTATCTTCCCTGAAGATGACTCATCAGCTTCTTGTCTTCCAGTTCTCTCTGCTTTTACCACATTGCAGCTTCTTCCACAGCAGGAGTTGCCTGGGTCCTTTGGCCGGTATGAAGGCTGGGCTGGAGACGAGTGTTGGGGGAGCAGGCATGTGAGGGAAGCGATAGCTGGGTTGAGAGCCCCGGGTTCTGCAGCTACTCGAAGTTTTCCCTTGTAGTGCTCAACTTCACAGCCCTCTCTGCCTCTCACTCCTGTCACTGTTCATCTCCTCTCTCAGTAGGTTTCTCTCTCTCTCCCTTTTAAACATGCCCTTTCAAGCAGCTCTGGTACTGATGAACTTAAGCTGCTAGATCGCAGCTCTCTGCCTTTAACTTCTGTCATACCCTGATCTCTGTTCTCAGTATTGCCCTGTCCCATGCATTTTTTCTTGCTCTAACTCCATCCCAAGTGTGACAGTCCAGGGCTTGGAAAGTTGGATGCCTCCCTCAGTTCTGCCTGCCCACATTCAGGGAGAGCAGAAAGCAAAATAGACTGTGGCAGCTGTTGGCAAACACTTTCATTTGGGCCCTTCTTTCATCTAATTCATTAGAGGAATTTTTCTGTGGCCTCTCATTCTTCCTCTCTACAATACACTGCATGCCTTAAGCAGAGGTTCACCTTCCTCGTTACTGGTCTGCTGGGTATCCCCACTTGACCTGCTCTCCATTTTAGTGTCTTGTGACCTCTCGCTAACCAGAGATCCCTCACAATTTTACTGGTATGTTGATGGCACTGCATTGCCTTATGGTCACTAAGATAAGACCCATTTGTCTAGGATAAAGCTGGAGTACTACTAGTCAGGGCTTTGCTCCGTTGATGCCATGCCAGGTGTTTCCTGGGAACATCAAAAAGGCCCTCAGGGGATGCTGATCAAACCTGGTGGAGACACTTGTCAGAGGACTTAGTCTCTTGCAATCTATTCTTTTGCCAGCTTATGGTGCCAAAGGTGCACTGTGGTCAGCAATGGCTGCTCCATCCATGGCTAACGCTTTGGGAAAATGATTGACTCTCACTACACCATCATAAGGTACTGAATCCTTACTAAAGCCTTTAACAATTAAGCAGAGACTGAGGAGTGATAATGTGCAAGTCACTTAATGTGCAGATTAAATGATGTTCCAGTAAAAGAGCACAAGAAAGATGTGGGCAAGAGAACCAGCATCCGTCTCTTCTTCCCTGAATCAGCTCTGCCCAACCCTCTGGAAAACAATGACAATGATACATTGATGGCGTTTGTCCCGTTCAAGCCCCTGGATTTCCTCTGGATAAGGGAAGTATTGCTGAAAACAAGAAATAAGGTGAGATGTCTTTCTGTTGAAACCAGGTTATTTGCAGTGACATATTCAATAGCTCTAATAATCATGGATATTTCAGATATTTAATGAGCTGCATAATGCACCTGAGACCTTACTTTTTGCTAATTAGAAAGCCCCAGTCTCAGCCACATTGGAGACAGGCATATGGGGATGAGTGGAAGAGACCAGGAGATCCCTTGTTCCTCCGAACTCTCCGGAGTCCTTCTGAGCACCCAGCCAGAGCAGCAGACCACAGCTAACGCAGGGATCGTTATCATGGCACTGCCTGGTGTGCATGGGCATGCCTCAAGTATCTCTGCCTTTCTCCTGCAGACGAAGGTGGGATTTTGGCACCGGCCCCCCTGGGAGTGGAACGGGAACGTCTCTCAGCTATGTCTTCTCAACCCATATGTCACCTATGAAGTGATGTACAAATTGCTGCAGCTGAGTGCGTCGAGTAGGGTATGATACCACACTGGAGAGCAGACAGATGAGCACCAGTGTTCTGTGTCTATCCTTATACCTTACTGCTTCAGTGCCACGCAAGGGGAAGGAAAACCTTTTCATTAGGTTAGCTAGTCCCTTCCCCTGGTAAATACAGCCTTCTCCTATAGCATGGTGCTTCAGGTTTGGAGCCCTGCTCCTGCCCAGAAAAGGAAGACTTTTCCCCACCTGTCACAGCACTGCAGTGTTATTCACATTCCAGTCTGCCCATTACCCCTTGCCACTTACATTCAAATCCCTGTTTAGAGTTGTATTTCTGTCCATAGTTCAAGACCTCAGAAAGCCTGGTTCTCTAGTGACGAGCAGCTCAGCCTTATAAGCCCTTTCATACGTGTTCCTGTGCTTTCCCTGGCTGAAGACCATTACTGATAATTAGGTAGCGTAAAATTGGAGGAATTTTGGTTGGCATTCCTTAAAACACTCTGTTCTCACAGATCTCTGGCCTGAGGCTGGCTGTTATGCCCACTGCTTCTGGAGCGCAGTTTTCCCCTTCACTGCACGATGGAGGATTATTTCATTAATGAATCTAATGATACTTTGTCTTTGGTCCTGATGATCTTTATGATGGTGCTGTGCAATCTTTAATTAAATTTAAGCCTGCCAGGCACTACTAGGATATGTTTATAATCTGCAACAAATGCAGGAGAATCTTAGAGGCCTGGTCTGGGAAAATAACCTTGTCCAAGGTCATGCACTGACTCTCAGATGGGGCCGAGATTAGATGCCAAGTCTTCTGACTGCTGAAGCAATGCTGTAAAAAAAGTACATTTCCCTGCTATAATATTTGGAAAGTGCAAAGAGGGACAACCCAGGCGAGGAGCGCGAAGTGCTTGGTTAGGCTTGGGGGACCAGAGAGCATGTTCAGCTGCTCGCGAGCGTGGTGGCTGCGCTGATCAGTCACAAGGCTTTTAAGGCAGCGTTTGATTTTTGTACTTGGTCATGTTAGCTTTACGTGAGCAGAAGGCAGTTTTGTAGCACACCGGCCAGGGACAGGAATTTAATATGTGGATTAAAAGTGAGGTATCACACAAGAGCCGCCAGCAGGGAATACACACAAAGAGGCACATGGAGAAGAGAGAGATGCAGAGACCTTGCATAGGCTCTGTCATGGATGTGGATTTGTTAAAAAGTGTGCTGATTTCTTCCATTCAAAGCTTTTTGATTTCCATGGAGCTCTATCTTTTATCAACCCAGAGGTTGTATGTTCATGAGCCCTCATCTTTTGCAGCACCTTTTCACAAGGTGCTGCTTGTTTGAGTTTTGGGAGTGCTGTCCATGCACCTGTCCTGTTTTATTAACAGATTTTTTTGCTATATTTAGTGTGGAAGAAGCTACTGGTCCCAGCTGCAAAGGTGTTACTGGTGTCAGTATTGTAAAAGTATGAGTCTGAAATCCTAAACAGATGTTCTGTCTTTTCCCTTCCCAGTCATATACCACCACGGGAATCATTGCTTTGAACTTAGCCCTCCATATGTGCTAAGAGGTCAATATTGCAGGCGTTGGTTACCCTGGAAACCATGACGATACTGCGCCAATACATTATTACAATACGGGTCGCTCATGGGAAAAAAAGAGGTAGAAAATGCCTCCGCTTCAAACTAAGGTGGTCTCCATAGGGGAACCTACTGGACAAAGCTGTGAGTCAAGCAGCTGAGAGGTCTGGTAGCTATCGCTGGTGTTACCCATGGAAATTCCTGCTGGGACACACCAGGGGACATGCTTTGTTCTCTGAGTAGTTTAGGCACAGATGCTGGCACCTTCAGGGTGATTTTCATCTGTCCTAGTTTGGTGATGAGGGTCCTGTGCAGTGCAAGTCCTGCAAAGGACTGCAGGCAAAGTGGGGTTGAGCAGGACCCAGTGCATTTTGGGCAGGACGAGGGGCATTGTAAGGAATAATCTATAACTTTGCCTCTCTTGACCCTGCAGCTCATTCGGCACAATATCACTGCTGAAAGGAACTGGCTGCTGAAAATGATCGAGTAGGGGGCGATTGCTGACTTAGCCAGCCCTTCCTGCCAGGCCCAGAACTGCTGAGAAAGGGCTGTGTTGCTTGCTGTCCCCTCCAGACACCCCTGATGATGCCAGCTGGGCTTTGCCCTTGTTCCAGATTGTTTTGAGCAGGTCACAGTATGTCCTGTCGCACGTGAGGTGGGAGCTGAATCCCTGAGATTCAGAGCGTTGGCCTCTGGTTTCTGTCGCTGACTGCTGTGGTGGAGGGTGGAATGTTGCACAACCCTTCTACCTTTGGTAATCCTCTCCTGTTTTGTAAACAGCCATCCTGTGCTCATCAGTTATTTGTGAAAAGCACCAAACTGAGATGCTGAGCTGGTCCTCAACCCCTGAGAAATGGAGGGAGTGAGGGTACGATATCTGCCATGGGATTTCAACCTCCTTCCTAAGCAGATTGAAATGAGAGTCATACCCACCACTTTGGAAAAGGGCCAGGTTGAACACTCAGAGATTTCAGTGTCTTGCTAATTGTTGGGAAACATTCATGTCTGCAGGAAACAAGAAACGTTTTTTTTATTGTTCTGTTTGAGAATAAATGTACTTCTGATGTCAAGGAGTTGGCACCGTCTTGTGGGAGGGGTATTTCTGGTCAGGACAGGTGAGAATTACCTTAGCATCTCCTCTGAGATCTTCTCATGGCTTTAGGACCCCATGTAATCACCTCTTTTTTTTTTTTTTCCTTCTCTTTGGTATGCTGTCCAGAGTTTTCCATATCTCTTCCGGCTTATTCTAAGTATGGAGCCACCCTGCCAAGTCTACATTGTGTGCTGAACATCTTCCACATTTGAGAAGCCCCCTTAAACCCCTCCTTATGTGTGGCTGGCTCGTGTCCACATTCCACCTCTGGGACCATACCTTCTCATCCTCTGCCGCTTCCTCTCAGGATGCAGCTATGTCACATTTCCCCTTCTTTACTTCCCTCATTGCTACTTTCTTCCTGGCCTGTTATCATCGTGGGTTCACTTCAGTTGCTGCCTCACCAAAACGCTGCCTCTACCAGCAGAAAGAACCTACAGTGATGAACCTACAAGCTGATGGCTATGCTGGTACAACCACTTTGCTGTGGCTTCTTCACCCAGGTTCTCATTGGGAAGAAGGCTCCTCTGGAATAGCTATTTGAGGGCCAACTCTAAGAGTGGGGTTGGCTTAACTTACATCAGGCTGCATGTGTCTTACAGCAGCAGCATTTGGGGTGTGGGAACATTAGTACAGTACCCCTATAACTCCTAACTATTTCTACAGGAGACTAAACTTCTGCTTTCCCTCCCATTTCCTTCCTCCCTCCCCATCGCTGTGGTCAGGCTTTCAGGGCACTTCCTGCGAAATTCGTGTCACTCCTTTTCCTGGATAACTTCTCTTCTAGTATCTCAGCCCTGCCTCCTGAAAGCTTTCCATAACGCCCTGCCTCTCATGATCTGCAAAGTGTTAATACCCTTCTGTGTTGCTCCCACTGCTATTCCCTTCTGGCCAGCCTGGTTCCTCCTCCATTAGTGCTGAAATGGTTTTGTCCTGGTTGTTCCATGCAATTCATGGCCAAAGAAATGGTGACAAAAGTCCCCCAAAGCTGCCTTGCTCTGGAAGACTGGTGGAAGAACTGGAGGCCCTGGTTCAGCTCAGTTTGAGAAAGGTCACTTGAAGGCTGAAGGAGGATGACCTAATCTTGCACATGGAAACAGAACTGAACAGAGCTTGGGAGAAAAAGGATGTTTTAATAAATTCCTCTTTATCAGCTGACCACTGGCTTCGGCTTTTACTCTGTACACAAATAAGTCTTTACTCTCTAAATAGCACATAATAGTCACACAGGTTCTGCAGATTCCAAAAATACAGTGTTCCAAACGCATGCAAATATGCATTTGGATCTGGCTTGACCACTCTTTTGGAATTTATTGCTTTGTAAGTAATGGAAGTGAGCTCTCAACTACATGGACAGTTAATATTCTATGTTCTTCTGCTGGTAAAGTAAAATGGCATAAAGATCTTAATGTCTAAAAGCTGATGTATAAAGCATGCTATGAACTAACCCCAGGAGATGGTTTACATTATTTCTCTAGGTAATGTGTGTACAAAAGCTTCTCCACAGCTTGCAGGAGCTGTGTCTGCACTTTCTGCCGCAGTTGTTGCAACATTTTCCTGTCATGTACTGTCAAGTCATGGTAGTGAAACCATACACATGAGGTTCCAGTGTCTTAGCCTTGGTCACTGCCTGTGGCAGTGCTCTCAGTACTTGCAGCAGGCAGGTCTGCTACACAGCTTTTTGCTCTTATGTTTAAGAGCTGGCTGGATTTTTCTCAAAACAGGGTTCTGTAATCTCTCCGGGTAACCATGGTTCATTAGAGCTGCCTCTTGTTTCAAAGTTTCCCAGAGTGTTGGAGCAATGTGGTAGAGGCTTAGTATTTAACCATGCTTCGGTGGTGGCACTGAATCCCCAAATCAACCTTCCTTGTGTCCAGTTTAAAAAGTTTAAGATCTGCAGTCCTCCATGCCCTACACACCTTTCATGTTTGATAGTCTGAATAAACTCCTGCCCTACAGCGGACTCATTATTATCAAGAGAACTGGGGGAAAGGAGGTGGAATAAGTAGGATAAGGCAAAGCCACAGTAATACAAACATATGTAAATTAGGCTACGAGATACCATAATAAGGATGTAATGGAGGGGGAAAGAAAAAGAAAATGAGTCCTATTGTTGCTTCAGTAGCAAAAGCTAACATCGGTCTGAGGTGGTAAATCCACCCTTCTCAGGGCTGCGGAAAGGCAATTATACTCCTTCTAAGCACAGCGCATTTCATACCAAGGCAGTGCGAACATCCTCGCGTTGATGGCGACAATGAATCCCCGGCTCTGTGGCCAGCCCAGGGGCCACCGTGGTTCATCCGAGGCAGAAGGGCAGGGAGCTGCTGGGCTGTTTGGTGCCAGCCTGCCTCTCTCCTGGGGTCAAGGGAGCTCCACCGTCACTCACTGCCTGTCCATGAATGCTTGGCAAGCGAGTCTGGATGCCTCCACCATCTGTGTGAAATCCTTCCAACCATTTAGGTTAAACATTGACTTCAGTAAAATGTAGGGCTCCTAACTGACCTGACATAGTCCATATGGAGTAGCTGCCACAGATAGTGACTATCTTGACACTGATTAATCACTTCTTCTAGTTGTGTATTTGTCCCTGGTTACTTGACACAGTTCTTCCCTAATAGCTTTTGAATAGTTCTGGGGTATTCATATGACCTTGGCTTTGGGGAATAGCCCATCTGATGACACACATTACCTACTTCAATGTAGGCTTGGCTGCTTTTCATCAAACTATTTTGGACACTAGCTTTTGGGGATTTTTCTTTCCCGTGTACACCAGGATCTCTCCTTTTCTGCAGTGGGAAACAGCTTAGCTATGCTGGGTTCTCTCTGGTTGAGGTGGCACCATTTGCAATGGGCTGGGGCTTGGGCTGTGCTATATAGCATGTAGAGACTGTCTGTGACTTCACCTCCGTGTCCTTACCTGTCACTTACAGTCACAGGCATGACAAGCAATCTGCATTACTGATGCTCCTTGCTTTGAAACTAGCAGTTAAATGATCTGTAACTAGAGTCAATCATTGCTCAGACAGACAGCAGCGAAGCTGTCTAACACCCCAAACTAAATGCAGAGTTTCTCTCTCAATCTGAACATTGTTCTCCTCTTCAATGGCATGAGATCCAGAAGCAAAGGCAATAGGTCTTCCAGGCTGATCTTCCATCAAGTGTGAGATTATTACACCCACTTCATATGGGGAAGCATCACAAGTGAGAGTTATAGGCACCAAGGCACTCGAGTGAGGACCTGTTCCAATGACACCAGTTTCTCATCTCCTTCACCAGCCTTGGTGCTGGGTGTGCGTGGTTCAGCGCTGTCTCTGCTGGGTCAGCCAGGGGTTGCTGCGTGAGGCTGTGACTCACCAGTTCCGGGAAGCAATGTATTCGTGGAATTTGCAGCAAAAGGATCTTAAAGCCATTTTCAAATATTTTTTCCCCATTTTTCCTTGTGATTTATATAAATTGGTTTTCCTAGCCATTCCGTTAAATTTTTGAAACATTTCCTTTTGCCTTTCCTATCTGCTCAGACAACCCTTCAGACTTGGACAGGTGACTGACTTACTAAGTGTTAAGGACTGGTGATGTGTCAGCTGAACCTGGAGGACACAGTAACTGTCTTTACACCCTGAGCCTAGATCTCAGCTGCAATGTGACGTGATTTAAGCAGGTGACTGCTAAGCAGAGTTGTATTAGCTGATCCTGTGCTAGTTAGGAAGGCACACACGGCCAGTGCTGCGTCTGAGAGCAATACTGCGTCAACTGGTGTAGCATGACCACATGCCTGAGCTTCTCAAGTACTTTTGGAAGTTCTTGTGGTGCTCCCCATGTCTAGCTCCACAAATACTGTGTTGTGTAAGTGCCAGCATCTCAGGAATGTTCTCTCCCATCTGATCCATCACTCACAACCAAATAGTTGTTACAGATAGTCCTTTAACTTTAAATAAGACCTGGTTTGTTTAATCTTGAAAAAGTTCTTGCCATGTTCCTCAGCTTCCATTTGCAGATAGACTTGGGGAACTGCTTAGGATGACTACTGAGGCTTTCTTCACAGAAAGGGTTATCAAACATTGGAACAGGCTGCCCAGGGAAGTGATTGAATCACTGTCCCTGGAGTTATTTAAAAGATGGGTAGACGTGGTGCTTAGGGACATGGTTTAGTGGTGGTTTTGGCAGTGTTAGGTTAATAGTTGGACTTGGTGATTTTAAAGGTCCCTTCCAACCATAACAATTCTATGATTCTATGAAATATATCCTCTCTTCTGGGTAATAACTGTTGATCTCCATTTGATACTGGGCTAGCTGTGACCTTGAAATCACCATAGATACAGACGGCCCTATCTGTTTTCATGGCTATCACCAGTTGTCTTGTCCAAGAATTTAGCTAGCTTCTCTTTTTGGCTGGAGTTCATGAGTTATTTTCTTTTAATACAAGCAAGTACAAGATGTTTTGTCAATCCAACTACATTGTGGCCATCTTATGCTATGTAATACCTTGCTGGAGATCACAGAGGTTGGGTATACGCTGTCTGCTGTTGTGTTACTTATATTATAATAATGTTCAGGAGAACAAAGATTACTTGGGCGTGTGTTTTTAGAAACATAGATTTTCTGTTACATCTCCTTTCTAAGAGATCTTTGATGATCCCAACAGTAAATTGCCAGCACAGTGAATCATGTTTCATTTTAGATGTTATTCTTGTCACTTTAAAGGATTCCAAATAATACTTTTGTTTCTTGTGAAACGAAAGAGGCAATTACACAGATATTACGGCTTTCTGCAGTCATTGCACATTGTTGTATGCAAGCTGAAGAATATGAAGTTAACCAGCATTGACTTTCTAAACTGGTGGCTGGGTTTGATTTGCTAGCTTGCATGTTTTCTGCTGGTGCTCCATCCCTTGCAGTTTCTATATGATTTGTCCTTGAACAAATGACAACGTGTATTGTGAAGCTGTCCCTTGTGATAGAAGCAGCACATTCTTTGAACGTCCTTCAAGCTGTACTTTCCACTTGACCCTACGCATGGCTGTTGGACGGATTTTGTGATGCTCCCAAACTCTCCAGCATCTTCAGTGAGACTCCATTGAAATGGTAATTTCTAGAGCATACTTCAGGCTCATCTCAGCTTTAGATAAAAATTAAATGTGGATTGCTTCATTCTGCATATTGAATACTAAAAGATGCACTCATTTGTCCTCTCTGCAGCCACATGATGCTCTGCCAATTTCCTTAATCCAGGCACAGAAGCAGTCAGCAATTGTTTCCATTCACTTTTGATTCCGTCTGTAAAAGGAAATACCTGCAATCACGAGAGGCTTTTCAGAACAGGGATTTTGTAGAACTTGCCCAATTTCAACAAACTTTTTGTCTGCTGGCTTAATGGGCACTATCTGGCTGCACATCAGGGTGTCAGTTTTAGCTCCCATTGTGCTGCCATGTGTTTTTCATTGCAGTGATCATCTCTTATTTTAGGATTTCCCCATCTCTCAGTGGCCCTCTACTGACCTGCCAAAGAAGTCCAGTCCCCCCTCTTTCTATTTTAAACTTTTCTTTATAAGTGGATTGATCACTGGCCTGATACTGCAGCTTATATTTAATTTCAATTTTCACAGATTTTCATGAGTAGTCCCCATTCCATCTAATTCTAGACTGGTATCCCATCCTCGTCTCACATTTTTGCTACTTCTCTGTCTACACGGTGTTAATAATACCCAGCAAGCCTATGACTGGATCCCCAGTAACACTTCTCAGTTATCTACAGAAAGACAGGAGTAGATACATGAATGCACTACCATTTATCAGAGCAAATGAAGGCAGGGAGCTTTATTAGAAGGCTCACAGCTGATTTAAATTAATATTGCCAACTGTGAGGTTTTACAAAGCCTCTTCCAGAAACAATAGCCGTGTCTGCACTGTAAATTAAGGATGGTATTGAGATGTACTCACTTTTATAGCAAGGCATCAAATGCAGGTTGAGGCATGACCGGGGCAGATAGCAGCTCTAAGCCCAGCTGGGGTGATTGTGCCTCTCCTGGCTTGCTGCCCCCAGGGGAAGGGTGTGGAGGGGTGTAAGGTCCTGGCCTCTGACTGCTCTATGAATCTCCAGTATTTACATCTTGTGCCTGGCCGTGTGCTACTTGTTCCTGCGATAATTGCAATACTGTGGTCCAGCCAGACGGATAAAACCTAGATGCACACGTTCATAAGCACTTCTCTGGTACTTGCCAGTGTGGTGTAGCTGGGAACGTGGCAGGGGGACAAAGGCAGAGTCATTTGCACTATCCAGTGCATTTGAATTATGGGATGTGAAGCATGACCTTCCAGAAATTGGACTCAGAATTTCACAACAGGTTCCCTTTTTTTGCCGATTTGACCTGAGCTAATCTGAAGCAATCAATTCAAGAGACACACTGATACAACTCATATTCCTCTTTAATTTCTAGTCCAAGCTACACCTTTCATTACTTCCTTTTTTCTTGTTGGTTTGTGTTTTTTTTAACATTTTTTAAAAACAATTGCAAGAACAGCAAGTCTCTCAGAGCATGTCTAGAGACCAGACAGCTACCAGTTTCACTTCCTCAATGACGTGCAGTGAGAAGCAGGAGTGGTGAAACACAATGCTTGGCATTTCAGGAGGTTTCTCGCTCCAGGTCCTTGAGTGATACCCATGCTGCTCTCTCCTGCACTCCTGGCTCCTGAAGATGCCCAGGAGAGGAGCTCTTCCTCCATGGACACTCATGGTGCTGCTGCAGCTGGCGCTTGTCCCATCACAGCTGGCAGGCTGCCCCCTTGATTCCTGTTTGGAGGTACGTGATCTCTAAACGAGCACAAAATCCTTCTGCTTCTCTGGTGCAAGTTTTCCTTCTGCTTGGCAGATTTGTGCATCAAGTCTGTTGTGTGTTAGTTGTCTTACCAAAGCCTGTGTTTTTTCCAAGGCTGTTACCAATGCAATTGAAGTATTTGAAGTAAATGCTGGTCTCAAAACCATCTGAGAACCAGAACCAGCAGCATGAACCTTTTCTTCTTGTTGGCTTTCTGTACCTCTGAGGTTAGTGCAGTACAGTTAAGCTAATAGATTGTGTTTCCCTTCAGGAAGACATCCAAGCCTTTTCTGTATTTTCTGCAAAATACAGTATTTTTGCCTGGTTTGTACCGTAGAGTGATTTCACCAGTACCCCGTGTACCTAGCATTGATCAACTGCTTTTTGCAAACCTTTGCTGACAATTATTGCTTGCAGAGTAACTGTGGTTAGAACTGCCTGCTTGGGAACTTAGCTGCGTGCTGATCCTGGACACGCACTGCATCCCGTGTGTTTGTTTTGCTGCCTGTCTCAAAGGTTGCTGCCAGTTCATCCATAGCCTCAAGGAACACTGTCCTGTAGTTTTGCACCTGCTTCAATCAGCAAGAAATGTAGCTCTTCCTAGGGAGTAGGACTGGTTCTATTAGAACTGAGAAAGATGCTTAGGATATATAAGATTATTTCCTAAAACTCAGGGCGGCTCATTTAGAAATTAACTACAAGGTTAGTCATTCTGCTCCTGCTCTCCTGACAGTGTAATTTTCTGGCACTTCATGAAGAGCAGATGTTGACCGTGATTGGATCTGCCACTGTTACAGGTCATCCCTAACAAAACTTTCAGATGCATGGGACTGAACATCTCTGGAGTTCCTGCTGAAGTCCCAAATACCACCCAGAACTTGGATCTCAGTTTCAGCAATCTGACATCACTGGGGTCAAATTATTTTTCATCAGTCCCTGAACTGCAGCTTCTAGATCTTACAAGGTAATGAGCTCTTTTATGTGGATACCGGTTAATCTTGCTGCACCAGCTGGGCTTCCGTGGTTGCTTATTTTGGGGTCTGTTGGTCTTAGCTGTTCATTTCTTTTTTTGGCTTGTGACTTTATCCCTGTGTCTGTCTCTCTGCACATCCCCCCAGTCAAGTGATGTGCAGCTTGTAGTCCAGTTACTGAGTGCACACCCTCTGCGCAGAGCTGGGTCTGTCAGTCTGATCTTGTAGGCTGGGATGTGAGAAGGAGGAGGAAGATGTTTTACTTCTCTCTGAACAAGAAAAATGTCAGACTTTTCACTGTTACAAAAACTCTGAAGCAGAACATCTTGGGTGAGCTGTTTTTGTAATCACAGTTTAAAAAAAATAAAATGAAGGTACATTCATTTTCTAAAAGGCTGTTTTAAAATATCAACATATTATCTTTTCCCTTCTCCTCACATATCTGGGGGAGGAGATGGGGGAGGCTTATTAGCAAATTTGAATTGATGTGTAATTTCCATTGACTTGAGACAACAGTTTCTCTGGGTAAATTGTTTCACTGAAAAATGTCACTCAGTCCCATCACAGTTACAGCTCCGAAGTGGCTGAGTGGCAGAGTAGGTTTGCTGTAAGGCACTGGCTGGATTGTAAAACTAATTTTTCTTGAATTCATTGCAGAATGGATTTGGGTCTCAAATTCTGGATCTTCCCATATGAAACCATCTTTAGGTGGCCATCCTCTTTTTCCCCTCTTCCTTCTCTCCTTTAGAGCTGACATGGCCTGGGGTCTGTTCCCTCCCAAATATCATCAGCAAAACTGCTGACGGTTGTGAGCTTTGCCATTGCTGCATCATGCTGGTGCCAGTGGGGCTGCCCAGAGGTGGCTGAGGCGACAGTCTGAAGGCTGTGAGGGTGCAAGGTGTAAGGGAGTGCTGTATCTGGTTGACTCTGCCATCAGTGATGGTCATTACGATGTTTCTAGGGCCTAAACAGAAAGCCAGGACTGTTCTTTCCTGCTGCCTGCATGAATTTTTTACCTTCACTGTGGCTCAAGGTCTCTTGCTTTGCAATTGAACTTCAGATTTAGAGAGGGAGGAGGAGGTGAGAGAAGGTCTTCTGCTATGGAAGGGTTCCCTTTGCACATTCAGGAGTGCTGACTCTGCCCAGCACAGTAAAGCCAAACCAAACCCCAGTGTGAGGTTGAGCCTGAGAATGTTGCACCAGCGCTTAGTGCAGTAATGTTAGTGAACATGTAATGAAAGGGACAGTGTTTCATGCACTATTATTCTCTTTTCCTGCCCAACAGGTGCCACCTCCATACAATAGAAGATGACTCTTTTAAGGATCTTCATAAACTGACCACCTTAATTTTAACTGCCAATTCACTCCAATACCTGGGGACAGCAGCCTTCTATGGCTTAACATCTCTGAAAAAACTAGTATTGGTGCAAACCAACATATCCTCTTTGACTGACCTACCCATTGGACACTTGCATGCCCTGCAGGAGCTGAATTTGGGCCACAACAGTATTGCTTCATTGAAGCTTCCCAAGTATTTCACCAACCTGACCTCTCTCAGGCACCTGAGCTTTTTCTCCAATAAGATCACATACATCTCCAAAGGAGACCTTGATGCCCTGAGGGAAGCAAACAGGCTCAACCTCACACTGGTGCTTTCCTTGAACAATATAAAATACATAGAGCCAGGGTCCTTTGCAAAGATGCACCTTGGTGAGCTGGTTCTAAGGTCCTCTTTTGAGAGCTTCATTGTGATGCACACTTCTCTTCAAGGCCTGACTGGTTTGCAGGTCAACAGGCTAATAGTTGGAGAATTCAGCGACAGACAGAGACTGGTAAGCTTTCAGAATGGACTCTTGAGTGGACTGTGTCAGGTACAAATGCAAGAGTTTGTCTTAATCTGTTTCAGGGGATTTGAGAATAACACAGACACTCTTTTTAACTGCATAGGCAACGTCTCCAGTATTCGGTTGGTAGACATCCAACTTGAAGAGGTGTCGGAGGTTCCTATGTTCTCTCAAGTGAAACAGCTGGAATGCAAGAAATGCAAGTTTCAGAAACTGCCTGCCGTCAAGCTGTCTCTTTTCAAGGAGCTGAGAGTGCTTCGTATTACCAAGAGCAAACACCTCAATAGCTTCTGGCAGAAATTTGAGAGTCTAAGTAAGCTGGAGGTCGTAGACTTGAGTGAGAATCACCTCTCCTTCACTCGCTGCTGTTCCCCTCAGTTTCACAAGTGTCCAAATTTGAAACACTTGAACCTAAGTTTCAATTCTGACATCAGAGTAACTGGAGATTTCACCAATGTGAAGAATTTATTATATTTGGACTTTCAGCACACAAAGTTATTTGGTCCTGGCTCCTACCCTGTCTTTCTGTCTCTTCAGAAACTCATTTACCTCGATATTTCCTATACCACAACTCATGTTAAATCCCAGTGCACATTTTGTGGCTTGAACTCTTTGCAAGTGCTCAAGATGGCAGGCAACTCCTTTGAGAACAATAAATTGGCCAACAACTTCAAAAACCTAAGTCACCTCCACACCTTAGATATTTCAAGTTGCAAATTAGTACAGGTGGATCGAAGTACCTTCGATGCGCTCTCTGAACTAAAAGAGCTAAACATCAGCAACAATAAGCTACTGAGCTTTGATCCTATAGTCTACAAGCCTCTCCAAGCCCTCACAGCCCTGGACTTCAGCAACAATCAGCTGAGTGTTCTGTTGGACTCAGCCATGGAAATCCTGCCTGATAGTCTGGTCCTGTTAGACATCTCTCAGAACCTCTTTGAATGCTCTTGCGTATACCTGAACTTTCTGAAATGGATCAAGGAAAAGCAGGAGCTACTGCAGAACAAGGAGTTGATGATATGCCACACACCTGCATATGTGAAGAATGTGAGGCTGTCAAGCTTTGATCTGTCCTCCTGCCAACTCAGTGCTAGCACAGTGTCATTCTCCGTGATCACATTGGTCGCTGTAGCAGTGTTCCTCTTCCTGATTTACAAGTACTACTTCCAGCTATACTACTCATTGGTGCTGCTCAGTGGGTGTAAACACTCTGCAGAAAGGGGTCACACCTATGATGCATTTGTTATCCACTCCAGCAAAGACCAAGAATGGGTGATGAAAGAGCTGGTGGAACCCTTAGAAGGAGGAACACCTCCCTTCCAGCTTTGTCTTTACTCCAGAGATTTCCTACCAGGGGTACCCATTGTCACCAACATCATCCAAGAAGGTTTTCTGAGTAGCAGAAATGTCATCGCAGTCATCTCTACTGACTTTCTGGAGAGCAAGTGGTGCAGCTTTGAGTTTGACATTGCCCAGTCCTGGCAGCTTGTTGAAGGAAAGGCTGGAATCATCATGGTTGTGCTAGAAGAAGTGAACCAGGCCTTGCTGAGGCAGAGGCTGGGGCTGTCTCGATACCTGAGGAGGAACACCTATCTGGAGTGGAAAAACAAGGAAGTAAGCAAGCACATCTTCTGGAGGCAGCTGACAGGAGTCCTGCTAGAAGGCAAAAAATGGAATCATGAGGAGGTAAAGCTCATGTGAGAAAAAGAGAGATCACTTCGGCCCTGTCTCCCATCCTGGCCTTGGCTGAAGGCTGGTGCTCAGAAGTTGGTTCTTCTGTGGCTGTTCAGAGTTGGAGGAAGTGGATGGAGGCACTGTAAAAGCACTACAGAAATACCTGCCTTGCTGGTCACCCATTCTCAAGGGAACTTGAAAGCTAAGGAGTGACAACAGCTAGAAGAGCTGCCCATGCCTGAGCTCCATATTTGTCTGTAGCTGTCAACCAAAGCATCAATCTGTGCAGGTCTGGTGGGCTGGTGAATAGACGGACTGCTCTTACGGTCATTTACCTGGCTCTGAAAGTGGATTTGGGTCCTGGGGCCATTTACCCAGTGGAACTTCAGGGGCTGTTGCTTTGAGTGGACTCCAGGTTTTCCAGGGGAGAGCAAAGGTACAGGATTCTTGGCTCTGTGGCAAACAGAAACAAGATTTGGATCCTGACAGTTTTGGGTCTGCCTCCTTAGGCACCATGACTCAGGGGAAAAACCCTGCAGAAGGAAATGGGGTGCCCTGCAGCCACAGGCTGCGTGGCAGCTACCCAGTGAAGCTGAGCAATTATGTCATCGGTGGGGGGGAGGATGCCACTGGTGGGAAATTCCCCCTACGCGTTTATTTCAGTTTTCTTTAGACCGAGACCAAATATTGAAAACCTAAATATTTCCATCACCTGGAACTCTTATTTATATCCAGATTAGATAGCATTTGAGAGAGTGCTTTGAGGTTTTCTTATGGTATCCAAAGGTCAGTGGGACTAGAAGAAGCTGCAGAAATGCTTGATACCTTTAATATCAAGATATTTCTTTGCTTGAAATGCTTCTCCTCATCCAGTGTTTCTGGACATACTGTGTGGAACTGCCCTATATGAGCAAGATTGAACTGGAGCAAAGTGTTTTGATGTTGACAGCCAGCCAATTCTAGAACATGTTTTTCCAGTCTCTGGACCAGCCTCAATTCACTGTTGGAAGGTGCTGTAGGAGCCTTCAGCCCATGCCTTGAAATGGGCTTTTGATATATTTGGACCGAGCAATGAGGCTAAGAGTCCTTCTTCCTTCCTCCCATCATGCTGTGACAGCCCCTGGTCCTGGTGGGCATCTCAACATGAGTGGTCAGCCTTTCCAAGGGTTCAGCTGCTACGTGGAACAGGACAGTCACTGGACAGGAGAATTTTGTCTTTGTTTCACTGAGAACGTGCTGATATTTTGCAGGAAGAAGAGGTAGAGGAAAGAAGTCTGGGTTAGCTAAACTAAATGTATCCCAGCACTGCCCTGAATAAAGGGAAGGAAAATCTAAATGCCACTGAATCATGTTACAGAGCACTCCATGGATGTGTCGAATATTGAAGAGTGCTGGAGTATTGCTCTGTATTTACGGAGGGCTTTGGTTGGGATTAATCACTGAATTAGTCTAGTTTTAAACTTGCAAATCCTTCTATAATCAATGACGTTCTACAGAGATAAAACAGAAGCAATTGAGTGGTGAATCAGATCTGATATTTATTCAGAAGAAAGGGCCTGATCCATCTCACTTTTCTAAGCACCAGTCAGCGACATCTGCGACATGCCCGTGGAAGCCAGTGACAAGTGAGACCGACAGCAGACACTATTTGCAAAGAAGGGAGAGCTAGTTCCAGGGCTTGTGCTGGGAAAAGCTGAATCACGGTTCCCTCTGTACGTGCTGTGGCAGTAGTATATTGGGATAACACTACCAAAAAACCCCACAGCCCTCTCTAAGTATTTTTTGTGACCCATGAGCCAAAGCTGAGCTCGATGCTGCATTCCCTTGCCGAGCAAGTCTGTTTTGCATCTGCTGAGTATTGTTGCAGTGATGCCCCAAGCGTGGTGCTCTGTACCTGCACTGGGGTCAGTGGGTCCCGAGCGCTGCGTCCTGCCCGCAGCCCTGACGGCTCCCCCGGGGCAGGGGCTGCAGCAGCCGGGGAGGGGGGACCGTAAATGAGGGCACAGCATGAGGTTCCCTCCGCTGTGGCCAAAGGAGAGCACGGAGGACAAAGCAAATATTAGCCCGGATTTCAGCAGCTACAAGTTAAATTGGAAAACAAACAAGGAAAAATTAAATGGGGTGGGAGTTCCTGCTCCTGAATAGAGCAGCACTGAAGCGGCATTTCTCCCTCGCTCCTTTTCTCTGCGGCTTGCCTACAAACAATTCAGTGTGTATGTATTTCTGGCACAAAGCGGAGAGTCCTATGATTCTTGATTGTAATTATAATGATGAGTTTCAGAAAGCCTGCAAGTGGTTGTGGGCATTACAATAAGGGTTTAGGACCAGTATTGTTTAAAAAGCATGTTTGTTGAATACCAAAGCAACTTTAGGAGGAGAGCTGAGGTGATGCTGAGAGGAGGATCCCACCTGTACAATTTAAAAAGAAACCAGTCACTTGTTCTTTTCCTATTCAGAGTCTCCGCAGCAGAGATGGGTATGTGAGCTGCCCCAGGCTTTCTTACTGCCGGAGAGAAAGCACAAAACCCATCACAGCTTCTGGAAGGGGTGAGGGGAGCGAGACGGTGTGGTGAGGCAGAGACTGGAGGCTGGGGCATTCAGAAAACAAGGGAGTTTGGACAAGGTTCATCCTCTGCAAGCCCCACAGTCACTATGGCTCCTGCTTCCCTCCGTGCGTATAGATTTCACTTGGCCTCGGCAGTAGCTAGTGCTTTGAAGGCACAAGCTGGTTTACTACTGAGACCTTCAGCAACAGAACCAGGATTTTTATTATTATTTTTTTTTGCTGTGTGGCACAAGGAGGCTCAGGAGGACAGGCTGGCTGGGGACACGAACACCCCTTCATGGGACCGGGGTGCCAGGCACAGCCATGTGCTGTAAATGTCCACCCTCCGCTGGGTGAGCGGCTCCCAGCCCTCCCTGAGGGGTCACTAACCTGCCCTGGCAGTGCTTGTCTGCCATACTTTGTGGTTTATGACTCTACGAGGGAAAAGACTGTGTGAACAATTATATTTTCACCATTTACCCAGCAGAGAAAAAGTAGATTTGTTTTTGGAAGGCTCGGAACAACTTTTCCCAATACTGTAAAGATGTGGTTCAAACAGAAACACACACACATATTTGCCTTTGTTACAGAAAGCGAATTTCCAAAGGAAAACTCTGAATGTTCTCATGTCTCCAAACACGTTGGCATGCGTTGTTGTTTGGAAGTGTTCGCTGTGTAGCAGGTAGCTTTGGTATTGTTTACTTGTTTGGGTGAATAAATGAGCAGCCAACCAGACATCCATGCAGGTCTGCATTCATCTCTCATGTAAATAGCTGAACACGTTCCAGTTATTAAAGCATCTATTTTACTAAGGTCATAAAAACAGATGGAGACGAAGCTCCAAAGGGCTGTTGCATCCAAGCTATTTAATTTCATTCCACTTGTAATGGGGATGTGCCCTGATTTCACTATGTACTTAATTTGACCCATGCAAAATGCCAGTACGGATGAAGCTGCGGTCTCACTCGCGTTGCAGAGGGTGATGTCTCAGAGGCAGCCCATATGACGCGCCGGCATCATCGCCAAGATGTGGTTTGCAGCGAGGGCTCTGAACGGAGCAAGCCCTCATTAGCATGATTGCATTTGTGATCTCCGCACCGTAGCAGAGACATTATGTGAAAGCTGAAAACTAGAGCCATTCGCGTTGATGCCTGCCTGGATGTGGCTGGCTGCGGGAACAGCGCTGCGTGAATGCTCCCTTGGCCTCCCCAAGTATTAGCACAGACTTCCAGTGTCAGTTAAAAAAATCAACAAAACAAGAAAAAGCAGCTGGTTTCTCTGGACCGACTGATACTTGACAGGAACAGGTTGAAACTTTTCTGGAAGAGTGTTTGTCCTCTGGGAAATGCTATTTTGTAGGTGGTTTATGTAATTTAATGAGGTAGCGTCGTGAATCTATGGAACAGAAATTGTCATAGCAGGGTTTCTGGTTTAGTATTGCATGGGGTTGTAATCTTGGAACAGACACTTTGCATGGAAACAGTGATTTTTGCAGTGTTTTGGAGGGGTTGGAAAAAAGGATTTCAAATAAAAGGTAAATTGCTCTACAACATCGTTTAAAAAAATGTCGGGTTAGGCTTATGCTGTTGTTTCTCAAACTACCCTTTCATTTTGAAATTTCTTTCTATTTATATAAACTGACTAGCCTCCCAAAACAAAACCAAAATGCAAAAATCTTTCCACCTGCCCAAATTAAAAAACACAAATTTCATTTTGTGGGCAAACTCACGATTTTTCATTGTTGTACCCTGCTGATAAGTAGGACTTTCGACAAAATGGAAATTCCACTTCTGTGACAGCTCTTACCCTGAAAGTTCAGCCTTCCCCTGGCTGTATCACACATGTAGTTCGGGCAGTAAAAAACGCTGAAGAATCCCCAGAATGAATTTCACTAAGTGCCTTTTGCAAAGCATCCTGAGTAGGTGCAGTCAATCAATACGAACTGCCTGAGACCGAGAGCAGTTGAACGTGGTAGGAAAGAAGCAATTCCTTAACAAGTTGTTCTTTGCGATCGCGGCTCAGGCTGAGAATTGGGACAAATGACAGCAAAACATGATTTGCAGAAGAAGAGCCCATCTGCCAGCAGTGCTCACCTTCTCAGCTTCAAGGTCATGTAGAGGGCAAAGTCAGTAATCTGCCAGCGTGGACCTCCCTGCGCTGCTGTGAGCACAGAGAGAGAAACATTGCATAATTGAGGACAGCTCTGTTAAGAGCCCTGAAAATCGAGAAAAAAGGGAACAGAAAGAATAGGGAAGAGATTGGCACAGGATCTCAGGGAAAGTGGCCACCATCTCGCAGCTGGGTGAGTCTCAGCTGCTGGAGGTGGCTTGGTCCCAGTGCGTCCAGCGCTAACAGCACCTAGAAGGCAGGAGTTTTGTGATGAGTCTGTAAGTGCTGCCTTTTTGTGTAATGGTGGTAGGAAAATGTTTTGAAATCAGTATCTCTGAGAAGTTGCTTTTAAATGGGGTTTTTACATACCGGTGCCTGCTCAGAGAGAAACTAAGGCAGCAGTGGTGTGTTTTCCATCACTCTTGAGAAGGAGGAGGTAATTCTGCTCTGTTCAGCAAGTCCTGGTGGGGAGAGCCCTGACTGGGAACCTGTGAGGTTCTCACCCTGGTGCTTCCTTGCTGGGAGAGCCTGGTTCGCTCTCTCGAAACGTCACCCTGAGGCATCCTGAATGAAAATGGTGCTTTGGCTGTTCCTCTCCATGTCTCCCCAGCACAGGCAGTTCCCGGGGGCTAGCTGAGTCTGGGCTAGCATTCACTACCCACATTGGTCCTGTTTCTACCCATGTGGAGGAGAGGGCCCGAGTCACTGTTTCAATATATTTACATACAGATGAAACCCTGGCCTTGAAGTCTGTTACGTGCATGCCTTCCTGTGTTCATTAGGGGACCTTAAACCCATTCTGCAATGCTCTCTATGACCTCAGTCTGCAAAAAGTGTGATTTTAGCTATTATTGTCACTGGATGCCCTATCAGAGAAGCATGATGACACTTCCCTTAACATTCCGTTGCATTGCGTCCACCCACAGCCTCCCCTTTTAGCAAATGAAACGTCTGCATGTCTGTATTTACCAGCTGCCCAAATTACAACTTTGGGCCACTTCAGCTTTTGGAATGGGATTAATAAGTCTCCTGTCCTTGCAGTACTGCTGTGGCCCACGCTCCAGAGCGGGTGTTGGTTTAAGACCTGGGTCTGAGCAGGAGGGATAGAAATGAGCATCCCGTGGGTACCAGCCTTGTTCTGGTGGTGGCAGCCCCTGGGGCTCCAGCTGGGGCAGGTGACTGGAAGGAAAGCACTTCAGCATCTCTGCAGGGCCACAACCCTGGAGGGCAAAACCAGCCCATCCCAGATCTCCCTTTGTGCCTCCCAGGCTACCCAATGTATAGAGAATGTATAGAACCCATACATAGAAAGAAATCCTCTGGGTCACAATTTTATATTCTTCACTCTGCTCGTAGTCATTCTCAATTACAGGACACAAGTTACAGGAGGAGAGACAGTCCCAAGGCAACAGACATCTGCTTACCATATCTAACCCCTGTAACTAAGCCCTCCCATAGACAGCACGTACCCCCTTCCTCCTGGCCTGCCTGAGCCCCCCTCTCACACAGGGGCTCCGTGCTCTGAACTGATGGGCAAAGTGGGGGTTCCGCTTCCCAAAAGACTTTAGGCACCCCGCAGCACCCCCCTGTACCCCTTCTTCAACAGCATCCTTCGCTGAACCGCAGCTGAGGCGGTGCACCGAGAGAAGCATTAAGGAGAGGCTTCAAATACCCACGAAAGTAAAGTCTTCACCACGTCTACACATCAGATATGGGGCAGGGAGAGGGTATACGGCCCCCACGCTTCCAAAGTCCTCCCTCCAGAGCTGCTCAAAAAACATTCATTACTGGTGGTGGGGCAGATCCTCAGCTGAAGCAAAGGGTCACCCCCTCCTCTAGGGCTCGGGCCCCCCATCCCTCCCGCCGGAGGATTCCAAACGCTGCCGGCAGCGCAGCGAGAAGAGCTGCAGCCTCCCCTGCCTGCAGCTCCTTCCTCCCTTATCGCCGCATCTTGAGCACTATGCAAATAACAATGGGGTATTGTTAGGCAAAAGAGATTTAATTGCAGCCTACACTCCCAGAGAGGCTAAGATAGGCTTTTCTCCCGATCTGATCTCCAGTCTTTATCTTTTCTTCTCCCCCTCTCTCATCCTTTCCCTCTCCTCAAAGTTTCTCTTTACTTTCTTTCATCTCCCAGCCAGCAGCCAGTGACCAACCCAAAATGCATGAAAGAAGGGAGGGGTGTCCTTTTTTTTTACATTTTTTAAACAGTTTTTAAATCCTTTGGAGTGTTTTGGCCCGCAGGAAGGATTAGCAGTAATTCCCCTGCCATCGCTTGCTTCCGATGCTCTGACAACTCATTTTCCTTAGATCCCCTAAACTCACCGCTGAATACATTAGCCAGAGGACACGAGTGGGCTTGAGGAGACTGTTCTGCCGTGTTCCTGCTCCCTAGAGCCTGGTGATCCAGTTTAACATATCCACCAGAGGCCCCTGAGTGAGCACTTCTCCTCAGTAACCCGAAACAAACCCAAACTGGCCGATGTGGTGGCACTGGGATGCTCTGCGGTGGTTCAGCTCCCGCTCTGTGGGATTCACAAGGCGATGCCTGAAGTCGCTCATCTCAGCGATGGATGTGGTGGGAGCCCATGTCCCCTCCCCTGCTCCCGGGATGCAATCCCTCTGTTTTCTTCTCCGAGCAGTGTATTCTGCTGGGAGGGGCACGCTACCATCCCTGCCTGCCTCTGGATGCTGCTGAGCCCCCTCAGATGAGAAATGCCGCCTGTTGTCTTTGCCCGGCCCCGTTTTCTCTATGGGGAAAATGGGGATCGCAACCGGCAGACTGTGATTTACTCAGTGAAGCACTACGAGGTAGGTGGAGTCAGAACCGGAGCCCGTGAAAGCTGCACTTTCTGTTCCTCAACTCCCTTGCCCCCATCTCGGGGTTTTGAAATCCTTCTCTACAGCTCTCCCCCATGCCAGCAAATGCGTGCCTGAGGTCAGATCCTTCCAGCCCCTTTCCTATCACTTGTCCTGCTCACGATCACTTAAGTTTTGCTTTCTTTAAGGGAAATAAGTGCACTGACAGTATTTCACCCGCAGGACCCTCTTTGCAATTCTGCCTTAGCAGCAAACCCCTCCCTGCCGCGGTATTTCTTTCTGCCGTCCCTTCGCTGACACTGTACTTATTAAAACAAGCTGTTAATAAGAAAACCCACAGTCTTCCCCCCTCTCTGCTCCTCCCGAGACTGTGGCCCACGTCTTTCTGACCTGCACAGAGTCAGCAAGTTTCAGTTCCCTGCCGCTTGCCCCCTCTGGCAGCCCGTGTCCTGCGCGGCGCTGAGCTGGGCCAGCCCCGCTCCACGCTCTGCCGGTTTTCCCCCACCTCTCCCTGCCCCGCTGAAGGCAGGTGGGCGACAGGATTCGCCCCTCAGCCTCAGACAGAAACTGCCTGAGCTGTGTTATTCCGAGCCCCGACGGCAAGAAGAGGATGCCTGCCTGCCAAAACGGGCCACGGCTGGAGAGCAGCCCTCTGCTCTGACCGGGGAGATGCCCGCGGAGGTCCCCTGGGCGCTGGGGATGTGCCCTCCCGGCATCCCCGGGGCTGCGAGGGGGGAGAGAAGGATGATGAGATGCTGGGACTGGAGCCTGAGCCAAATCTGGGGAGTTGCTTGCCCTCCTTGATAGCTGCTTCTCTTGGAAAAAAAAAGGGAATGTTTTATAAAGAGCTTCATGAAAGCAAAGTATATCATGATTTCAGTGTGAGCAGACAGCAAGCGAGATAGGAGCATCCCCTTAGATTTGGCTGCCGGAGGTTATTTACCTCAGGAAGCTGCTGAATAAAAGATACAAAAATACAGCAGAAAGTAGTATTATTTGCTCCTTTCAAAGCATGATGGGAGGCAGAAAAGCATTATAAGGGGTATCTTTGAGTCTTGCCAGCCTGGATTTGTCAGGGCAGAGTTTTCACGGAGCGCTCCCCGGGTGACCCAGTTTCCGAGACACAGGCACAGACACACACACGTTCACACACACACACACACACTCCAAGCCGCAATCCACAACTTTAATAACTGTGTGACATACAAAGGAGATTTTGATGCAAAGTGGAGCTGACAGAGAAGTGGAAGGAAGTATCTGGGTTTTCTGCCTTTCTTTTCCCCCATCCAGTGCCACACCAGGATTACAGTCAAGGTGGTTTCAACCTTCAGCGAGGACTGATGTTATTGTGGGTTCTGCTTTTAATGACATTTAACATGAAGCGGTAGCTCAGGGGGAGGGGAAACAAGGGTTTTCTTTTCTTTTCGGGAAGAATTTACGAGGGCTGTCAGGATTAAATGCACGAAGTGAATGCATATGGGGCTGCAAAGGGGGCTTAATAGCTTTGCTGCCAGTAACCACAGAAGAGCCCTGAGACGGGGTTTGCTCGCCCTGTCATGCATCTGATGAAACATCTGTGCATGTGGAATTGTGCATTTGAGGGTATGTCACAGCAATGTGGTCACGCTGCAATGACTTTGCTGTCATCTATGCTTTTCTGGCTGTGGGTACGGTGTGGGTGATGTGAAGGTATAGATCTGTAGCAGTAATCTCTGTTTGTTTCTGAAAACTTCCTCTCAAGGATGAGGTGGTGGCTGCTCTGGTCCAGGTGATGAATGTCACTTCTCTCACCATGATTTTATCAGACTTTTCTATGGGATCCTACAGTGAACAGGTACATCTTAGCCTAGGCAGATTTGCCGGGACTCCAGGGCAGGTGAGGGCTGGAGAGATGCTCCAGGTTGGGTACCCAGCTAACCAGCTCAGGACTGACCTAGAATGGGCACAGGCACCCCAAAAAGCTCACATCCTTCCCTAAGTCATGCCAGGCTGTTGGATTGAGTGCATCCAGGCTGATTCCTGCTGATTCCACGTCCTTAAAGGAAAACATAGAGTCTGTCTACTTTAATATTGCGGCAAAGGGCTAAAAGTGAAACATCCTTATAAAACCTGGGGCATTGGAAGGAACTGTACATTGGAGAGCAAGGAACAACAGGTAAACCAACCAGAGGAGATGAATGCTGGGCCAAAGTCTATCCCTTCTTGAGCTTTCCAAGGATTTGTTCATGGTGGTGAGAGTCCTTGGAGTGGTGTTTTGGCTTGGACCTCCATTTAGAAAACATTATTTAACTGTATATAAACTGGCGGTGCCTTGTGCCCCTCCAGGACATTGTGAGAGGTTAGACTCAAACTTCTGAAAGCACAGCAATGGAGAAATGGGGAAGGCAGCACTGTCGCAGAGCTAGGGCAGCCCTGCTTGGATGAGCTGGCAGAAGGCAGTGGGCACAGCTCAGTAGAGATGGTGCCAAATAAAGAGGAAAATAAAAGGAGAAGGTGCTATTGTCTGTGCTGTGTGGCGGTGATGCAATTCCCACAGGCATTTCAGTCATGTGAACTTTAGCAGATGGTGGACACGTTTGCCGGACTAGGTTGGGAGACCTTGTCAGAAATCCCCCCGCGTCTTGAGGCTTCCAGTCTGCTCTATTGAAGAGATCCAGATGCTGAGGCTCTGGCAGGGACCTCCTCCTCCTGGGGGCTGACAGCTCTTTTGTGAAGGGACCTGGCAGAAGGTGCGCAGCCCAGTCGGCGGGAGCAGCCCGGGGAGATGGCCAGCTAGAGAAAACCAGCGCTCACATGCCGAGCAGGTTGTACACCTTTGAGCAGGGTGGTGGCAACTCGCTGTAAGGGAAATTTCGGTGCTTTTGACTAATTTGGGGGAAAACCATTTGTCTTACGGTGTGGGGAATTTTTAACGGGCCAGCGTGGGGCTGTTGTGGGGAACAGAGAGTCCTCAGCGGTGAGCACAGAGCCGCGTCAGTGAGCGGATGACACATGGCGGGATGTGTGCGCGTTGGGAAAACGCAGCCTTGAGCCCCTATTTCTCTGCCCAGCCCCTGTTTGGATGGGGAGCCCTCTCTCCCCACCCCTCTAGTAGGAGGGGAGGGCACCCACCAGGCCAGGGACCCTGTCCCCCGTGGGACGAGCTGGCCGAGAGCTCCTCGATGAGCTGAGCTCGGAGCAGATGCACCGGGCCACCAAAGATGCTGCCCTCCTCCGGTGTAGCGCGATGGCGCGGTGATAGCTGCGTGCTTCGTCGCTGCTCTTTGCATCTGATACCCAAACACAGCGCGGGGGAAATGACAGCAATATGTGTCCCCCTGACACCCGGAGAATATAACGATATTGCTGTGAAAATGAGGCTGCTGCAGCACGGCTAAACTCTGAACCCTTCCCTCTGCGAAGGAGCTATGATTAGAATCTCATCTCGCTCTATATTGCACAGCACCTGCAGAAGAAAATCCCACCCAGCAGCACGTAACTATTTTTAAAAGCCTTTTTTTTTTTTTTCTAAGGGGCTGGGAGACGGGGCTGGTGAGAAGGCTGCTGGTGCCATGGATTTCTTTCCAACCCCTCGCAGAAGAGGATGGAGCTGGGCTTGGGGAATGCGGCTCAGAAATAGGGAAGCGGCAGAATTATTTTGCCAAGTCGGAAGCTCGTGCCAGCTCTTCACATTGGAAAGCTGAATTTCAGCATCTTCTGCGTCTGTTAAATTTTTTTTAGGTTTGCTGTACCTAAGTCAGCAAGATGCCTCCAGCCACCAGAAACTGGCTGGGTGAGACTCGTGTGCTTTGAATACATGTCCAGACACACGAGATGGGTGCAGGGGTCCATTTCATGGGAAACGTGGGCAGGAACATGTCCCAGTGATGCTCTGCTCTCCCATTCAGGGCTGTGTGTCGGGTCAGTGGCCTGCAGCTTCTGGGCACCGCAGGGGAAGAGGTGGGAAAAGCTGCTGCAAACGGGCAGAGAAGACCGAAAAAGGGCTAAAAGAGTCATGCCCTTGGGATGTGGGACGCGATTAGCTGTGAATTTTGGGCCGCCAATGCCAAAATGGCACCAGACATTTTGTAGGTGAATAAATCTACCGACAAACCCCAGTGGTAATGGAGCGGGAGCGTAAGTGCGGACGGTCTGAAGCAAAGCCCCACTTTCCACTTGGTATGCTGCTCATGGACGGGGTTTTACGCTGTTCAAACATAATTCGCTCTCCCTCTCTGAATGGAACCAGAGAAGTGTATTACATTTATCTTAATAAAACAAGTCGCTTCGCAAGCAGTGGAACATAGGAAGCCTGGTTTCCTACTGTCGCCTCCCATGTGGGTTCTCTGGTGTCTGATAGAGTGGCTGAAGTCATATCACGTCCTGGGAGTGGGATGGAAAGTGGAGGGAGGGTGGGAAGAAGCGCTGATTTGAGTATATGCTCCCTTATAAAGCTCGTTAGAACTTAATTCCTCTGAGACGTCTCTCCTTCCATCAAATCTGATTGCAGGCCAGCGGGTTTGGAAAGCTGTTGTGCCTGTGGGCAGCTAACCCAATCAGATAAGCCTTGTTTCCTTGGAAAAACTGCTAAAAAAATAAACAGACCTGACCTGAAATCCCTACAAATTAGTTGTCATTATATAGAATCATAGAATCATAGAATCATAGAATGGTTTAGGTTGGAAAGGACCTTGAAGATCATCGAGTTCCAACCCCCCTGCCATAGGCAGGGACACCTCCCACTAGACCAGGTTGCCCAAGGCCACGTCCAGCCTGGCCTTGAACACCTCCAGGGATGGGGACTCAACAACCTCTCTGGGCAACCTGTTCCAGTGCCTCACCACCCTCAAAGTGAAAAACTTCTTCCTAATGTTCAATCTAAACCTGCCCTCTTCCAGTTTGAAGCCATTCCCCCTTGTCCTGTCACTACATGCCCTGGTAAAAAGTCCTTCCCCAGCTCTCCTGTAGGCCCCCTTTAGGTACTGAAAGGCCGCAATAAGATCTCCCCGGAGCCTTCTCTTCTCCAGGCTGAACAGCCCCAACTCCTTCAGCCTCTCCTCATAGGAGAGGTGCTCCAGCCCTCGGATCATCCTCGTGGCCCTCCTCTGGACACGCTCCAACAGGTCCATATCCCACAGAGTTTGACCCACATACCTGTGCTTTTCATGGCTGACATTTAGCACCAGGGCTCTGTAGCTGTGATGGAGATTAGCATTAACCTGAGAAAAAGGTCCCACTTAGTACGTACCATTGACCATACGGTTTGCAGATGGAGCATGCAGCATTAAATAGATGTACCCAGCCACAAAACCGCTTCCCATTTTGTATAATACAGGCCAACAGAGATTTGAAAAATGTTCCATTTCTGTATAGAAAGACTATTTTTAAAATTGAACAGTAAGTTAGTCCTCTATTGACTTTCAATTTCCATCCTCTTACATTTCCATAGCAACTCTGGCCATTTATGCATTTATCTTTGTATTTAACTTTCCTCTTTCATATCATTTCAAGTGGACTCAAGTGCTGCGAAAGGGTTAAACCAGTCTTTCAACTATCTCCCCGCTTTTTAAGCAATTACTTGAAAATACATATATATATATTTTAGGCTAAATTGACAAGTTTGTGGTTTAATGAAAACTGTCTCTAGAATATTTGCCCTGAAAAACCCTTCAGGGCGATAACAAGAACGAGTCACAACCTCTCTCCTCTCACCTTGCCTTCTATTATTACTGTGTTCAAAATTCTCATACAGAATCTAAACTTGCAGCTGCGATAGCTGTGACAGTCAAATGTCTGGGTATTGGGTAAGCTTACACTTTGGCAAGTCTGCCTTTTTTTCCTTTTTCTTATTTTTTTTTCTGAAGTATTTGCATGTGTATTTGGGAACAGTGAGAACGCAAGTGCACCTCACAAATTTTTGTGCTCCTGGGCTTGGGGCAGAGATGTGAGTTCACCGTGACCATCTCCAGTGCAGGGTTAAAGTTCCCACCAACAAGCTGGAGGGTGTTTGGTGGGAAGGCAGTAACCCCCTCTGAGACCTTGCTGTCCAAGAGAGCTGAGGTAGGTGCAGTAAGCCAAGTGAGCACAATGGTGAAGCATGACACTGGAGAGCCCCACCAAGTAGGCATTCTCAGCTGAGCTCCTTGGAGAGTGGATTGGTCTTGAAGTCTTCAGGAATGTCTGCATGGGGCACTAGGAAGACAGCTTTCAGGTCGGTAATCCTCTCCTAAGTCCACACTTCCCATTTCTTCCCTATAGTTTCATAGTGCTTTGAGATGGAAACTCTGGTTGGGCTTTCATCCTAGCAACCTCTTCACTTTCAACTTACATCGTCAATGCTGCTTCTCCTTTAATGTCTTCCTACCCCTCCTCCATCCAGTTGATTATTCCTACCACTTACTGGGGAAGGATGTCCCCTGTCCCCAGGAAAACAACGGGTGACTTAATTGCAGCACAGCGAAATATGGGGCATGTTTCCCTGGGGACCCGGTGACACACTCAAGTGAAGTGCAAGGGAGAACATGCAGCTTTGGGTGGGCTCTTTCACTGTGACTGTGTTCACCTTGGGCACTGATAACCCATGGCTGCTCTGCAGCAAAGACCTACCTAACTGACCAAGGTGCTTAAGTGCCAAAGGCATTTTTAAATTTTTATTTTAATGGGCCTGGGACTCTAAAGCTCATTGACTTTCAAATCGACTGTGCAGATCAATGCACAATGCCCTGACGAGGCACGATGGTTTCCTACACACCGTCCTCCCGCACATCAGCCGGTCCACTTTTACTCTGCTCCGGCAGCTTGGGGGTCAGTTCTAATCTGCTGCAACTGGGCGATTTCTGATGAGTCCCAGAGCCAGACCTTCAGGTTGTTTTGTGCAAAGATAAGTAAGCAACTGATGGAACTGATGAAACTCTTTAAGTGCCTAACTCCCATCGGCATATTGAAATCTGTTGCCTAACCTGCTTAGATGCATCTGAAAATCCTATTAAAGCATTTCCCTGCACCTTTAAGCACCTGAACACCTTTGAAAACGCATTCTTAGATCACTCAGGGATGGAAGGCCAGAGTGCTTCCAGAGGATTTGTGCTCTGAACTCACTTGCTGCTCCCTAAAGAAATCTCCGGTTTTGCCCGCATTGTGCCGATGTCCCATGTCACCTTCCCCTTTCATTCCATCACTTGTGTTGTTCCTCGGTGAAGGACTCTAAATAATTCCTCCCCCTTCCTTACTGTTGACACCTTCCTGAGTATTTGCAGGCCGTTATTAAATCACCTCTTTACTCATCCTTTATCTGAGCTGTACATAATTAGTTCCTTTAATCTTTCCTCATAGGTCAATCCTTCTAAACCCTTAATCATCTTTATCTCCTTTTCCTGGAGCCCCTCTCCAATTTGCTGACACTTTTTTTTTTTATTTTATTTTGCATCAAGAAACATCAAAAAACATAAGTCCTGAGTGCTTTTCAGACCGACCGATGGCAGTGCGGGGCTGTGGGTTTCCCTGCGGGATTGCCCCCGTTTGCTTCTGGCACAGCCTGGTGAACAAAACTGGGGTTGGAAGGGAGAAATTACCTCCTGGTAATAACAATTTAGCTCTGCTAGCAAGGACTGGCTCTCCACGCTCTGGTCTTTGCTGTCACAAAATCTGCATCCCTTTCCAGCTAAGTGGGTGGCAGAAAGAGGAGTGAGATTTCCAAGTGTCCCAAGTTCACTGTCCAAGCGCAGAAGTTGAGCTGCTTCATAGCACAACTGCTCTTGGACGCATCCAGCTGCTCCTGCTAAGGATGCTCAGGGGCTGGCAGGTAGCTGCTCTGCAAGAGGGACAAGGGACGGTGCCCTGGCAGTTCTGGAATGGGCTGGAGGTGCTGGACTATGGGGATGGGGGAAGGCAAGAACCAGCACTGGCAGCTGGAGGGAGAGAAAGACTCTTATTGCTTTCACACAGGGCAGAGGTGATGCGTCATGCGTTTCATCAGAAGCAGCTCTTTTTTTGCCAGGTTGTGTGTCCCTGCTAGACGAGGTTAGCAGCACCGCTCTCCCGACAGCCCTTCGCAAGGCAGATGAGCTGTAAGAGTCTGTCACGTCTGTCCACGTGGGCCACACCACCAGGCTGCTTAGTCCCGCAGCCCTGTGACTTCCCACCTGCGGGAGCTCCGACATACCTGCTCTCGCCAGGGAAGGATGCTGCTGAGTTCCCACCCCCGGTGCCGCATCCCGAACACAGACACACTGTGCCAGCTCCTGCCCAGCTCCGTGTTCCTGCCTGGAGCAGCGTGACCTCTTTCCCTTTGCTCATAAGAATACTATTTCTGTCCTTTAATTTTTTTTTTTCTTTTGCATTCCATTTGTCCTCAGTCCTTCCCTCCGAGGAGCTGAGAACCCTTCTCAGCTGATATCGCATTCACCTTCACAATATCCTCGGCTGCTAACAACAGGATGGGGAAACCGAAGCGCCACAGGAGGGATGGAAAGCAGAGCCCTGGCCCTCTCCTGCCCGTGCCGGTGGTCCTACCTCCTCTGCTCTCTGAAGGCACGTGGCAAGGGCCCAGGAGGAGCAGCTTTCTGGAGTTGTGACCACTTGGAGCCTGTTTAGGCAGTGCTTTGCTTGGCTGTCTTATGCCAAATGACCACTGGCGGTTTGCTCTCTGGGAAGCGCAGCTTCTCCTTTCTTGTAAGCAGGCACAGCAGGGAGCTCCCCATCGCTGCCTAAAAGCAAAGGCCACCTTCATCTCCTTTCCCTTTATTAATCACGATTTGCCTTCGGATTGGACTGATTGCAAAACAAAATAAAGCCATGAGAGGGTGGTAGAATTTCTCAGCTCAAACCTGTCTTGTGATGCTCCCGAAACTGAGAAAGCCCAAACCTGTTCTGCGGCACTGGGAGCTGCGAGTGACCGTGACCAGTCCCGGGGAACGCTCCCGCTTTACAGGTTGCTGTGGTTTTTTGTGCAAGAAAGCCCTGACAGAGCCACCACGGCCGGTGGTTCTCTGCACAGCAGTGAGGACTAAACGCTCTCTGACAGCGGTGATAAAACCCCCACCTTGTGATACCCGTCATTCTGCAACGCGTTTGCTTTCCCTTTTTCCACCCACCCCAGCAAAACCTTACAAAGGGTGCGCGATAGTCATCCTGACTCCTCAGAGGGTGACTGGGAGTTTGACCTGGTCTGGCACGTCCCAGACAAGGTGAGATCTGGCTGCTTAAGTGGAAAGAAGCCATTTTTGTGCTGTGGTATGCACACGTGGTTTCCAGTGACCATCACGTGCCCCAGATGCGGTGTGACGGTACGAGCCACGGATGGGGCTGTGTGGGCTGGTGGAGTTAAACAGTCGCGACTGTCTCTTAAATGTGCCTGGAGGTATCCACTTGTGCATAACGAGGATGTAAAGCTGCATGTTTGTGCAGGTACTCCTGGAGATCACGGGGGAGGCTGCTGACAGAGAAGTTTTTGCTTGTTGGGGTTGTAAAATACTTGATCAGTGTAGCAAGGGTCACCCTGAGCCTAAACTGTGACCTTAGAGAGGAGATTAGCAAAGTGGAGAAAGTGTTGCCATCCCTTTCCTGCACCCCTGCCAAAGGCTACCAGCATGGTTCCAAGCCCCCGGGGAGCCCAGAGCATCAGCCGGGCACCCACCCTCCACCTCCCCCAGCACCAGCAGCGGGCAGGCGAGCGCGGCGGTGCCTCCAGTGCAATTGGGACTTCCCAGCTCGTTTCCTAAAGCTGAACATGCCTGGTAAAAAGAAGACTGCCTCCAGCTCTGGAGCCTCCAACGTCAGAAGGACGTGGACCTGGTGGAGCAGGGACAGAGGAGGCCATGGAGATGATCCGAGGGCTGGAGCCCCTCTGCTGGGAGGACAGGCTGAGAGAGTTGGGGGTGTTCAACCTGGAGAAGAGAAGGCTCCGGGGAGACCTTATTGTGGCCTTCCAGTCCCTAAAGGGGCTCCAGGAGAGCTGGGGAGGGACACTTGATCAGGGAGGGGAGCCATAGGATGAGGGGGAATGGCTTTAAACTGCAAGAGGGGAGATTTAGATGAGATATTAGGAAGAAATTCTTTACTGTGCGGGTGGTGAGCCCCTGGCGCAGGTTGCCCAGAGAAGCTGTGACTGCCCCATCCCTGGAGGTGTTCAAGGCCAGGTTGGACGGGGCTTGGAGCAACCTGGGCTGGTGGGAGGTGTCCCTGCCCAGGGCAGGGGGACGGAACTAGATGGTCTTTAAGGTCCCTTCCAACCTAAACCATTCTGTGATTTTAAGATGTCTGGGCCATTTCCAGTCTAGGAGCCTTGGAGGGACTCAGGAAGATCAGATGCAGCTGCTCTGCCTGGGCTGTTCTGCGTACACACACGGATGTGTACACACACAGACTAAGGTCCCTTCCGACGTGTACACACACGGACGTGTACACACACGTGCAGAGGAGGCGCACACCAACTCTCTGCCCCCCAAGCACAGTGCGGGCTCTCCATGCGTGTGTGCTCTCTCAGGAGCCACGCTGCGCCCTCTCCCTGCTTCTGATGCAAGGGGGAGGTGAGGTCTGTCTGTGTCACAGCCTTACAACGGCTTTTATGAAACCCCATACATCCATCTCCTGCTGCTTGGAATTGCCACAACCACTTCTAGCCCCCTCTGAGCTCTGATGTTTCCAGATGGGACTATTAGGCTCCCTAGGAGAGCAGCTGTAAATATCTGCAGAAATGCCACCCGAGCACCGCAGTGCGGGAGCAGCATAGCACCAGAGCTGCCATGCTTCTGCGCGGTTGCCTTTATTCATGAAAGGGGCTGCGACTCCCTGAGGGCTCAAAATCAGCAGTGTTTTGCAGCAGCTCTGTTATCAAGGCTTGCAGTCCGAGGCAAGAAAAAGGAAGAGGTGGATGCAATTAGTGCGTGGTCCGAGTGGGACAGAGCCATCCTTTCTCTGCCACTGATGTCTCAAGTGGCCATGGTCACATTACTGGACCCAGTTGTTGCGGAGTTGCATGCAGATGAGTCCTTGGAAGCTGGGAATGTCTTCTCCAATGTGAATACCATCAACCACTGAGACAAGCCTAATTTTCAGCGTAACCTTTGCCATAACAGTAATAATAAGCTTATAAGTGTCTCTTTTCTCCCAATAAAAGTAGCACTGTTGTGCTCTTCCTGAGATGCTTTTCCTGCATATTTCCTTTCAGAGGAGAAGCTGTGTTGCTTCTTCCACCCAAAATGGAATCTGGTGGAACTGCCAGTGCTGGGTTTCTGGAGGCGGCTCGCTAAAAGTGAATCTGCTTTTTAACCAGCAAAACCAGCAGTGCCGTTAACTGACTTCCTGCACCACTGAGCAAGTGTACTGTGTGGTTTCCCTCCTGCCTCGTGCTCTCCTCGCCGCTGCAATGGCTGCCTATTGCAAATCGTTTCTCAGAAAGGGTGAAATCCCACACTGTACTCAACCGGGTTGCAAAACTCCCGGTGACTTCAAATCTGAAGACTGTGTCGCCAGCATTTTAAGGAACCCAGCAGGGGAAGCCAGAAGCAGATGCCTCACCCTGGGACCCATTTACTTGGAAGCATCCAAACTATCCTGTTATGTTTCTCATGTGGGGATGCTTCCCAGAGCTCCTCCGACACAAGATGCAGACCTCCACACCCTCTCCTTTCCTCCATGCATCATGGCACAAAGCTGGGTGACTACGACCTTCTCTTGACACGCAGAAGAAGGCTTCTCTCAGGCCGGTTGTGCAGCATCCTTGCCTTGCCTTGCCCTGCCCTGCTCTACCTCACCCTTGCCCTCACATCATCCTCGCCCTCGCATCACCCTATCCTCACCCTCGCCATAGTCCTCCCCTCATTATGCCTTAGGTCCCAAATGTGCTCCTGGAATTGCATTTCGTTACATATCAAGGCAGACATTAGGCACCAGATGGTTTAAGAGAATAGTCCTGGAGGATATACTTCCCCAAGAGGAATGTACTTTCCGGATTGCCATTCAAATGGATAGTGTGACTGGCAGAAATTTCAAACTGATTTAAAAAACATATGCTGTCGTCAGAAGTCCATTAGTGGTTCAGTCCTGAAGAAATTTGAGACATGGTCACTCCAAATCACACGCATGTCCAAGTAGTCTCACGGAGTTGGCTGAAGTTTGAGGGTTTCCTCATAGGGAGAGGCACAGAGATGGGGTGGGAACCGCCGGGTTGGAAGCAATCGTTTTCAGGTCGGCTGCAGTGCTGGTCCTGAGGCTGATCCTGCGGGCACACATCCTTTATCCTGAAATAAACGCGGCATTTTCTGCCAGTCTATCCCGGCTGCTGGTTCATGCCTTGGGTTTGTTGCTGATTTGTTGTTTTTTGTTTGGGTTTTTTTTGGGGGGGTGTTTAGCAGATACCAGTTTGGAAACAAACAGACCCCTACTGCAATAAGAGACTATGTTAAAGAAATCTGTGTGGAGAAGCCTTAACTGACCCCCCCTCGGGGCAGGGAGGTGGGAAAGTACAAAGTGAAAGGTCACCTTTTTCTACGGGCACTGATACACCTCCCCACAAGAAATTGAGAGACCCAAATGCGAACTCCTCACATGACTTCGTTTACGGGCAGCACTTCTCAAAATAGCCTCTTTCCAAATAAACTTCCATACCACAGCAGCTTCTGCAGAGCTCCCAGTCCTGTCCCTGTGGTCTCGAAGGCAAAGCGACGAGTAAAAATATCAGCGGCAGCTCCGGCTTTATAAAAGCAAAAGTCACCACTGTGTTCCTCAAATCCCCGACCCCTTCGGTGCGGGGCAGCGCTGATGACCCTGGGATGTACCCACCCACCTCCCTGGAACAACTCCCCCTCCGAAATACTTTCAAATAAATAGCTAAGTAGCAAGAAACTCAAAGCCTGGGAGATGTGATAAGCAAGCATTTGTCCCCTTCTGCTGGGTATTGATGTGCAAATAGTGTCTGAGATTTGCAGCCAGCGCCGAGTTGTGCTGTTTTCCCTCAGACCCTCACAGGATCCGAGGAAGAGCTGAAGGGATCTCTGCAGGGAACCCGTGTCAGCTGCCCCGTATTAGCAAACTTCATTGGAGATGGGCTTTAAAGCCACACGTCCCTTTCAAAACACCACTTTGAAACCTCGGGCTCCCTTGACTCCGTGGGCTGAAGTGCGACACTTTCACGCCTTTGAGAAAATGGTTTATCATATATATATGAGAGAAAAATAAAGGATAAAGACTATTCTCTTGTCTGTCTGGGTTTTTTTTTCCTTTTTTTGTCTTTTTCCCCTTTTCTTTATTTACCAAAAGTACCTCCAAGGCTAATGGCATTTTCTCTGGCCACTGGGAGCAGAGAAAGATTGAAGTCTGAAATATGAAAGCTTTTCTCTTGGTTTTTAACAACTTTGGATCACTCTAGTTAACTCTCAGTCCCAGTTCAAAGCCGAACTAGAAACTGAAAGGCTGGTTCTGTTTTTCTGTTAGAAATGAGCAAGAAATGATTTCTCATCGTGGAAAGAAACATAGAGGCTTAAAATTCCTTGTCCTGGATGAAAAGTCAAAATCGCTGAGACTTCCGTGAGCTGACAAAAAATAAAGAAGTTGCCTGCAATACCTCATTTTGATGATATCAAAGTGTTTCATGTGTGACCTCTTTTTCATTTAAAAAAAAAAGTTTTTGTTATAATCAGCTTAAATTTAAAAACAAAGTGACTTTGAATAAAAAGTTAAAACAGGTTGTCTTAGTCTCATTTTTTTTTCTTTCTCGACAGAAGAAATTCATCAAACTGACTCTCTTTCTGTGAAGCATTTCAATTGAGATGAATCAGACCTTTTCAAACCGCAATAGATGTCTTAACAAGATATTCCTGCCCAGCTCTTGCTGTTCCAGAAATAGCGAGTTTCACGGGACAGGCGTGCACGACGATGGGCAGTGCAGAGGACAGAGGTTTTGGGGCAATATTAGGCTGGGGTTCAAAAAGGAGAACATAAGGCTTAAGGAGCCATATCCAAGGGTGACAAGGATTTCAGCTTTTCCCAAACTTTGAGGACTTGGAGATTCTAACCAGTCCTACCACCCAGAGACCGGTGCGTTAGTGCTGCCGATCATACAAAAGCTCCGGGATTCCCAGCTTGCCTGCTCCGGTGCAAGCAGGAAATTTGTTGTGAATGGCCTTTGACATGTTATTTTGGTGTTCCCTCTCAGGATATAAAAGTCCAGAAACTGCAATATTGGGCAAACTAATCAAATTCCTTTTAGCCCCTGAAAAACTCTGATATTTCTGTTTGAGCTGTTTGGATTTCGCCCTTGCTTTCCCAAAGCCGCTTTGCTTGGCTCCGGCAGCAGCTACTGAAGGAAAAAGGCAGTATTTGAAAGATGGAAGAGCAGTTTGCTAAACCTTGGTGCTTCTGTGAGGAGCCATTCTGCTCCTGTGCCTTACTCACCTTTTCAACGCCAGAGGGTAATAGGGCTGTATAGGCAAAATCCTACGTTCAGTGTTAGGAGGATCATAGAAGTTTTCTTGCTGATTGTATCACCACTGTATTTTGAAAAGTCTTAAGCACAGAGCGACTTGGCTAGGAGCCACTCCAAGGATTCAGCACTAGCCAGAGAGATGACTCCATGCCTGAATCTTTGCTCTTCTTCTGACCTTAATTTGCTCTGCGATCATGAGCTGTTCGTGTAATCTCCCCTGGGCATAGGCTCTCCAGGGGTGGAAGGAGTATTTAGTTGTAGAGGAGAGCTGGAAGAAATATCCCTGAAGTGAACCTGTCCAGCCAAACGGTGGCCAAAGATGAATGAAATTTGTCATTCTTAAACCACGTGTCCTCTGGATGAGCAGGCTACCAGCTTGACCTGCTGGTAGGAACTGACTCATTTCTTTATTACCCTTTTCTACCAAGTTTCAGATGTCCCAGGATTTCCTAGATCTGGTGGATCAGCTGTAGCTTTTCATGAGCTTGAACCCTGGCAAAGTGGACAAGTGGGGTGAAAGACTTTTTCCCCAGAGGGCATTTCATCCAGGTGTTTCATCCTGACCGTGACAAGGTGCTCTTCTTCACAGCATCTGCAAAGGAGAGCTGTATCTGGAGTCAGTACACTCATTCTTAGCTCTGGATGGATTTGTGGATAATCTAGGAGAAGTGATTTTTTAAAAAATGGGATGAAAGAACCCCAAAAGATTTGACGGGGAATTAGTTTCCACTTAAGAGAAGAGCTATGCTAGGAATAGTATGGAGGGTGATCTCTGGGGAGGTAAGGAAATAGAAAAGAGAGGAAAAATCTCTTCTTAAGGAGATGAGGCCTTAGCCGAAGCTATGGAAAAGGCTATTTTCCCAGTATAGACAGATAATAGGGCTGAGGATCCAGGGAGCACGGCAGCCGGGTCTGGGGAGATTCAGCCTGGCAAGCGGCCACCAGCGAAGAGATCACAAAGGCTTCCCCTCTCCTCCTCGCCTCTTCCTTCCCCAAAGTTTAAAGTTTACCTGTTAATTCCCTTATCAGAAGTTTGTGCTGAGAACTCTTATCTGGATTTTACAGGCAGCTCCTGGCACCAGACCAAAATCGGAGGAAAGCGTTTCATTCTTCTCCTGTTGTTAAATGAAAGCAACATTATAAGCCAACAACATTATTCTCATTAATGGGAAGGGACCGTTAATGATGGGAACATGTGTGTTTGGCTTTCAAATGAGACTTGCCATCTCTCCCTGCTTCTGACCCGGCGCAGCTTAGCAGGGCTAAATCGCTTTTTAAAGCTGAGCAGAATGAACCTTAATTGAGGCATTAAAAACGCCTTCGTTTGCTCTTCCCGGGCCCCGCAGCCCTGCCGTGGCGGATGGCTGCTTGGGCTCGCCCGGGCGGGCGAGCGGAGCGTCCCGCGAGACCAGCGCAGTGCTCCGGAGCGTCTGGGTTTGTATGTGGGTTGTTTTTTTTTTTCTGTCTCCCCATTTTTCTCTTTCAAAAGTAATTGAAAGTCATTCTTTTAACTTTATTTATTTATCGGCTTGATGCATTTGAAATTGCGGGCGCCTTCATCTCAGCATTCATTTCCTTGCCCTTTAATGTGGACCTGACTCAATTCCCCATCTCCTTCAAAGCTGCTTATTAGTTCTGCGACGTTTTTCCCCCCACCCTCCCTTCCCCTAATTCCTCCTTCGTTTTCAGCCACAGCGGACACGAGCAGCTCAGGGCCAAGCTCGGCTGGAGGCGCCCGGCCGTGCTGCCGGGGGGACCCGTGCTGTAGAGGTGGTGGCATCACCCCGTGCCCGTGGTGATGTAGCTGAGGGCACACACAGCCCAAACCTGGCTCTCCCCGCGACGTGCTGCTGATGAAATCACCCCACTGCGCTGCCTGGTGATGAACCCACCTTTCTCCTCCCTTCACAAGGTTTGGGGGGCTCTCTCCCCCCAGGTTAGGGGGGCAGCTGGGTCCCTCTTCCCCTCCTATGGGTTGTAGTGTGCCTTCTTCCAAAATGAGTCATTTTTGTGCCTTTTTTTTTTTTCCTCTTTGCTAGCAACCCTTCAATGCCTGAGCCCACAAGGTTTCTGCCATGGAGGGCAGGCAACTCAGCGGGGAGGGCAGCAGAGGAGCAGACTGCGGAGAATAATTCAAAACAAAACCCAAAAGGTCCTTTATCGTCCATTTTCTTTATGTGGAAGGACGATGTTAATTGTCTTCTCTCCCAGCTGGGGAAACTGAGGCTTGGCGCAGGGAGGTGCTCTGCTGGCTGGAGCTGGGATTATAACCCGGGCGTGTTCTCCACTGGATACCTCCGCATCCCACAGCAGGACCTCAGGTCCAGCTACAGAGCACCGAGGGGTTATTTCTGCAAAGCTCCGAGCTCTGGCCTTGCTTGGCTCTTCCCAGGCACAGAGTCAAAGCTGCCTGCAGAGAAAATAAACAACCTGGTTTGGATTTGTCTTGCTGGGAGTTGAGTTGCTTTATTTTTTTTTTTTTTATTTTTTTTTTGCCTTGTCACCAAGATGTGGCGATTAAAGAGATCAACTGTGGGGCTCGGGGCACAGTGAAGGGACCCAGACACTTTGTGAGCTGTCACCTCACACTGTCGGGGTGAGTCTGGTGCAGAGGAGAGCTGCGATAAGGCGGCTGCGTGATGAGACATTGTGCCTAAGGCACTGCGAAAGAGCCCATGAACCTCTTCTTGCTGATGAAAATGGCTCCTTTATTTTATTCTGGTTTGTTTTATTTTATTTTATTCTGTTTTGTTTTGTTTTATTTTATATTTTATTTTATTTCATTTTATTTTTTTATTTCATTTTATTTTATTTCATTTCATTTCATTTTTTTCCCTCCCCTCCCAGCCTCTTTTCATCCCCGTATCTTCGCTGGTAGTTAATAGATTAATGCATGTCTCAGGAAGATAAATGCACTTTCAGATCTTCAAAAGGCAAGGCAGCCTCTGAAACCAGTGTTTACAACCTCTTTGGCTGGTGACCAGGCAGGCAGCTGGCATGACATGACCTTCGGCTCAGCCTCCAATGTCACGCTGAGGTGCAAATCCTGGTCCCCAAGAGCAGAGTGGGTACCAGAGCTCCCAGTAGCGTGGCTGGACCAGTCAGCCATGCCGTGTTTAGGTTTACCTCTATTTTCTGCCAGGGCAAAAACTCCCCCACCTCTGCCTACTCTCTTTCTTCAGGCACTGAACAACGGTTTTGGGATGGAGAAGGAAAGAGAAAGGGAAGATGGAGTCGGGGGCAGAGAGCAAGACAAAACTCTTCAGGATTCAGGACTATACAGACATTGAGACTTTTACTCAGCCCTAAATCCTGGATCTGGACACACCAGTTAGAAAAGAGATGTCCAGCTCCAGCGTGCAGTGCCACTGCTGTTCCCCACCGAGGGCCAGATCACACCAGTTCTCCCACTCCTTGAAGATCTGAAGTCTGAGATAGGTTTGTCTTGGCCATCCCTGAACATCCCATTGTGCATTAGGACAGTCACCCAAGGGTGACCCAAGTCACCCAAGGATTCTGACTCAATCCTGAGTTTTCTGGGCGTGCTTTAGTTATGCTATTAAGCCGTGTTCAAAATACTGAATTTACACATGTCCCAAGGTGGCTTTGAAATATCTATCCCCGTGTTTGCACTTGTGGAAGAAGTCTTCCTCCAGCTCCTTCCCTGGCCATCAGGAATCCGGGTCGGGTGTCCTGGCTGCGGCTGGTGCTGCGGAGAGGAGGAGGGTTGGGGGCGGCAGGTTCTGTGGGGTCGGGGGGAGCAGGGTGGGTGTACACAGAGCTTACGTGTGTGGTGGCTCCAGGGTGGGAGAAAATGTAATTCTGTTCCAGCGGTTCGCAGGCATTTCGAAGCTCGTCCCTGTGAATTAGGGGCCGAGTGAAGTCATTAAACCCTAATCAAAAGCAGCTAATCAGGAATCAGTGGGAGATCTTCCAATTAATCGCGGCTGGAGCGAGCTGGAGCTGGCAGAGCTGGCGGCTGGGGAAGGAGGGCGGCAGGAAGGAACGAACAGCAGTGCAACGTCTTCTGCCACAGAGACACCCCGAGGGTTCTGTGCCAGCTCAGATGGGCACGGGATAGGGCTGGGGCCTTCAAAAGCATTTAGGGGGCCTTAGAAGGTACCTTGCTATCCAGGAGTTCCCTATGATTTCAGAAGTGTACTTTGAATCAGCTGTGGCTTTGTGGACACTGCTGACCCACCGCGATGGAGGTCTTAGGAGGCTTCTCTGCCTTCTGGAGGGGGAGAACAGCTCTCACGTACAGTTGTTGGCAGAGATCCATTACCCCACGTGTCTTTACATCTGAGAGACTCCAAATGCTTTACAGATTTCATAGGTAAACACCAGCGTCTTGACTTTGCAGGAAACTGAGTGACATGTAAGAAGTGCCACGACGTCCCAGACTTTGCCCAGGCTTTGTCTGCAGTCCAGTGGAGGTCTAACTGCAGTTAAAGTAACAGTTTATGCTCTGGATGCAAAAATCATTCTTGGCTGTGTTATGATGCCCTGTGAGAGAGGGCACGCTTAGCTGATGTTTTCCCTTTCTGCTAACTCATGTTAACAGCTAAGATGACAACCGGTCTCTGTGGTCAGACCGTCAATGACTTCCCACGACCCTTCGGCACTACACTTCTGATGGGACCTTTAACGGGAGTGGCAACGTTTGCATTGCAGGGTCTCCTAAATTCAGTCATGGCCATGGTTTCCCACCGTACCCTTCTAGACCTAAAGGCTTTCTCCTTGTCATCCCTGAAGTTAGCAGGCAGCCCTATCCCATGAACGTAGACAGTGTGTGGTGTGCAGGTTTGGGATGTATGAAGGTGCCCTGGACACCTCCTGTGCCATTGAGTCACCAATATCACAATACCACTTTGTGTTCCTTTCTATTTTATGATAAAAACCATCAAGGATACGGTAGACTCCTCTCGCCGTTAAAAGCATTTGGGGAAGAGCAGAGGTATTCTGCTGCTTTTGGAAATTCCCTCCCTTCCCGCTCCAGAGAAATGTCTCTCTTCATAAATCTTATTGTACCTATAAAATCCCTTCCTGTTCTTTAGCTTCTGCTTGACTCCCTCTAACGTGACTGTTACACTATTGCATTCAGGCTGCACTATAAAAAGAATAAAGTGCATTGTGTCGGATCGAGCATGGCTGTAAATCCTTGCCAGGTTGGAGTCGACACAAATTGAATGCTATCATGGTTCTTCTTCGGGGTGTTTGCCTTTTAAATTTGCCGGGGATGAGACGCAATTTAGTTTAAGTAACTAAAGTGAAAAGGTGCACAACATGGTTGTAGAGCATTAGCTGCTGGGGTTCAGGTCTGCAGGAGAAGGGGCACAGCACTGTCCAAAAAGCACTGCCCAGAACTGCAGATGAATCCAGTCAGCGAGCCTGAGTTCACCTTTGCAGATCAAACTTAGTATTTAGACTCCAAGGACCTGGGTGCATGTCTTCCCAGCAATCTGTGATGTTGGGCAGATTGGGGCTCACAAATGTCCCCACAGACCTGGCCCGTCCTCCTCCAAACCTGGGGGGCAGCAAACCTTCATCCCTGCTGGTGGGGCTGGGGGGTTTCCAGTGGTCTGAGGACTTACCAAACAGCATCACTTGCCCTGTACCCTCCAGGGCCAAGCCTGAGGCAGGGCTCTCACAGCTGGCACAGCAAACAGCCTCAGCCAGGAGGTTAAGCACTACCAGGGCACCTAAGTTCTCCCTGGGCTTTTCTTTCTGACTCAGACGTGTCTTCCCTTCCCCGTCTCCTGGGTTCCTGCAGCCAGAGGATGATTTGCCACCCCCTGCAATGTGCATAGGAATCTTCTGGTTTAAAATCGCCCAGGTGTTGTCACAAGGATGGCATCCCTTGTGACATCTGATGTCACTCTCTCCCCTCCCCTGCAAGCTTGTTTCCCTACAAGGTTTTCTTTCCTGATCTACTGACCTGTCCGTCTGCTGTTTTCCTCATCGTCTCGGTGACTGTGCTGAGCTATTGATTCCTGCCTTGCTCGTTCTGTAGATTTGGGAAAGGGGGAGGGATGCCCCAGGGGAAGATCAGGATAAATTGGCAATTTGTCTCCGCCTTGGCTTCTGCATCCCTTACTCGAGGTCTCCATCGCATCCTTGTCCTTGTTGCAATTTTTCTGCCAAATGCCATTTTTACCCTCCTCACGAGTCCCGGGAGAGCTGTTATTTATGGCTGGTGGAACAAAACCAAACGACACAAGCTGGTACCCAGCCTGCAGGAGGATATCCATCAGTGGGGATTTTAGAGAAAGCCTTTTGTTTAATTATGGGATCACTCATGTTCTCGCCAGTCTCTTGCCCCTCTCAGCCTCCCCTCGCATCATATCAGTGAGAAGTCCAGGAGGTGCTTCACTCTCTGCTGGCGACTGATGGTTTACTCAGACAATTTCTAGATGTTCTCTGTCCGTGTTCCCACTGGTGCAAACCCTTCTTCATCACTCAGAATACTTAATACCTGGGAGGAGAGGGCAAAGGGTCATCCACTTCACAGTCAGTTTGGGAACTATAAATATTATTCTACGAATATTTTTGCAAAAAGACACGCGGTGTCCCTGATTCCTATCTTCTTCCCCTCCTATGTAATCAGGATTTTCTTTTACTAAAAAGCAAAACAAAGACCCTAAGGGTTTCTCTGAATGAGCACGAGAATCGTTTTTAGCAAATCCTCCCCTATTTACTCTGTTTCTTCTGTGGCATATGCCTCAAACAGTTTTTTTTCCAGAACCCAGACAGTACTGTCTGGAAATGCATCTTGAAGTAGACCGAGGTCTGTCCTTCGTGGTAAGTCACCTACCAGTGATAACGTGCAGGTAAAAACAACCTTTGGGGGAGTCCCTGCACAGCACTGAATCCAAGACCTCTTTCTCCCCAGCAGACCTTGTTTATTAGGGTCTGGAAGGAGGAGCAGGTATCTCTTCTCTGGACCTCTCAGAGCCGGAAAAAAACGGGCTGGCTGGATGGAGCAAGGACATTTGGTTTCTCTGAGGCACTGACATCTCCCAGGTGGTGATAAGAGGCATCAGGAAGGGAAACGCACTTCTTTAGGAGAGGGAAAATCCTGTGAGCTCCGACTCTGCAATAACTCACCTGGCTGCGTGTCTGGCCCTGAGCCCCAGGAACCCTTCCCAGCCCTGCTTTGTGTTTTGCGAATTGTTTCTAGAAATGACCGGTTTTCATGGGCACGTCGCAGCGTGATGAACGACCGAGGACGATCAGCGAGGATATCTGTCTCCACCGAGGCTCTGTGAGTCAGCCACCCCATGTCTAGCTGCTACTTTTCTGCCTTAAAAGCCTCAATACTCTCCACTCAGCTCACCTTCCTGCTCTTTCCTGGTCTCCAGATCCATTAGTCTGTCTGGGCTGGTACCCATTAAACCGCCGAACACGGGCTACTCCGAGCAATCTAATCAGTGCTGCAGCTATTAAAGGCAGAAACAGTAAGAAACCGCGTCACCAGCGCGGGCAGTCTGGCACTCGGATTAAGAGAGAAGTATTGCGAGGGGTTGTCACTGTTTGTGGTGAACCGCAGAAGCTGCTGTGGACAATATTTGATTGCCGTGACAGCGGTTATTAATAAATACTTTGCTAATACGAAACAGCGGTTTTCCTGGATCCGATAACCTGAGTTTTGCAAGGTTTCCAGGACCGGTGGTCTCTGTGCCACCTCCCAAAGGCAGAGAGGTGTGTGCAATAGGGGAATATTGCCTCCTGCAGGTGGGGAAACTGAGGCACGGGGCTTCAAACCACTCGGTGTAAGGTCGCTCGGGCGGGCGGTGATACAGGCACTGCCGAAGGCGAGTTGATCTGCAGAGGCACTAGGGACCCTGAACCTTGACTGAGCTGCATTTTATACTGGCACATGTTGGGTTTTTTTTCCTTGTACAACTTACAAGGGTTTCCAGAGTGTTTTTCCTGCTGCTGCGAATGGTCCTGAAAAAAAACCCAACCTCAAAGCCCCAAAACCTTGGGACCACTTCTTTGTTATTGCCCTGGACGGGGGTGTGTTACGCTGGGGAGGAGGTCTGGGGGGAGTTCGTGGTGGAACCGCTGGCTGCGGCGCATCGGCCGGGCACGTTAGCCGTCCTGCTTTGCACACCCCTCAGCGCCATCGTGGTTTAAAGTGTAAATGAGCCTGCGGGCAGGAGCGAGACAGAGAGGGCTTGGTTTTGTGTGCCTTAAACAAAAAAAATGGTGCTGAGCCAACCCGGATTAGAAGCGTGCCTGTACAGCTCAGCACAAGCAGAGCCCAGCGAGGTTTCCCAGGGCTGAGGGCAATAATTTTATAATTACTAGGTCTGATGCGAAGGCAGGGTGGAATCTGCCTTTTATTCTGAATTTTCACCCGTGTTCAGAAGTTTACACTTGAGACCCAGCTGGATAGTTTCAGCCCTGAACCTCCTGGTTGTTCTGTGCCACCCTTATTCCTGTTTGGACGCAGATTTATCTTAGATTAAATCCCACCTTTTCTTAACTCTATTTCTGTACTTATTTGTCTGGATCATCTATTAAATTCCTCGGAACGAGACTTTTCAGAAAGGGACGTCTTTTTTCTTTACATTGTGTGAAAGGGAGAATCTTAGTTGACGTCTCTCTGAAGGCAAGAAAAGCAGTTTTACAAATCCCACCTCTACCTCTGGATAAAGTTCAAAGGTTTGCCTGGACAGCTGTCCTAGAAAGCAGCTTGTCTACCAACTTCTGCCCCTGGAAAAAAAAAATAAAATTGCTTTCTCACTTTAATTTGCTCTTGGTTCAGCGAGCAAACTGTAGAAAACTGGCCAAGAGGTTCATCGGCACATCTAAATCATAAAAAAAATTAAAAAAGCCATTCACCCTTTTAACTGACAGGGCTTATGCTGGCCAAACTTTTAAGTGTACACTTGGCCTTTGTCTGGGAGTTCTTTAAAAACACAATAATGGAGTGGTGAAATGAAGATGTCGGACAATAGGTGTGCTCCTTGCTTCAAAAGCTCCCGGGTAAGAATTTGCTCACCGGTGACATCCCATCCATCAGAGATGCCGCGGTTTTGTCACAGTTCCCAGTAGACCAAATTGTCACGTAAATCAGAAAAGGTGGAGCCTGTCAAGGCATGGGATCTGGCTGCATTTATTGTAAACCTGGGAGTCGCATGCTGAAAATTCCTGGTTTCTGCCCCCTCGTGTTAATTTAAAAAGAAAATAAGGCAGTTAATTCTCGTTTTGGATGGGAAGAAATCTGTTTAGTGGATTGAAGCGACTGGAGAATCCCCCCCATTTGGCACTTGCACATGATTTAGTTATTTCACACTTGGTCTTTGGGAATTATTGGTATAAATCCCGTTGCACTGCGTGGAAATACATTACCCTTGAAGCCTGAGGAGACGTTTTTCTGGCCTCCCAGGCAGTGCCCGAGCTACCCCGCTGGCTGGCTGGCTTCTCTCACAGCACATAGCCACAGCCCTAAGAGACTCTTACTGGAAAGGATGCTAATTGCTGTGACTGTTAATTCAGTTGGTTATTTAAGCAGAGGGTATTCAGTGTTTTCCTTAAACCCCTTCTGTAAGGGGCTGCTTACAGCTAATGGACTGCTAAAAGCCCTCACCTCCAGCCAGAAAAGGAGTTCTGAAAAATGTACCGAGGGCTGCGGGATCTGATGTGCCTGGAGAACCTGGGACTGGATTTCCAGGTGCCTAAAAACCACCGTTAAAGCAAGTTCTCAGACGTGACCAGTCTGAATCCAGCATGGAAATTAGCTGTTAGTTTAGACGCCTTAATGAAGGCTGGAAACCTGCCTAAAAAGGCTACTGTTTGGTGACTGCTCCCGGACTTTTAATTGGTGTTCATTCAAGACCTTTTCACTCTTTGGGGAGTTTGCTTTGAATGCGTATGAGATGCTGAAATTTGGAACTTTTCTGTGGAACAGAAGTTGTCACATTTTCAGATTCAGAACAGCCAAGAGTTTCATCCAGCCCATTTGTAATCCCTTCATTTAGATGGAATGAAGCGTTTCGTTCTGATAAGGTCAAAGCATGAAAATATGAATATATTAAAATACGTGTCAAAATGAAGGTAATCAAAATGAGAACTGGAGCAAACACTGTTGAAATAATTCACTCGGTTTCTCCCCCACTATAAATTTCAGGGCTGTGGACATATCCTTATGAAATGTTTTCATGGGAAAACTCTATTTTGCTAGTAGATAGCTAACCTGACCAAAATAATAAGATTTTGATCAACTCTTGGAAAAATACAGGCTTCGGGAGGGCGATGCTCGAGATTCCCCAGCGCTACCATCAATCACGTCCCTGCCTCCGGGTTTGTCGGCCGAGCGAGCCCTTGTCCCCGCTGCTGCTGCCGGTGGGACTCGTGTGTGTGGTGCTGGTGGCCCTGGTGACCCCCAAGCTCAGGCTTTGTGCTCGGGGCTGCACGGGGGCTGTTTGAGACGCTGAGATTTAATCCATAACTTTCCTCCGGCTTCTCCATAAAGATCCGCTGGCATCCTTAGACGCCCTCCCCAAAGTTGCGTTTGCTGTCCTCTCTAGGGTGAGACGGTCGTTCAAGAGGAGGGAACGCAATTGCAAATGAACACCCGAAGATTGATCCAGGCTCTAATCGTCTTACAGTATATTAATGGTGGGTCTCTCCCTCCCGATTCCGCGGCAGTCAGTCGTTCCCCGCCGAGTCGGCCGCCTCTTCTCCTCTCTCCGCTTTGCCCCTCTCGGTTTGAATTCGATCTATACGCGTTTCTTAGCCAAATGTATACACCGTGTCCTCTTCCACGCGCGCTCCCCGCCTGCCCTTTCCCAATCGCGAGCAGCGTTTCTGTGCCGCCGCCGTCTTCCACCGCGGAGGGGGGATCTATAAAACCTGACTCGTAAAGGGGAAGAGATGGGATTTGACTCCTGAAGGGAAAGAGATGGTGGATAGGTGAAAAAAAGATGGATGCCCCCTCCCCAAAAAATAAAGAAATATGGGCAGAAAATGAAAGAGATTTAAAGCAGCTATCAATCGGTCGCTGTTCCAGCTTTAAGAGCTGTTGAAACAACATAATAAAAGGCAATAAACGAGGGATTTATGACCTACCTGCTGGAAATAGCTTGCTGCATCTATTGTGTGGGGCGAAGGGAGCGTGCGAGGCTGGGGGGGATCGGTGCCCGCCTGCCCGGCGCACACCCGGCCGAGCCGGCAGCCCCTCGCCAGGGCCGGGCACATGCCCATGGTTCTGCCCTCCAGTTTCTCCCCCCGTCTTCATCTCCTCCCCTGCCCCTCAGCCCTCTGCACCCCCATATTTACGGGCTTGGCATTTTGTGTCTTAAAGACTCGGTTTTGTTCCGTTTGACTCGTAAGCCCGAGACGATTTGTCGCAATCGATGGCAGCAGGCTGGAATTTTAAGGGCCAGGTATTTTACCACCGGGGCTGGACCCTTGAGCGAAACCTTGAAGGCAGGGAAGGTGAAAACATACAATACTGCCTACGGCAGCCTCGAGAAAGGCTTGTAAACTGCTGGCACATATTTAAATGGCAGGAAAATCACCACGGGGGGAATAAATCTACAAAAACAAAACCAAACCGAGAAGAAGAAAGTGAGTGACTAAACATGGAGATTTCTAATGCCGTCTTCAAGGCTGAAACTGTCCTTTAAAGAAAAAAACAACCTTCTCTCCTGCCCAAAACCCCCAGAAGGCTGAAACTGCAGACATTAGTACAAAAGCATAGTTAGGCAGCGTGTGTTTGGTGCAGGATCTGGGCTATCGTGCCGGTGGCAGCCTGGTGTGGTTCAAGGACCAGCGACACAGGAGAGCTACAACTCAGGAGACCCGAGGAGAATAGATAGCTGGAAGAGGGTCCTCTGGGCATGGGGAATGGGCGCCTGCCCTGGAAATACAGCTGTGGGAGAAAGTGTCCCGTCTTTCCCAGCCCTGGATGGGAGAGCGGGGGGTGCTGGTGGTGCTCTGCTTCGTTCCGAAGCCCCGGCACGAAGCCTTCCCTTGTAATCCGTTTTCCTCTCTTTCGTCCTCAGAAAGAGTTTTCGCCTCCTGCCTGTCACTCTCCCTTTCCGGCCACAAAGTTACACACTTTTGTTTTGCAAAGCGCAGTAAATCTCAGTGGTGACATGAGACGCTCCGGCATATCCGATGCTGTTTGTTCTGTCGGAGGAAGGTGGGGAGAAAAGCGAGTGGGCTGAGAGGAGTAAATCAATCCACTTCACAAAGAGAGAGATGCAGCGTGGCACGGTGCCGTAATCCAGTGGAGCCAGCGCGCGCCGGAGAGACAGATCTGGGACGGAGAGAGGAGGGGTGGCGGGGCTGCGGTAATCTTCTGTCCCTCTTAAATCCCCAGCGTGGAACAAAGCCCTTGTTAGCAAATACGGTTTGGGGAGTGGCGGCAATAAGCTAAATAAATGCCCTTAAATCCAGCTGTAATAAAAAGCTGGGAACCTGCACTGGAGCCCTTTCACGAACACTTGGGGACAAGGTTGTTCTAATTGTAGAAGCCCAATCAGAGGGACCAGCAGGCACGAAACTATGGAGTTATTCAGCTGCTTGAACGCCAATCTGTGGCAGAGAGGCAGCAACTGCCTTCTCCCTGCCCCTGCCTTGAAAGGATTCGGATGCTCTTCATTGGACCATGCTTTGGAAACAGCTCCCGTTAACAAAAGGGGAAAAGGAGCACAGAGGGCGAGAGAAGAAAAGGCCTCAGTGTGTTCATCCTGAGAAGGGGAGAGCCCCTCACAGAGATCCTGGCTCTGGTACTCCCAGGGCTTTCCCCCCCATGCTAAGAAGCTTCTTCTTGGTGGTTCAGACCATGGGGACACACAGGATCTGTCTGTGCAGGATCCCCTCCCACGTCTGTGGGGCACGGACATCTCTTGTGCATCTCAGCAGGGTTATGGACTGTGTCCATCCATTCCCCTCCCTTTCACCCCCTCCTCCCTCATAATCATTCCTCTCTCCATCAATGCAGTGAAAGGAAAAGTTAAATGTTTGAGTGCTGCGGATTTGGAATCTGTCAGGAAAGGATCTGGACACCTCAAAAGAAAAAAGCAGCAATTTCCCTTCGTTGCAAATTCAAGGGTCAGGTCCTCCCTGTGCCATGTGTCTGTCAGAAAATATTTAAGATTGATTAAATAATAACCCAGGGCTTCTCTCAAACTACTGTAATATTAGGACTGACATTCTAAAACTTCTCTTGGAGTCTCCAAAGGCTAAAAAGTTCCTCCTTCATAAGAACCATAAAGAAACGGCATGCTGTGAGTGGTTAGAAACTGCAAGAGAAATCCCCTTTCCCCCCCAAATCACAAGACTATCAAAAAGATCATCAGAGTTGGCAACAGCCTTTGAACAGATGTTTTGGAAATTGGAGCGGGGAACTGTCTCAGACCTGAGGACACCTCATGCTTGGAGAAAGCCCTGCTGATGGCTGTGGAGAGAGAGTCCTCCGTGCTCTCCCGGAGGAGATTCCCACTTCAGGGCAATATTTCTGTTCCCAGTTCCCCCCAGTGTTTCCTCCTCCGCTGCCACCTCTGGGGATTTCCCTCATTTCAATTTCTCGCTCCACGCGCAAAATATAAAAGCAAACCAAAAACCTCCTCCTGACCTAACCATTTCTCCCAGTCCACCTGCAGCAGACCAATTTTGAGGCAAGAAGCGTGGAGTTAATGGAAATTCTGTGAATTTACAAACAAGCATTCAGAGGGGAGAATGTGCCTATTTATCTCCTAATACAGTGGTTAAAAAAAAAAAAGTCTTTCTTTAATTGCATTTGGAATCTATTCTAACGATTTACCCAGGAGAGTGTTAAGATGTCAAGGCTTTTTCATTAGTAATATATCCCCAAACAAAATCTTTGTTAAGATAGGTTAAGGCAGTAAATAGACCATTAATTTACAGGAACATAATTAGTACCTTGCAGTTATTCATGAAAATAGCGGGATTTCTTTTGTTGTTATTCAATGGCAAGATTTAAAACAAATATAGAATCAGCAGGTCAAGAAACACACAGGCCAAAAAGCATCAAAGGTATTGATTGAAGTTTCAACAATAACCTTAACTCTGCCCCCGTACCCAAACCAACATAATTTATGCAAACAAGATGCATTCTCCAAGCGGTAAATAATGAACACAGAAATCTAGAGTTTTGAGCAAATAGCAATACATGGCTGTAAAATAGCTTGTTGTAAGGGCGAGAGACCATATCCCGCACCTAAGACTGGAAACAGTATTTCAGGCATTTCTTTTCTTNCCGGCATATCCGATGCTGTTTGTTCTGTCGGAGGAAGGTGGGGAGAAAAGCGAGTGGGCTGAGAGGGGTAAATCAATCCACTTCACAAAGAGAGAGATGCAGCGTGGCACGGTGCCGTAATCCAGTGGAGCCAGCGCGCGCCGGAGAGACAGATCTGGGACGGAGAGAGGAGGGGTGGCGGGGCTGCGGTAATCTTCTGTCCCTCTTAAATCCCCAGCGTGGAACAAAGCCCTTGTTAGCAAATACGGTTTGGGGAGTGGCGGCAATAAGCTAAATAAATGCCCTTAAATCCAGCTGTAATAAAAAGCTGGGAACCTGCACTGGAGCCCTTTCACGAACACTTGGGGACAAGGTTGTTCTAATTGTAGAAGCCCAATCAGAGGGACCAGCAGGCACGAAACTATGGAGTTATTCAGCTGCTTGAACGCCAATCTGTGGCAGAGAGGCAGCAACTGCCTTCTCCCTGCCCCTGCCTTGAAAGGATTCGGATGTTCTTTATTGGGCCACACTTCAGAAACAGCTCCTGTTAACAAAAGGGGAAAAGGGGCACAGAGGGCGAGAGAAGAAACGGCCTCAGTGAGTTCATCCTGAGAAGGGGAGAGCCCCTCACAGAGATCCTGGCTCTGGTACTCCCAGGGCTTTCCCCCCCATGCTAAGAAGCTTCTTCTTGGTGGTTCAGACCATGGGGACACACAGGATCTGTCTGTGCAGGATCCCCTCCCACGTCTGTGGGGCACGGACATCTCTTGTGCATCTCAGCAGGGTTATGGACTGTGTCCATCCATTCCCCTCCCTTTCACCCCCTCCTCCCTCATAATCATTCCTCTCTCCATCAATGCAGTGAAAGGAAAAGTTAAATGTTTGAGTGCTGCGGATTTGGAATCTGTCAGGAAAGGATCTGGACACCTCAAAAGAAAAAAGCAGCAATTTCCCTTCGTTGCAAATTCAAGGGTCAGGTCCTCCCTGTGCCATGTGTCTGTCAGAAAATATTTAAGATTGATTAAATAATAACCCAGGGCTTCTCTCAAACTACTGTAATATTAGGACTGACATTCTAAAACTTCTCTTGGAGTCTCCAAAGGCTAAAAAGTTCCTCCTTCATAAGAACCATAAAGAAACGGCATGCTGTGAGTGGTTAGAAACTGCAAGAGAAATCCCCTTTCCCCCCCAAATCACAAGACTATCAAAAAGATCATCAGAGTTGGCAACAGCCTTTGAACAGATGTTTTGGAAATTGGAGCGGGGAACTGTCTCAGACCTGAGGACACCTCATGCTTGGAGAAAGCCCTGCTGATGGCTGTGGAGAGAGAGTCCTCCGTGCTCTCCCGGAGGAGATTCCCACTTCAGGGCAATATTTCTGTTCCCAGTTCCCCCCAGTGTTTCCTCCTCCGCTGCCACCTCTGGGGATTTCCCTCATTTCAATTTCTCGCTCCACGCGCAAAATATAAAAGCAAACCAAAAACCTCCTCCTGACCTAACCATTTCTCCCAGTCCACCTGCAGCAGACCAATTTTGAGGCAAGAAGCGTGGAGTTAATGGAAATTCTGTGAATTTACAAACAAGCATTCAGAGGGGAGAATGTCCCTTTTTATCCCCAAATACTGTTTTAAAAAAAAAAAAAGTCTTTCTTTAATTGCATTTGGAATCTATTCTAACGATTTACCCAGGAGAGTGTTAAGATGTCAAGGCTTTTTCATTAGTAATATATCCCCAAACAAAATCTTTGTTAAGATAGGTTAAGGCAGTAAATAGACCATTAATTTACAGGAACATAATTAGTACCTTGCAGTTATTCATGAAAATAGCGGGATTTCTTTTGTTGTTATTCAATGGCAAGATTTAAAACAAATATAGAATCAGCAGGTCAAGAAACACACAGGCCAAAAAGCATCAAAGGTATTGATTGAAGTTTCAACAATAACCTTAACTCTGCCCCCGTACCCAAACCAACATAATTTATGCAAACAAGATGCATTCTCCAAGCGGTAAATAATGAACACAGAAATCTAGAGTTTTGAGCAAATAGCAATACATGGCTGTAAAATAGCTTGTTGTAAGGGCGAGAGACCATATCCCGCACCTAAGACTGGAAACAGTATTTCAGGCATTTCTTTTCTTAAGAGATTGTTGATAATATTCGGACACAACATTCATTTCCAAGGAAAGTATTTTATTTATCAGTATCTATTTAATTGACACTATTATCATTGTAACGTTGGCATCATTTTGTTTAGAGGAACTAGAGTGTTCCTCGAAAATGAAACAAAATGTTTCGTAGGGTCGAGGTCCTCTACTTTAGAATCTCAGAATTTAAAAAAATAATAATATAATTTGAAAACATTTCTCAATTCAAAGTTCTTTTTGATCATTCTGAATTTTAGCTTATTAAAATGAAGGAAATTTCGGTTGACTTCAGACTGACTGAAAAACTAATTTTACAAAGATTTTATATATCCTTATTAGAAAGCTTGGTTTCACATGGTCCAGAAATCAAGTTTGAGCCAATTTAGCCAATTTTAGCTTTTTCACGTGTATTACTGCAACTTGCAAAGCAAGAAGGAATTTCCAGGGGTCAGGAGCTGTACTCATCGGATAGTAAGGCTATAAATCATGGGCATTGCTCAACAGGTACAATATCAAAATATATTAGACAGCAGTTAATGTTGCAGTTATAAATAATAGTGAATTATCAGACTGAAAAAAGCAGCAGTAATAAGGTTATTGTGTGCCGGACCAAGAAGTTCAAAGTTCAGCTGCATCATGAGATGAATGTCTTATTGCTTCCCAGACTGGACCTTTTTGTAGCAGCTGAAGTGAAAACAGAACGAATAAAGTCTCACTGAAAAGAAGGTAACAAGAGCCATTTTAATTTCTCAAATTAACTTCCCTTACTTGTTTGTTACTGCTAATGATGGTGAGGTGCTGCGCAGGTGGGTAAAAAATACTGTGTTTTCTTTATGGGACTTTTGCCGGGTGGTTTCTCTTTTAAATACAAATATGATTATTTTTTTTTTTTTTTTAATTGGGAAAATGTCTGCCAGAACAATTTCTAGAAAAAGGGTTTGGGACACTAAATATTCAAAGAAATAGAACAATTTCCCCATTATTTGCTTGAATTGCTCTTCCAATGACATTTAAAAGGAGCCCAAACTTAATCTTCTCTCTTGAAGGCTTGTAACTCCCCATTTCGCTATTGGATGAGAGACCAAAACGCATGACATCGGAGCTGGGGAAACTGAGGCAGGGAGCGACTCCTTACAAGCTGAAGGCTGTGGGAGGAGGCAGCGCTGTCCCAGCTGGGTGCTCCCAGGTCAGGTCCCTGATGCCATCAGCGGTGGCATTTGCCAGTGACTCCCTTCGGCTGCTGTGGGACCGGTGAGAGACCGGGGAGGCTCGGAGACCCCCCGGCATCGCTGACCAGCGGAGATGCTGGGATGCAAATCCCGGCTGTGCCTTGCCTGCCTTTGTTACCTCTAATCCCGACACGTTGACAGCAGGACGGGCTCCTACTGGGACAGTGCTACAGCTTGACCCCGCAGATGGTAAGGAGCTCGCAAAGTCTCCGTGTCGTAAAGCTCTGCTGCAGGGTGGAGAATTTTAATAAGGACAGGAAAAAATAGCGAGAGACGGGGAGAAAGGGATACACTGCAAAGAACCTGACCTTATTTCCTCAGAGCCTGTGACTAAATCACACAGCTAAAAATAGGTAAGTGATTTGCTTTGATGCTGTAGGATTTTGCTGATACCACTTTTGTTACACATATAAATATAGAGATTTAATATAATATTTCCCTTACTGCAGTGTCTCCTATTAAGACAGCGCTAAAGTCTCGAGAGCTGCTGCCTCTGTCTGCTGCTCTAAGCCGTGAGCTACACGCAGAGACTTCTTGGCTCTGCAGCTAATATGCTTCTGGCCTCTGGGAAAACGCACGAGAAATTTCTTCCAGGAGGGATGTTTAGTGTCAAGCACATGGTCCTGATGCTTCTCTGAGACAGTCGCTCCAAAACCGGTGGAAACTTCCCTGCTTACTTGTTATGAGCCACTGCTTTGGAAAGTTTTGGTCCCAGTCTCCCCCATCTTTATGATGGGGAGGATAAAACCGATCTGCCTCTGGAGGGCCTCAAGCAAATTGAAACGTGGGGATAGCGGCGAGATGCCATGGTGTGGGCACTGTGAACCCACACAGGCCATTAAGAGGAGGCCAGTCGCTGGTCAGTACTGGGACCAGCATGGTTTTACGTCTTTGTTAATGACTGGGAGGATGGCACAGAGAGCACCTCAGCAAGGGTGCAGAGGATGCAAAGCTGTAAGGAGTGGTTGATAGACCAGATGGTTCTGGCACCATTCAGAGGGACCTTGGCGGGCTGGAGCAATGGGCCAGCAGGAGTCCCATGAAGTTAAATAGGGGAGGAATAACCCCTTACCTGGGGAGGAATGACCGCAGGCACCGGCACATGCCGGAGAGCAGCTTTGCAGGGAAGGACACGGGACTCCTGGTGGGCACCAGGTTGACCATGAGCCACCAACGTGCCCTTGTGGCAAAGCCAGCCAACAGGCACCCGGGGACATCGGGCGGAGCGTGGCCGGCAGGGAGGAGGTCCTGCCGCTCTGCCCAGCCCTGGTGAGGCACATCCGGATGGGGGACGCGGGGCAGGCTGCTCCCGCTGGCCCTGCTCCAGCATCAGCTGGGTGAGGCGGTGGTGCAGAGGTGCCCGCCGGTCTCGGTGGGTTCGGTGAGTCTATTACATGGGGATCGGAGTGAAAGCGAAAGCCTGGACTCCGCCGTGAGCTCCTCTGCAGGGCTTTAGCTCGGCTCTCCCCATACCCGAATGCCTTTTTCCTTTCCTGACTGAGCTGAGCGTCGGCTCTGCTAAGCGTCTGAGCCTTGAAGTGTACAAATGGAGAGAATTATTTAATACTAAACAATTATTCTGTTGCATAAAACTCATGTATTTGTTTACTGAGGAGCCTATGCTGAATGCAAACCTCCAGACGGAACTGTCAGGGAGCAGGAGAAAAGAGACGGGGCTTTATTTAAATTCAGAGCGGAGTGTCTCACCAGTGCCTGGTTTTTTCTTTTTTATTTTTTTATTTTATTTTATTTCCCTCCTTTCCCACTTTCCCCTCCACTTTTCCTTTTATAGGGCAAACTCTCTGCTGGCACGCAGAGGTACCATGCTCTCCACCTTCTGGATGGACTCTGGGGGTTGACAGTAGATGGGGAAACTGAGGAAACGACCGTGCTCCGAGGACTTTGGGTTCCCAGGCTCCAGGCATGCCTCTGCTCCTCCTGGCTGGCTGGGGAAGGCCGAGAGGATGCTGCTGCTCTCCCACATCTCCTCCCGACTCCTCGCCTTTGGGAAAGAGCAACACACGCCGGGATGAGCGGTGCTCCTCGCAGAGAGCTGTGTAAATAAAGGCTCCAGCTGGGGGATGCCAAGAGCTGGCACTGCAGGGACTGCCGCTCCGTCAACATAACCCCGCTCCTGACGGGCCCCGTTTTGTTGAAACAATTCCTTGCCGTGGACCGAGTTTATCTCTAAGTCACTGGATTTACACCGGAGATGCGAACAGCCCGGTAAATCTGCCGCCGAAGCACCGGGGGTAGCATTTATCTGTGTCCCCCTTTGCGCAGCTGGGGCTTCTCGGTGCACGGCTCAGCCTGGCCGTGACTCTCTGCCGCTGCAGCCGGCAGGCGGTTTGGCTCAGGGGGACTCTTAGCAACCATAAAATGTGCAATTAACCCCCCCCCTTCCTACTTCAAACTGTCTCATCAGGCTCCCAGGCTGGGCAAACGTTACAGCTGGGAAGAGAGGAGCGTGCTGTTTTCAGCCCGCAGCTGCGAGGGCAGCTACCCGAGGAAAACCGGTGTTTAAAAATCAGAGCTCTTCCCTCCGCGCCGCGGTCAGCCCGTGCCCGCCGGCCACCGTGTGCCATCAGATAAGTCACCTGTCACATCCCCTCCCCTGCCGTCAGCCTCCTCCTGCCGTTCTGGGGGGACGAAGCATCTCGCCATGGTCCTGGTGCTGAGCAGATAGAAAAGCACTAAATTAGTTTTCGTAGAGTCTTTCGGTCAAGCAGCTCAAAGCCTTTTAGAGACTTTAATTGAGCCTCAGAGTTAATGAAGCCTCGCTAACGTGCCTGCTGGATAAAGGAGTGTTTATTATCCCCTGTTTTACCAAGGTTGTGCAGAACGCCGGGCAGGTGCCTGTGTGGGTTGGGTTAGGGTTGTTTTCCCCTTCAAAACTAATCATGAAGCACAAAATGGCTTGTCTTATCAAAAGCAATATTTTCAGAGAGTTGTTTTTTTTAATACAGCAGGATTGTTTTTTTTTCCCTCCCTGGTTTCCTAAAGAAAATGCAAAGAAACTTTGGGATTGAAATTAATCTTTTGCCTCCGCAGGAATTTTTCATGCAAAGTAAGCCAACCCTTCCAACTCCCTTGCAAATGGCAGCATCCCAAGAGGAGAGGTCCTCTGCTTTCGGAGGTTCCTCAGAGCTGCCAAGTCAATGCTGCAGCAAACACGAGAACTAAACAACTTCCAAAAAACCACGCAGTGAACTGATGCCCCCCACCCCATCCCCCAGACAGTCCCCACGTCCCAGGCTTGTCCCTCTCCAGCACAGTCAGGGTGTCCGGGGACCACGGGTGTGCGAGGGCCTGATCCTGCAAAGTGTGTCACGGTGATGCTGGTGAAGATCCCTCCTTCCCCAACCACCCACACGTCATTTCGCGGTACCCATGGCTGTGACCGTGCTGTAACAGGCCTAGCACGAGCCCTGGCCGAATGCAAACTGTCTGAGTTTTGCTGCTCCCTGCCAGCCCTTGCCAGAGCGCGAGGTGCTGCGGTGCAGTCAGTCTTCCCGGAGCAGCAGCGCCGCTCACCCACGCTGACCTCAAACCACTTCAATCAGCGCCTTTCAAAGGGGCCCTTGTTCTTCGCGCTTAAAGCTCGGAAAGCTCGTTTAAAACTTGCCCTCTCTGTATTTTGAACTCCGGCTGCCGCGGCGTGACCCCGCGGACGGCGCTCCCCGCGTCTTCGCTTTACAATTTCTTCCCTTCGCAGCCCTGCAGCCCACGTCGGGTGTGCGTGGGGCAAAGGGAACTGAGGCTGCCCGGCGTTTTCCGGGTGGGAGCCGATGCTGAATCAATAAAATGGATGAAGTGGGTAAGACACGTATCCCGCTCTGCCGTTTTTCCCTGCCTGGTTTGAAGTGTGACCCTTGCCAGGCTCCTGGTGGCTCATTTTCCAGCGTGGTCAAGAGCAGAAGACAGCATCTCGATGCCGTGGGCTGTTGTGGGGTGGGCTGGTCTAAGCTGAGGGCTTTGCAATAAAGTTTAGAGAAGTGCACAAACCACCCTGACCTAGAAAATATGCAGAAATCACAGGAAAACCCCTGTCCACAAAGGAATCCTTGTTTTCCCACACAGACTAAACCACCGGCCCCGGGGGGGGGGGGGGGGGGGGCAGAGCAAGGCAGCGCCGCGCAAAATGAGTTTTCCCACACTTCGGTTAAGGCTCAGCCTTCGTTTTGGGGGACACGTTACATTAGGATCAGCCCTCCCATCTCCATCTGTGCTCCCTGCTGTGGATTTCCTCAAAATCCTGCAGATCCATGAAAAAAAATAATTATATATATGTATAAGTACGCATATAAGTATAAAATCAAAGTCCGTGATACTTTCTGGTTGCCCCAGGAGCGGGCAGGCTGCATCCTCACCCCCGCAGCTTTGAAACACACACACACCCCCGCCCCGGGGAGAGGGTTTTTGGGGGGGAGGCACGGCTGGATTTTGGTGGCCTTAAGGACCCGGGTTTCAGCCCAGCCCCGCGCGCGGCAGGTGGCGTCCCAGCTCCACGGGAGACGGGCGGCCGCGGGTGGGCGGCGCGGGGGTGCGCGGGGCGGGGATGCGCTGT